>OY728156.1:1118233786-1118844681 GCA_963277665.1 Viscum album
TAATGAATGTGGATATAGTTTAGATTATTTATAGGTGAAACCCTTTATCCTTTCTAAAGAAAACCTCTATAGTTGTTCTTCATTCGAATGGTCAATATCACCACTCTTTAATGTTTCATCTTCAGTTTTGGACATTGAATATGGGGTCATTATCCTTATACTATCATCTGAGTGCATGATCCCCTCCCATATGATAATAAAGATAGGTTCATGTATCCCCCTATAGTGTATGATCCATTATCTTTGAATAAAATCTAGTCAGTACTCTAAGCTTGGGTGTGGCTTTAAAGTTCCAAATATCAAATAACAACTACGAAGGTGGGGAAAAATTAGTTGTTTTTCTTTTTATAAGTTTCAAAACCATTTAAAAATTAACCCATATAACTTTTTATGACATATTTCATTTTCACATTTTTATAAATACTCAAGAATGAAAAATTTGGAAAAAAATTATATCACATAATATTTCCATGGTTTAGTCATAGTGTGATAACCTACATCCTTTACATAGCCACTCATGTGGGTCTATGAAAATTAACTATCATGAATAAGTAAATACAACATGTCCCAACATCCTTTAGACACCTTTTATCTCCAGATTACAATAATTATATTGTATCCCATAATTTTTTATGTTTTCATATAAAAAAATTAATCTAAACAAAAGAATAAAACTTTTTTTAAAACTTCTCCACATTTTCTAATTCAGAATCCTCAGCCTCATTTGGGTGGGTCTGATTCTCTTAATCTAATAAGGCTAGATCAGATTCTCTCAATAAGATGAGGTTATATCTGATGAACTCAGTCTAATAAAATCAATATGATTCTCCCTTTCTCAAACTCTTTTTCTCATACTATTCTTCTCTAAATCTGATCATAAACTGAGTGTGATATTTCTCAGTTTGATCAAATCAATAAGATCTTATCAATACTATCTTGATCAATATAATAAACAAAAATCTAGATGTCTAAACTTCCTGATGAGATCTCTATGCAGAAAATCACTTTCACTTGATTTATTCAATGCTCCACCTCTTCTAATTTTGTAAAATTAACATTGGAAAAAATGATCTAAGAAGGTATTTAAAGGATACAATGAAAATAAATCGTGGGAAACTTTAAAATTTTCCCCGCTTTCTAATATTTCAAAACATCAAAAATCAAACGCAATTAAACTTCAATATTGATTTCTTCAAACATTTTTCTATTTTTATCACTAACTAAAAATTAATTTTTTGTTGAATAATAATAGAAAAACAAGTCACTACCAAAACAACACAATCTTGGTTTCCTAAATTTGTGGAGGCCTAGGGAGTATTCGATAGTAAATTGGTTTCACCTCTTTGGAAGAGAACCAACCCAATTGTGGAAAAAGATTTCCTCGTCAGCTCTACCTCCATGAGCCAACTTATCATCAATAAAATTACATTCACACCAAATATACTTCACAGAGAATCCTTAACTGATAGAGCTCATACAAGGTCTCACTAAATAGAAAAGATCCCATGGAGGTTCGGTCTTACCATAGAGGAAGAGGACAGGTGAAAAAAAAGCCTGATTTGATACACTCCACCTTGATGTTGAGGCGGTTGCACAACGATTATCCCATGTGGCTGGCCCAAACATCCACACATATGGACAAGCCTTACCCATATAAGGATCTTAAGGAAAATATGATGGATCCATTTTCATTCCATACCAGTCTTCCACCCATCATCTCACAATCGGTGAAGGAACAATTGGCATTTATCTTTAATTCGTTGCAGTGCGGTAACCACTGAACCCATTTTCCTTGGATGTTTGGGCTTGTGCTTGCACAAGCTATCAATCTGGGGAGAACCCTTCTGAAGGATGGAGAATCCTAGAAACCATGTAGAAGATTGCCTAGCTTGGCCACCATTGAGAGGGTTCTCACTTGAATCTCTAAGTTGGAACTCTTTACGCCTTATATGGCTTGGTTTCTTTCCTTCCAAATATTCCATCATATAGCCACCAGAATGGTTTTATGAACTCTCCTTTCAATATAACACGATCTGATGTACTGAAACCAACTTATGAAAAGTTCCTAAAAAGTTTCTCTGCTACACTAAATGACCAGGATAGATCTTATGTATTGTCAAAGGGTCTTAGCCCATTCTTTTTCCACAAAAAGGTGTTCTGTTGACTCCATTCAAGGGATGGTGCAGTAATAGCAGCAGGACACCATCGTCACTCTTCGGCACTGTACGTTATCATCCATTAGAAGGGCTCTGTGTAGAATTATCCAGACTAGAAAATTCACTTAGGTGGGTATACCTTTTCACCAGAGGTTCGAGGCAAGATCATCACTCTCTATTTGCACATGGATGGAAGTTCTGAAACCACTATTATAGAATTGACCAGATGTTGATCCAGTTAAGCAGCAGCGGTCTGGATCTTCCACCAAGTGGATGCTTTGAAAAATTTCCTTCTATTCAGAATTGAAAATTGGTTCCATCAGACCTCGGTGGGAAAAATAATCCTTGAAGGTTATGTCCGTCACAAGACATCCAAGAAAATAGAGAATATTTCCAACCCAAATCTTATTCTAGAGGTTGATATTGCCCCTCCCAATCAGTAATCAAGATTGATCTGGAAGGTTGGGTAGATGTGAGATCAGGAATTTGGAATGGTTAGAGAGGTTCCTCCAGTTCCTTGGCCTGTCCAACCATTTCTCCACAAACCGATTCTTGATGAACCTTTCCCATAATGAGGCCCCCTAAATGATTTCCCATGTCAGGAGCACCTGCGTAACTTTCATAGATTCAACCATAGTACGTAATCCCACACCTCCTTGTTCAATAGACTTTACCAAATTTCTCCATTAATCCATGTGGCATCATCCCAACTGGTTAGTATTCAATAAAAAAGTTGTCATAGTGATTTCAATCTTATCTATAGTGCCTTTTGGAAAATTGATTATCAATATAACATGCATATAAATCGACGTGAGAACACTATTAGTGAAGGTGACTCAACCTACAAACAAGAGGAACTTACTCTTCCAATTTCATATCATGCTAGTCATACAGGAAATGACATCATCGAAGAGGTTCATTTTTATTCTCCCATAGGATATAGGAGCTCTGAGGTAAGTCATTGGCAGGACCCCCAGTGCATTCCCAAGATATCCTGATTCGCCTTGCATTGGCTCCCAGAGCATGTGTTGGAAATATAAACCATTATTTTCTGAGGTTTTATGAGTTGGTCTCTTTCCTCCCCATATTCCCCCATGATACCCATGAGGTTTTAGAGAAACCTGCACCTGCCATTAATGGAGATTTTTATATCATCAGCGAACATTAGATGAATGACTGAGTTTTCCCCGAATTTGGTGACAAATGGCTAAATCCTTCCATCTTCCAGACTAGACTAAAATTTGGATGATAGGGCCTCTTGAGATAAAAGTAAAGGTAAGGGAGACATGGGATCTCCATGCCACACACATCTGGTATTTTTAAAGTAGCCAAACGCCTTGCCCATGAGCAAGACTGAAATCCATGGGGATGAGAAACACCTGAAGAAAAAGCCACAAAACAATTCGTCAAAGCCAAATTTCCTCATCACCCATATGATAAAACCTCATTGGATCCTTTCATAGGTTTTTTCCATGTCGACTTGTATAATCACATTAGACCCCACCATCAATTTGTTAATGTCTCTAACCAATTACTTCACAATACTAACCGCCCCCTGGATGCTTTTGCCCATCACCAACCCATGTTGCTCAACAGAGATAATCCTCATGATGATATTGCTCAACCTTCTAGATAAGAGGCTAGAGAGAATTTTTTAGTGAAATTTCATAGGCATATAGGCCGGTACTGGGAAATTCTAGTTCGGTCCTTGCACATGGGGATGTGCACTAGTCTTAAGGCACTAACTCCCCTTGGCAGAGCACCCCCCTTGAAAAAGTTCTACATTTCTTGACCACTTATTTCTTCAAAAAATCCCATTCTATAACATAAAAAAGCTTTGGTGAACCTATCAGATCTTGGAGCACTATCCGGCTTTAAACTGAAGGCAACCTCTTTAACTTCCCCTTCCTTTGGAATTTTCCCAAGGGATGAGTTGTCTACGCTCCCCATCATCTCTTGAATTCTATCGGGTTGTTTTCCAGCCAGTCTAATATAATCCTTTTGAGCTATTGAATCTAATAATGAAGACTTCACCAAGCACTTCCATTGAATTTAGACACCCAAGATTTAATGACCCGTAAAATTCAAGGGAAATTTTTTTCTTAATTTTCTTTGGAATTTTACAAGAGCGCGGTTTCTGACGGCACCTGATTCCGAGGCCCGGTGTGCCCGGAATCAATTTCCGAAGTTTGGCTCGGGTACGTTCAGTGAACGAACGAGCGGGAATTTCTAACTTTTGAACCGTTGCCCGGAATCGAATTCTGAGGGCACTGATGAACTCGCAGAGCAGATTTTCTCTTAAGGAGACCTTTTCCGAGGTTGCGTTTTATGCGGGTTGAGAGTTAGTTTTGGGGAAAGTTGGATGTAGTTAAATAAATTGTGGAACACAATTTATTTTAAACCATGTTGGTTATATTCTCCCAAAGGGAGTTAGAGGTGGGACCCACATCCACTTAACCTCCCTTGAGAGGATTAAGTGTGGTGGGGACCACACGAACCCTAACTCTTTAACTCCCCTTTAAAATCCCAATAACTCCTCTTCTTTTTAATTTTGACAACTTGAGTTATTAATTGAGATGAGTTATTTAGTTTCAAACTTTTGAAATTCAAAGAGGTTAAGTTGTGTAAATAAAATAAGGCTTAGACTTATTTTATCTTGGTTGGTTTTCTTTTACCACCTTGAGAGGTTTGGTGAAAGCTTCTTCATCATCTTCTTCTTCTTCAACCTCGACGAAGAACGCGAAGAACACCATTATTCAACGAAGAACTTCTCCGCCGAAGAAAACGGTTCTTCCGCGATGCCATATCCGTGACGCGACGTTCTCCTTCCGCATCGTCTCTTCCACGACGGTTTTCCGCGACGAAATCACTATCAACGACTTCGAATCCTCTCTTCGCGACGTCGACGTTCTCCCGCGATGCCCGACCTCCGCGACGCTCATCTTCCGCGGCTCGTTGACGTGCTCTGATCTTGAAACCTATGTAGGGGTTTGTTTTCAATTATTTATATTTGTTCGAGGTTTCCGGCTTGATGATCTTCGTGGTTAAAAACCATTTGTTATCAAATTTGAACTTGTGTTTTAAAACCAAATGATAAAGAATAACGTGAGGGGGGCCAGACCGCACGAACACGGCCGACACTCCTCCTTTTATTTTCCTATTGGTTCTTTTTGGTTTGGTACGGGAAGACAAGGTGTTGTCGCACTATGCGGAACCTTGCGACAAGAAAATGTGCAGCGCCGTCGCGCCGCGCCTTGAAATGAAGAACAAGGACGCGACGCCGTCGCGCCGCGTCGGAGAAACCGAAGACATCCGCGGACGGAGTCGGGCCACGGCGAAGGGGCGCGGCGCCAACATGCCGCGCCGGAGTACCAAGAAGATGGCACATTTCGTTTTTGACATGCGGGTTGACGAGTGATGACAAACGAGGCCGCAAGGTAATTTTGAGGCCTTCGTAGTGAAGGTCGGGTCCCGGGGGGACCATAGGCGATGATGAAAGGAGAAACGGACCACCGGAGCGTGTCCGGTGGTCCGCGGAAGGCGGCGGCGGCGCGCCACACCGGCGCGGCGGCGGCGTGCCGCCGGAAGTGGCAGGCGGCGGTTGCCGCCGGTGTCAATCAGCGGCGAAGGGGTGGCGGCCGCCCGCACCCCCGCCGCTCCGCGGCGCCCGCTCGGTCGCGACCGGCCGGTCAGGCCGGACCGGACCACGCCGGACCGGGCCGGGCTGGTTCGGCCGACCCAGGGGGGGGGGGGGGGTCGGGTCGGGTCGCCCCGGGCCCAGACCCCCGTTTCCGGACCAAATTTGGTCAAATGCTCATATCTTGGGCTACGGACCTCTGATCGATGCACCGTCAGTTGTATATAGATCCTTTTAATGAGACGGTCGTTTCAGTATATTACACTCAAGGTTTCGGGGAACTTTGGGTTCGGCCGGGTTGGTTCGTACACGAAACCAACCGGGCCCTCGGAGCAGAAACGCTTATATCTTTAGCACCGGACGTCCGATTGACGTGCCGTCGAGTTTGTTGAATTACTCTAAGTGAGACAGATCTTTTGTCTCACTCCACCCGAGGTTTGGACGCAGGTGGAGTATGGTCGGGTTGGTTTTTCCTTAAAAACCAACCGGGCCCTGGGACGAAAAAGCCAATAACTCTCAGACCGGGCGTCCGATTGACGCGCCGTCTGTTGCGTTGAGTTCCTGTTGACGATACGGAACTTTTGGATACATCAACTTCGGACTATGTGACAGTTTATGTATCAGCCTCTCGGCTCGTGGAGTGGACCCTCCCGAACGAGCTTGCTGTGTGCGGGAACCCTAGTGCTGGCTGTGACTTCGACGACGACGATTGTGCAGAGATCCTCAGTGGACTGCGACGATGAAGACTGCTGGTCTTGTATCCTATGTGGGTCCCATCTTAGATGATTCAATACTGGTCTTGTATCCTATGTGGGTCTCAGTATAGATGAATCAATGAAGACAGCGGGTCTTGTATCCTATGTGGGTCCTAGCTGTGCTGGTCTTGTATCCTATGTGGGTCCCAGCTTTGATGGTTCAGTGCTGGTCTTGTATCCTATGTGGGTCCCAGCATAGATGAAACAATGAAGACAACTGGTCTTGTATCCTATGTGGGTCCGAGCTTAGATGATTCAGTATCTATGTCTGATCATCTCTTTCACCTTTTCGATGATGTATACCTGTGTGAGATGAATCCTGTTGCTTTCCTATGTGGATTGTGTTGTGCTATCCTATGTGGATTACATTTTCTTTCCTGTGTGGAATACGTATACATTCCTGTGTGGACTGAGCTGTACTTGGGCTCGGAGGTTAGAGCGTATTGGAATTGATGACTTAGGTATATGTATGGGCATATACCTAAGCAGTGTCGGTTGTTACTTCGTGATTGTATCTTTCCTTTGTGGTTTATCCTTTGTGGATTTTGGGAGACCTTCAGGGGTCTCGGGGTCCCTACTGAGTAGTTTATTCTCACCCCTGCACGGGCTATGCCTGCACTACGTTGTGTTGGTTGCAGGCAACGGACAGCGTTGATCGTGGTTGAGGCTTGCAGAGCAGGACGGTACCTGGAGGTGGACCACTGGGCGGGACGTTCTCGGAGCAGACGGCGGGACCCGAGGAGAAGTGGAGCTATCTGTACCCTCCCTTCAGGTGGGATTTCTAGTGGACAGCTCAGCGTAGCGGCTTTACTTTACAGTTGTCGTTTTCCCTTTCGAGTTGTACTTTACAGTTGGGCTTGTATTTCCGGCCCCTTTACTTTCTGTACTTACTGTTGTACTCAGTGTTTACTTCTTCCGCTTGTACTCTGTGGTGCTTGTTTACTTTACAAAGGCAATGCCTTCCCTTTTTACCGGGTTTTACACCTTGGTGCTAGTCTCCAGCCCCTGGCCTATGGAAGGCGGGCTTGGGGTAGTCACGGCACGGGCCCCGAGGACAGGTCGTGACAAATTGGTATCAGAGGAGTTCGGTTCTACCGCAGACTCTGATCTTTCTTCTATGTGAAGCAATAGTGTTTAGTGTATTGGGTGTGGTTATCAGTCCAGGGAGTCCAATGTTGGTGCGGCGGCCGACGTATCCGTACTCCAGGACCCTGACTTCTGATTTTTGACTTAATGCACGAAAACATTGATTGCATGTGTGTTTCAAGTTTTCTTTGTGATTACTTGTGTCACCTCACCAGGTATACAAATCTGACCATGGCGCACCTGTTTCATTTCAGGATGGCCCCACGACGGCAGCCAGCTAGGGTTCCGAGAGTCGAGCGTGATGATAGCCCACCGAGCGACGAGGCCTCGGTGCAGGGCTCCTTCTCAGCAGAGGCACCGGCCGTACCTTTACCCACCGAGCCACCAATGCTTCCAGCACAAGCCGCTGACGATGCACGTCACCTCAACGCACTGTATGAGTTTCAGCGCCAGCAACCGCCCAGGTTTCGTGGGGAGACAGATCCCCAGGCAGCCAAGGACTGGCTGGAGGTAGTCATACGAGTTTTCAGGCTAGTGAGGACACCAGCAGACCTCATGGTGATCCTCGCGGCGAGCCTACTGCATGCAACAGCGGGCCGATGGTGGAGCTTGATGCTCCAGGTGTACGACGAGACATCTCTTCTCTGGACAGACTTTGAGAGCCTCTTCCGCTCAGAGTTCGTCCCAACCACCCTATGAGCGGTGTGCATTCAGAAGCTTCTTCAGTTGCGGCAGGGCAGCTTGACAGTGGCCCAGTACTCGGCGAGATTTACTGATCTCTCGCGCTACTCCACATATATGGTACGATACTCGTTCTTCAGGGCCCGGACCTTCGAGCAGGGACTGAGGCATGAGATCAGGGCTTCGATGATCTCCCTCAACATTCCAACGCAGGAAGAGGTGTTGGAGAGAGCCTTTCTAGTGGAGAGTTTTCTCGCCGAGCAGGCTCCAGTGACAGGGCCCTCCGCAGGACGGCCCGTAGCAGGGTCTTCTGCTGTTTGCAGTAGACAGGTGACGCAGAGGTCCAAATGGGCCAGACCATCAGATGGGCAGTCACTGGATGAAGATTCGGTTGTGCGGGGAACACGAAGGAGATCCAGCTACACGAGGGGCAGGAATTTCTACGCATGCGGCGAGCAAGGTCACATGGCTCGAGACTGCCCGACTCGCCTTACAGATAAGCAGCAGGTGGTAGAGGGACCTCCCAGACAGAGGTTCGGCCACGGTGGTCCGCAGGGTGCAGGCGGATGAGGCAGAGTAGCCGGACGAGTAGCAGATGGTGGGAGACACTTCAAGGTGTTGCGACCGCCACCACTAGGAGGTCCGCCCCGACCACAGGGAGTTGGTGGACATGGGAGAGATCAGCTTCAGGTAGCTGAGGCCTTCGATCATGGAGCTCTGGGAGCAAATGGACAGGAGCGGAACTAGTGGATACGTCTTTTGTACTTCTAGTACCTTGTTGCTATTGTGTAGCGTCTTTGTATTTTGAGCTGCAATAATAAAAGACGAATGCCTTTGTGATGTTTTCATTCCTCTACTCTTTTGTGTTGTTACTAAGAGGTTCCAGTTTTGACTGTTGACTTGACCCTCACTTGTGAGACATCTACTGGAGGAGACCCAGTTACCACACACTGAAGCCGACAGTGTGACTCGACCCTTGGAGGCGAGAGTAACGGTTGGATCTCTTGGTAGTAGCGTCGAGGCCTTACGACGTCATCCTTGATATGGATTAGACCATCCATGTCTGGATTGACTGTATTAGGCAAAAGAACGTGGTTCATCCAAGGGATGAGACCAGATTTCTCTTATCAGAAAAGAAGAAATCATAGCAGCTCTTGTGGGACCAGAGGTGGTCCAGGCCACGATAGAGAAGGTCCAAGTCATCCAGGAGTGGATGAAGACAGCTCAGAGCCGACAGAAATCTTTCACTAACAGGAGGCGGAGGCCACTAGAGTTTGAGGATGGCGACCACGTCTTCATGCGGGTCTCACCTCGACGTGGATTACGGAGTTTTGGCCTAGGTGGCAAGTTGTCTCCATGCTTCATCGGACCCTTCCAGGTCCTCAGCAGGATTGTCGAGGTGGCTTATTGCCTGGCTCTACCACCTCAGTTGCACCGGGAGCACGACGTCTTCCACGTGTCTCAGCTGAGGAGATACGTGCACGACCTGACACACATCATTGACCATGGGGAGCTTGACGTTGACGATGGGGAGACTTTTACGGAGGTCCCGGTGGAGATTGAGGATCGACAGGAGAAGGTCATACGTGGACGGTCGATTCCTCTAGTGCACATCAATATGGCAGCACGAGAATCTCTAGGAGAGAACTTGGGAGCGGGAGGCTCAGATGCGTGCTCAGTACCCTCATTTGTTTCCCTAGTTTTGATGTATCTTTACGGGGACGTAAATCCCTGAGGTGGGAGTAAAGTAAAGACCCGTAAAATTCAAGGGAAATTTTTTTCTTAATTTTCTTTGTAATTTTACAAGAGCGCGGTTTCTGACGGCACCTGATTCCGAGGCCTGGTGTGCCCGGAATAAATTTTCGAAGTTTGGCTCGGGTAAGTTCAGTGAACAAACGAGCGGGAATTTCTAACTTTTGAACCGCTGCCCAGAATCGAATTCCGAGGGCACCGATGAACTCGCAGCGCTGATTTTCGCTTAAGGGGACCTTTTTCGAGGTTGCATTTTATGCGGGTTGAGAGTTAGTTTTGGGGAAAGTTGGATGTAGTTAAATAAATTGTGGAACACAATTTATTTTAAACCATGTTGGTTATATCCTCCCAAAGGGAGTTAGAGGTGGGACCCACATCCACTTAACCTCCCTTGAGAGGATTAAGTGTGGTGGGGCCCACACGAACCCTAACTCTTCAACTCCCCTTTAAACTCCCAATAACTCCTCTTCTTTTTAATTTTGACAACTTGAGTTATTAATTGAGATGAGTTATTTAATTTCAAACTTTTGAAATTCAAAGAGGTTAAGTTGTGTAAATAAAATAAGGCTTAGACTTATTTTATCTTGGTTGGTTTTCTTTTACCACCTCGAGAGGTTTGGATAAATCTTCTTCATCATCATCTTCTTCTTCAACCTCGATGAAGAACGCGAAGAACACCATTCTTCAACGAAGAACTTCTCCGCCGAAGAACACGGTTCTTCTGCGACGCCATATCCGCGACGCGACGTTCTTCTTCTGCGTCGTCTCTTCCGCGACGGTTTTCCACGACGAAATCGCCGTCAACGACTTTGAATCCTCGCTTCGCGACGTCGACGTTCTCCCGCGACGCCCGAACTCCGTGACGCTCGTCTTCTGCGGCTCGTTGACGTGCTCCGATCTTGAAACCGATGTAGGGGTTTGTTTTCAATTATTTATATTTGTTCGAGGTTTCCGGATTGATGATATTCATGGTTAAAAACCATTTTTTATCAAATTTGAACTTGTTGTTTAAAACCAAATGATAACGACTAACGTGAGGGGGGCCGGACCGCACGAACACGGCCGACCCTCCTCGTTTTATTTTCGTATTGGTTCTTTGTGGTTCGGTACCGGAAGACAAGGTGTCGTCGCACTATGCGGAACCTTGCGATAAGAAAATGCGCGGCGCCATCGCGCCGCGCCGTGAAATGAAAAACAAGGACGCGACGCCATCGCGCCGCGTCGGAGAAACCGAAGACATCTGCGGACGAAGTCGGGCCACGGCGAAGGGGCGCGGCGCCAACACGCCGCGCCGGAGAACCAAGAAGACGGCCCGTTTCGTTTTTGACATGCAGATTGACGGGTGACGACAAACACGTCCGCAAGGTAATTTTGAGGCCTCCGCAGTGAAGGTCGGGTCCCGGGGGGACCATAGGCGAAGACGGCAGGAGAAACGGACCACCGGAGCGCGTCTGGTGGTCCGCGGAAGGCGGCGGCGGCGCGCCGCCGGAAGTGGCCGGCGGCGGTTGCCACCGGTGTCAATCAGCGGCGACGAGGTGGCGGTCGCGCGCACCACCGCCGCTCCGCGGCGCCCTCTCGGCCGCGGTCGGCCGGGCCGGGCCGGGCCCAGCCGGGTCAGACCCGGGTCGGGTCGCCCCGGGCCCAGACCCCCATTTTTGAACCAAATTTGGTCAAATGTACATATCTTGGGCTACGGACTTCCGATCGACGCACCGTCAGTTGCGTAGCGATCCTTGGAACGAGACGGTCGTTTCGGTATATTACAGTCAAGGTTTCAGGGAACTTTGGGTTCGGCCGGGTTGGTTCGTACACGAAACCAACCGGGCCCTCAGAGCGGAAACACTTATATCTTTAGCACCGGACGTCTGATTGACGTGCCGTCGACTTTGTTGAATTCCTCTAAGTGAGACGGATCTTTTGGCTCACCCCGCCTGAGGTTTGGACGCAGGTGGAGTATGGTCGGGTTGGTTTTGTCTTAAAAACCAGCCGGGCCCCTCGGACGAAAAAGCCAATAACTCTCAGACCGGGCGTCCGATTGACGCGCCATCTGTTGCGTTGAGTTCCTGTTGACGATACGGAACTTTTGGATACATCAACTTCGGACTATGTGACAGTTGATGTATCAGCCTCTCGGCTCGTGGAGCGGACCCTCCCGAACGAGCTTGCTGTGTGCGGGAACCGTAGTGCTGGCTGTGACTTCGACGACGACGATTGTGCAGAGATCCTCAGTGGACTGCGATGATGAAGACTGCTGGTCTTGTATCCTATGTGGGTCTCAGCTTAGATGATTCAATACTGGTCTTGTATCCTATGTGGGTCCCAGTATAGATGAATCAATGAAGACAGCTGGTCTTGTATCCTATGTGGGTCCCAGCTTTGATGGTTCAGTGCTGGTCTTGTATCCTATGTGGGTCCCAGCATAGATGAAACAATGAAGACAACTGGTCTTGTATCCTATGTGGGTCCGAGCTTAGATGATTCAGTATCTATGTCTGATCATCTCTTTCACCTTTTTGATGATGTATACCGGTGTGAGCTGAATCCTGTTGTTTTCCTGTGTAGATTGTGTTGTGCTATCCTGTGTGGATTACGTTTTCTTTCCTGTGTGGAATACATATACATTCCTGTGTAGACTGAGTTGTACTTGGGCTCGGAGGTTGGAGCGTATTGGAATTGATGACTTAGGTATATGTATGGGCATATACCTAAGCAGTGTCGGTTGTTACTTCGTGATTGTATCTTTCCTTTGTGATTTATGCTTTGTGGATTTTGGGAGACCTTCAGGGGTCTCGGGGTCCCTACTGAGTAGTTTATACTCACCCCTGCACAGGCTATGCCCGCACTACGTTGTGTTGGTTGCAGACGACGGACAGCATTGATTGTGGTTGAGGCTTGCAGAGCAGGACGGAACTTAGAGGTGGACCACTGGGTGGGACGTGCTCGGAGCAGACGGCGGGACCCAAGGAGCAGTGGAGCTATCTGTACCCTCCCTTCAGGTGGGATTTCCAGTGGACAGCTCGGCGTAGCGGCTTTACTTTACAGTTGTTGTTTTCCCTTTCGAGTTGTACTTTACAGTTGGGCTTGTATTTCCGGCCCCTTTACTTTCTGTACTTACTGTTGTACTCAGTGTTTACTTATTCCACTTGTACTCTGTGGTGCTTGTTTACTTTACAAAGGCAATGCCTTCCCTTTTTACCGGGTTTTACGCCTTGGTGCTAGTCGCCAGCCCCTGGCCTATGGAAGGCGAGCTTGGGGTAGTCACGGCACGGGCTCCGAGGACGGGTCGTGACACAAGATGCCTCTATCATTTGGAAAAAGCCCTCCCACTTGTGTCATCCCACTGAATAATAAAATTGACGCTACATTGGAGGGGACCTTTTTAGAGTGATCAAGAGGGGAGAGTGATTTTTCATTGCACTGGTTAAATGAGAAATTGAGGCCTCACCAAAATATTCAATCCCTTATAGGTTTTAAAGGAACCTGTCAAGTCTTCTCCAAATATGAAGAGTACCTTTGCGGTTGTTGGACCATGTGAATTGGTTTCCAAAGAATCCCAAATCCAAGAATCCATGAAACCCTGGATGTCCTTCATGGAGTTGGTGAAGCCCCCCCCCCCACATCCACTTAACCACCTTTGAGAGGATTAAGTGTGGTGGGGCCCACACGAACCCTAACTCTTCAACTCCCCTTTAAACTCTCAATAACTCCTCTTATTTTTAATTTTGACAACTTGAGTTATTAATTGAGATGAGTTATTTAATTTCAATCTTTTGAAATTCAAAGAGGTTAAGTTGTGTAAATAAAATAAGGCTTAGACTTATTTTATCTTGGTTGGTTTTCTTTTACCACCTCGAGAGGTTTGGGGAAATCTTCTTCATCATCTTCTTCTTCTTCAACCTCAATGAAGAATGCGAAGAACACCATTCTTCAACGAAGAACTTCTCCGCCGAAGAACACGGTTCTTCTGCGACGCCATATCCACGATGCTACGTTCTCCTTCCGCGACGGTTTTCCGCGACGAAATCGCCGTCAACGACTTTGAATCCTCGCTTCGCGACGTCGACGTTCTCCCGCGATGCCTGACCTCCACGACGCTCGTCTTCTGCGGCTCGTTGACGTGCTCCGATCTTGAAACCGAGGTAGGGGTTTGTTTTCAATTATTTATATTTGTTCGAGGTTTCCGGCTTGATGATCTTCATGGTTAAAAACCATTTATTATCAAATTTGAACTTGTGGTTTAAAACCAAATGATAACGAATAACGTGAGGGGGGCCGGACCGCACGAACACGGCCGACCCTCCTCCTTTTATTTTCGTATTGGTTCTTTGTGGTTCGGTACGGGAAGACAAGGTGTCGTCGCACTATGCGGAACCTTGCGACAAGAAAATGTGCGGCGCCGTCGCGCCGCGCCGTGAAATGAAGAACAAGGACGCGACGCCGTCGCGCCGGGTCGTAGAAACCGAAGACATCCGCGGATGGAGTCGGGCCACGACGAAGGGGTGCGGCGCCAACACGCCGCGCCGGAGAACCAAGAAGACGGCACGTTTTGTTTTTGACATGCCGATTGACGGGTGACGAAAAACGAGGCCGCAAGGTAATTTTGAGGCCTCTGCAGTGAAGGTCGGGTCTCGGGGGGACCATAGGAGAAGACGGCAGGAGAAACGGACCACCGGAGCGCGTCCGGTGGTCCGCGGAAGGCGGCGGCGGCGCGCCGCCGGAAGTGGCCGGTGGCGGTTGCCGCCGGTGTCAATCAGCGGCGAAGGGGTGGCGGTCGCACGCACCCCCGCCGCTCCGCGGCGCCCTCTTGGCCGCGGTCGGCCGGGCCGGGCCGGGCCCAGCCGGGTCAGACCTGGGTCGGGTCGACCCGGTTCGGCCGACCCAGGGGGGGTCGGGTCGGGTCGCCCCGGGCCCAGACCCCCGTTTTCGGACCAAATTTGGTCAAATGTACATATCTTGGGATACGGACTTCCGATCGAAGCACCGTCAGTTGCATAGCGATCCTTGGAACGAGACGGTCGTTTTGGTATATTACACTCAAGGTTTTGGGGAACTATGGGTTCAGCCGGGTTGGTTCGTACACAAAACCAACCGGGCCCTCAGAGCGGAAACGCTTATATCTTTAGCACCGGACGTCCGATTGACGTGCCGTTGACTTTTTTGAATTCATCTAAGTGATACAGATCTTTTGGCTCACTCCACCCGAGGTTTGGACGCAGGTGGAGTACGGTCGGGTTGGTTTTGCCTTAAAAACCAACCGGGCCCCTCGGACGAAAAATCCAATAACGCTCAGACCGGGCGTCCGATTGACGCGCCATCTGTTGCGTTGAGTTCCTGTTGACGATACTGAACTTTTGGATACATCAACTTCGGACTATGTGACAGTTGATGTATCAGCCTCTTGGCTCATGGAGCGGACCCTCCCGAACGAGCTTGCTGTGTGCGGGAACCCTAGTGCTGGCTGTGACTTCGACGACGACGATTGTGCAGAGATCCTCAGTGGACTGCGACGATGAAGACTGCTGGTCTTGTATCCTATGTGGGTCCCAGATTAGAAGATTCAATACTGGTCTTGTATCCTATGTGGGTCCCAGTATAGATGAATCAATGAAGACAGCTGGTCTTGTATCCTATGTGGGTCCCAGCTTTGATGGTTCAGTGCTGGTCTTGTATCCTATGTGGGTCCCAGCATAGATGAAACAATGAAGACAACTGGTCTTGTATCCTATGTGGGTCCGAGCTTAGATGATTCAGTATCTATGTCTGATCATCTCTTTCACCTTTTTGATGATGTATACCTGTGTGAGCTGAATACTGTTGTTTTCCTGTGTAGATTGTGTTGTGCTATCCTGTGTGGATTACGTTTTCTTTCCTATGTGGAATACATATACATTCTTGTGTGGACTGAGTTGTACTTGGGCTCGGAGGTTGGAGCGTATTGGAATTGATGACTTAGGTATATGTATGGGCATATACCTAAGCAGTGTCGGTTGTTACTTCGTGATTGTATCTTTCCTTTGTGGTTTATCCTTTGTGGATTTTGGGAGACCTTCAGGGGTCTCGGGGTCCCTACTGAGTAGTTTATACTCACCCCTGCACGGGCTATGCCCGCACTACGTTGTGTTGGTTGTAGACGACGGACAGCGTTGATTGTGGTTGAGGCTTGCAGAGCAGGACGGTACCTAGAGGTGGACCACTGGGCGGGACGTGCTCGGAGGAGACGGCGGGACCCGAGGAGCAGTGGAGCTATCTGTACCCTCCCTTCAGGTGGGATTTCCAGTGGACATCTCGGCGTAGCGGCTTTACTTTACAGTTGCTATTTTCCCTTTCGAGTTGTACTTTACAGTTGGGCTTGTATTTCCGGCCCCTTTACTTTCTGTACTTACTGTTGTACTCAGTGTTTACTTCTTCCGCTTGTACTCTGTGGTGCTTGTTTACTTTACAAAGGCAATGTCTTCCCTTTTTACCGGGTTTTACGCCTTGGTGCTAGTCGCCAACCCCTGGCCTATGGAAGGCGGGCTTGGGGTAGTCACGTCACGGGCTCCGAGGACGGGTCGTGACACAAGATGCCTCCATCATTTGGAAAAAGTCCTCCCACTTGTGTCATCCCACTGAATAATAAAATTAACGCTACATTGGAGGGGACCTTTTTAGAGTGATCAAGAGGGGAGAGTGATTTTTCATTGCACTGGTTAAATGAGAAATTTAGGCCTCACCAAAATATTCAATCCCTTATAGGTTTTAAAGGAACCTGTCAAGTCTTCTCCAAATATGAAGAGTACCTTTGCGGTTGTTGGACCATGTGAATTGGTTTCCAAAGAATCCCAAATCCAAGAATCCATGAAACCCTGGATGTCCTTCATGGAGTTGGTGAAGCCCCCCCCCCCACATCAACTTAACCTCCTTTGAGAGGATTAAGTGTGGTGGGGCCCACAAGAACCCTAACTCTTCAACTCCCCTTTAAACTCCCAATAACTTCTCTTCTTTTTAATTTTGACAACTTGAGTTATTAATTGAGATGAGTTATTTAATTTCAAACTTTTGAAATTCAAAGAGGTTAAGTTGTGTAAATAAAATAAGGCTTAGACTTATTTTATCTTGGTTGGTTTTCTTTTACCACCTCGAGAGGTTTGGGGAAATCCTCTTCATCATCTTCTTCTTCATCAACCTCGATGAAGAACGCGAAGAACACCATTCTTCAACGAAGAACTTCTCCGCCGAAGAACACGGTTCTTCTGCGACGCCATATCCACGACGCGACGTTCTCCTTCCGCGTCGTCTCTTCCGCGACGGTTTTCCGCGACGAAATCGCCGTCAACGACTTTGAATCCTCGCTTCGCGACGTCGACGTTCTCCCGCGACGCCCAACCTCCGCGTCGCTCGTCTTCTGCGGCTTGTTGACGTGCTCCGATCTTGAAAACGAGGTAGGGGTTTGTTTTCAATTATTTATATTTGTTCGAGGTTTCCCGCTTGATGATCTTCATGGTTAAAAACCATTTGTTATCAAATTTGAGCTTGTGGTTTAAAACCAAATGATAACGAATAACGTGAGGGGGTCCGGACCGCATGAACACCGCTGACCCTCCTCCTTTTATTTTCGTGTTGGTTCTTTGTGGTTCGGTACGGGAAGACAAGGTGCCGTCGCACTATGCGGAACCTTGCGACAAGAAACTGCGCGGCGCCGTCGCGCCACGCCGTGAAATGAAGAACAAGGACGCGACGCCGTCGCACCGCGTCGGAGAAACCGAAGACATCCGTGGACAGAGTCGGGCCACGGCGAAGGGGCGCGGCGCCAACACGCCGCGCCGGAGAACCAAGAAGACGACCCGTTTCGTTTTTGACATGCGGATTGACGGGTGATGACAAACGAGGCCGCAAGGTAATTTTGAGGCCTCCGCAGTGAAGGTCGGGTCCCGGGGGGACCATAGGCGAAGACGGCAGGAGAAACGGACCACCGGAGCGCGTCCAGGGGTCTGCGGAAGGCGGCGGCGGCGCGCCGCCAGAAGTGGCCGGCGGCGGTTGCCGCCAGTGTCAATCAGCGGCGAAGGGGTGGCAGTCGCGCGCACCCCGGCCGCTCCGCGGCGCCCACTCGGCCGCGGTTGGCCGGGCCGGTCCGGGCCCAGCCGGGTCGGACCCGGGTCGGGTCGACCCGGTTCGGCCGACCCAGGGGGGTCGGGTCGGGTCGCCCCGGGCCCAGACCCCCGTTTTCGGACCAAATTTGGTCAAATGTACATATCTTGGGCTACAGACTTCCGATCGACGCACCATCAGTTGCATAACGATCCTTGGAAAGAGACGGTCATTTCGGTATATTACACTCAAGGTTTCGGGGAACTTTGGGTTCGGCCGGGTTGGTTTGTACACGAAACCAACTTGGCCCTCAGAACGGAAACGCTTATATCTTTAGCCCCGGACGTCCGATTGACGTGCCGTCGACTTTGTTGAATTCCTCTATGTGAGACGGATCTTTTGGCTCACTCCGCCCAAGGTTTGGACGCAGGTGGAGTACGGTCGGGTTGGTTTTGCCTTAAAAACCAACCGGGCCCCTCGGACGAAAAATCCAATAACTCTCAGACCGGGCGACCGATTGACGTGCCATCTGTTGCGTTGAGTTCCTGTTGACGATACGGAAATTTTGGATACATCAACTTCGGACTATGTGACAGTTGATGTATCAGCCTCTCGGCTCGTGGAGCGGACCCTCCCGAATGAGCTTGCTGTGTGCGGGAACCCTAGTGCTGGGTGTGACTTCGACGACGACGATTGTGCAGAGATCCTCAGTGGACTGCGACGATGAAGACTGCTGGTCTTGTATCCTATGTGGGTCCCATCTTAGATGATTCAATACTGTTCTTGTATCCTATGTGGGTCCCAGTATAGATGAATCAATGAAGACAGCTGGTCTTGTATCCTATGTGGGTCCCAGCTTTGATGGTTCTGTGCTGGTCTTGTATCCTATGTGGGTCCCAGCATAGATGAAACAATGAAGACAACTGGTCTTGTATCCTATCTGGGTCCGAGCTTAGATGATTCAGTATCTATGTCCGATCATCTCTTTCACCTTTTTGATGATGTATACCTGTGTGAGCTGAATCCTGTTGCTTTCCTGTGTAGATTGTGTTGTGCTATCCTGTGTGGATTACGTTTGCTTTCCTGTGTGGAATACATATACATTCCTGTGTGGACTGAGTTGTAATTGGGCTCGGAGGTTGGATCGTATTAAAATTGATGACTTAGGTATATGTATGGTCATATACCTAAGCAGTGTCGGTTGTTACTTCGTGATTGTATCTTTCCTTTGTGGTTTATCCTTTGTGGATTTTGGGAGACCTTCAGGGGTCTCGGGGTCCCTACTGAGTAGTTTATACTCACCCCTGCACGGGCTATGCCCGCACTACGTTGTATTGGTTGCAGACGACGGACAGCGTTGATTGTGGTTGAGGCTTGCAGAGCAGGACGATACCTGGAGGTGGGCCACTGGGCGGGACGTGCTCGGAGCAGACGGCGGGACCCGAGGAGCAGTGGAGCTATATGTACCCTCCCTTCAGGTGGGATTTCCAGTGGACAGCTCGGCGTAGCGTCTTTACTTTACAGTTGCTGTTTTCCCTTTCGAGTTGTACTTTACAGTTGGGCTTGTATTTCCGGCCCCTTTACTTTCTGTACTTACTGTTGTACTCAGTGTTTACTTCTTCTGCTTGTACTTTGTGGTGCTTGTTTACTTTACAAAGGCAATGTCTTCCCTTTTTACCGGGTTTTACGCCTTGGTGCTAGTCGCCAGCCCCTGGCCTATGGAAGGCGGGCTTGGGGTAGTCACGGCACGGGCTCCGAGGACGGGTCGTGACACAAGATGCCTCCATCATTTGGAAAAAGCCCTCCCTCTTGTGTCATCCCACTGAATAATAAAATTGACGCTACATTGGAGGGGACCTTTTTAGAGTGATCAAGAGGGGAGAGTGGTTTTTCATTGCACTGGTTAAATGAGAAATTGAGGCCTCACCAAAATATTCAATCCCTTATAGGTTTTAAAGGAACCTGTCAAGTCTTCTCCAAATGAAGAGTACCTTTGCGGTTGTTGGACCATGTGAATTGGTTTCCAAAGAATCCCAAATCCAAGAATCCATGAAACCCTGGATGTCATTCATGGAGTTGGTGAAGCCCCCCCCCACTCCTCCTTTCTTTTCCGTCAGTTTAGAAACATTGTTAAATTCCCCCTGACAAACCACGGTTTGTTCATGGAGTGAAAACTAGCCAGCTGCTGCCACAGAGCATGCCTCTCAGTAGCATCATAACTTGCATGGACAGAGGTAGAGAAAATATGAAAACCACTTGACATAATACTAGTTGTGATTCTTTGGGATGAGACTTCAACCACCTCCACCTCCCACCCTTGCTTCCAGAAGACCAAAATATGGGCATTACCTAGAAAGTTGTGCAATTGCTAACTGAAACCCATCCTATTTCCAAACATAACCAGACAATTAACCTCCTTTTTAGGTTTAATAATGACTTCCATAGATTCCATATGATTATTTACCTCAGAGGAAACAAAGGAACTTTTAACATGGTCCCACAGACCTCTAGCCATCCAAATAAGGATTGAAAGCATGCTTAAAATAGGTGAGAGGCTTCACGACTATGTGTTACCGCATCAATAGAACACTCGGAAGGATAAGCGTCTCTAGCTCGGGATCGAGTGATAGGCCTCGAGGACAAGCTAGAATCCACTGGGGACTGAGAAATGCTAGATTTGGATGCTAGGGAACTCCGAGCTGACTCATCTGAGAGATCTTCCAAGACTATGAAGTGGTTGATAACTTTTTGGGAAGGAGTCTTTACCCAATGAGGGGAATATCCTGAGCATTGTGATAGAATGACCTATCTAGATTGGGGATTCTAAGCCTCGAAAATAATTTTCCGGACCCCTGTTGGAAATTCAGGAGAAACTAGAGAACCTTAAGCCACATAGGCCTTCACAAGTTCCGTAGGCAGCTTCTAAGAGAATGTTGCAAGACCTGAGCCGGCCAGAACTGGTTTGCTGCAAGAATCCAACACACTGAAACCCAGAACGACAGGGAGAGGAACACAAACCGACAATGGAAGAGCAGGGACAGGAAAGCGTAGGCTCGTGCATGCCATAGAGTGATAGGCGACCGTTGTTAAATCCGACACAGGTTGGGATAGCGAGGTGCCCCCATAATTCAAATTTGAATCAACCGGGTCCTCCTACGGGTCAGCACCGCACCCCAACCCGAACAGCACCGTCGAGGGGACCAACAGATCTGGCTCTGACCACCCTGAGGATGAGGGGGGCCTGATGCAACCCTGGACCCTAAATAGACGATGGAGCCACCGAATGTCACTATTCTTTTAGAGCTCCGCCTGTGGCAGACCTCCTTCAAATTCCCTTAACGCCTGCATCCCCCTCAGAATCGGGGCAGTGAGTGATAAAAGAGACATTAAAACCACTTGAAAGCGGTCACCAGAATTGATCAAGAAGCTCGTTGTAAAGGGAGAGGAAAGTTATATCTCTACACAGATCTGAGGGAACCTCACATCTAGAAGGTGAAGAGTAGAATCGTTCATGCAAAGAATGGAGCCCACTGCATCTCCAATATACTGGAGGATGGAAGGATTATAAAACCGAAGAGGGGTCCGATGAGGTTAATCCACACTGCCGCCACGTAGAAGTCTATTCCAAAATGGTCTTCCAAGGACCACCGTGATATGGAGAAGGCCTGATCCCAACAACAGGAGTCCGCTCTAAACCCGGAAAAGACAAAGTCTTCCCTGCTGCACTTATTAATACCAAAAGCATACATGGATAGTGGGGAAATAGAAGCAGTATAAAGCAGGCCCCAAGATCCTAAAAGAGCCTTGAAGGTATCTAGAGGAGTTTTTTCATGGTTAAATCATTCCACCAGTATTAAGTCATGAAAGGTTGTAGCATCATTTAGTTCTCCTTCTATCTGCTCAACCACTAGGAAACCATCCACAAACGAAGAATATCTCTGTGGTAAAAGAATAATAGGAATGGAAGGACTCTTGGCCACGGCAACAGGAGGATGAGTGCCCGAGAGCAACGTATCCTTGAAGGAGGCCATACTTCCTTTTATGATATTTACAGAATGATGAATATTATGGTTGATAACATCATCTTTTCACAAATATTCTTCTTAGTAATCTTCTTTCATGAAATTCATATCATTCATTCAGTGTGATAAAACCACCATAGCTCATTACGATGTAACATCCTTATCTTAAATTTCCTCTTCTTATTACCATCTTCTTTCCTTTCTCATTTCATTATTAAATGCATTTCTTTCTTATCTCATTACAATGAACATTTCTTTCTCATATCATTATGATAGTTTTTTCTTTCTCATTTCATTAAGATTTTTTTTTCATTCTCATCTCATTATGATAGAATTCCCATTATGATGGAAGTCCCATTACGATGATTTTTACATAATTATAGAAAGTATTCAATTATTTATACACTTAGAATCATGGAACTTCTTAAAACATCATCATATTCATAAAAACTTATTTTTTCATAAAGATTCTACCTCTGATGGATATTTCATAATGATTGATTCCCTATTATGATAGATTCCACATTACAATGAAGTGTATTAGATGACACCTCCACTCAGTAACATTGAAAAGTCTCAAACCTACTCTCCGATTACTCATTGAAAAACATTGTTTTGATTTATAGAAATGATAAAACCCTTATGATTCCTCTATTTCAGAAAAAACTTTCATCATGAGTAAGTTTCATGATTTATAAGAATTTCATGATCAGAAATGAATCTTCTAGAATAAGTTAGAAATTATGAGAAATGTCTAACTCTTGACTAAAATTTCTTAAAAAAACATTGTCATCATCATTATGACTTCCTCCCTCAGAAACATTTGTCTTTATAACTCATGAAATCCTTTCTCTCTTTCATTACGGAAAATTTAATCATCCAGAAAACAAAAAATTATACCCTTAATTTTTTTGGATCTTCATATCTGAATCTAATACCAATGGACCCAATACTCTTATTCTGGTGGTTTTTAGTCCAAAAAACATGAGTCTGGAAACCTATGTCTAGAAAACAACTTTCTAAAATTTATAAATATTTATCCCTAACTACGTTTGAATTTTAATATTGGTAAACTTTCAAACCTCTTACAGAACACATTATGATGGACTGGGTCAAATTATAGAGTAGAAAAATATTTATAAAAAATCTAAGTAGTTAAAAAATAGAAAAACTTAGTAAAAAAAGTTACCAAAAGGTTATTTAATATCAAACTTTAGATTTATTGACAACCATTTTTAAAAACTTTTTCGACGCTCAAATTTCTTTTACAACTGAAATTTTGTAGAAAAACACATGTTTTTTACTTTTATCAAAACATATCCTTTCTCAAAAGAGAGTGTCTTGACACAAAATTACTGAATAAAGGAGTATTTTTTAAGGAATTTAATCCCTGAGTGAAAAAAAATATTGCATCCCTTTAAAGAAAAAATCCCACACCATTTTTGTCTTTTCCTCCCATTTTTCTTTCCTTCTCCCCCATTTTATGATAACCACAAATTCAGATGCATAAAATAAAGATAAGTAAAAACTTATTGTGATTTAAAATGTTGTTAATTTATCTCCCCCATTATCAATATAATCCTAATTATGATGGGCGTACTTACTCATGAGGTTTAGGAAGTCATTGGAGGATGTTAAACATGGGGTTTTAGCCTCAATTCCACAAATCTTTCTTTTAATATTGATTTTGTAAAAAATATCAGAAATTTGAAACTTTTTTTAGATGTATTCCATTATAATATCTCTAGAGGAAATTTTATCATTTATAATGTGAAACTTTATATGAATGTGCTTTCATCTTGAATATTGTACATGATTTTTTGAAATATAAATTTCACTCTCATTATCAAAAAGTATATTAAATAGTTTATAAACTGTTACATTAAAATATTTTAGCGAAACATTCTCCTACAACAATTGAGTATAATCCAGTGTAGCTACAAGATATTAGAATTCAAAGGTTCATAACATAACTGAACATTGTTTCTTGCTATGTCAACTCAAATAACATTCGCCAAAGAAAAATGTTCCTCCATAGGTTTATTTTCTATCATTACTATCTCCATTCCAATTGACATCAGTATAACCCTGAAACATCATGTCACTATTTATTTTCTATAAAATCCCATGTGAGGTTTTTACTTTGACTTATAATATAAGTATTTTTCTTTAAAAAAATTTGATTCTTTAATATTACTTTCATACCTCGCACAAAAAGTCACAACATAAACAATATTTGGCCTCGAAGCTGTAGGATAAAGTAGACTTCCAATCTGCATCCGAAAATCATTATGATTCACACTTTTTCCAGATTTCTCATTACTCGACTTTGAGATCACAAAAATAGGAGTAGAATATTTTTTGGATTCATTCATCCCAGACATATTTAACACTTACCCTACACACTTTTCTCGAGATATAAAAATCTAATGTTCTTTTCATTGAATATACTATCGAAGGAAGAAAGTTAATTCTTCCAATATTGAAATTTCTAGTTTCTTCTTTATTTCATTAGACAATGTTTTAAAAACATATTATCTATCCCAAATAAAAAATATTTCATCCACGTAAACAATTAAAATAATAGTTATGAATTCAAAATTATTCATATACAGGTTTCTATCAAACCTTTCTTTAGAAAAAAGCATATGAAATAATGGTTATGTTTTTGATACCAAGAACATGGAGATTGTTTCTTAACATACAAAACATTATTCATTTTATAAACTTTTTCCCCCTAATCAAGTAAAAATAAAAAGTTCGTTCAATGTAAACTTCTTCTTCAATCTCACTATATAAGAAAGATGAGTTTACATAAATATGGAAAATTTTGTAATTATTATGTGTAGACAATGAAGAAACATTATAATAGTTTCTAATCATGAAACTGGGGAATATATTATTCAAATCTACACCTTAAACCTAAAAATAGACTTTACAAATAAGCATTGATATTTTTATTAAAAGATATACATGTTCAATCAACTTCTTTCTATAAACCAACACTTTTATGATAACAACTTTTTTATCTATTGAACAATTTCACATGTTTCATTCCTATAAATCTAATCAAAATCTTCATTCAAAGTATCCACCTATTTTTTTGTTTAATTTCCACCAAAATTGATTCTAGATATTATTTTTAGATAAATGAAGTGTGGTATTATAATGCCATGTTTCTTTTGGTCTAAAGTGGAGCCTTTTCATTTCCAACAATTTTTTCATACTGAAAATGTTTTTTTAAGGTAGGTAATTTCAAAGTTTCCTTCCCAACTAAATTTTTCTCATCACATTAATTTTCTGAATCTAGATAAGGATGTGTTGACTTACATTATCTATTTTTTGGAATCTTTAGTTTATCCTCCTCATCATTATCAATAACTTTGGTTAAGTAATTTTTATTTTCAATTACATTCATATCATATGAGTCCACCAACTTTTGTGAACATTTGTTCGAATATTTGTAACTTTTTCTATTTGTTGAATAAACCATAAAAGGTCATTCCTTAACTTCCTAATCAAACTTTCCAAGACCTCGATTTTTTATTTTGAGAAAACATAGACTTCCAAAAACATTGAAGAATTTCAGTTATGGTTTTTTAAACTGTATTTAATAAGGACTCAGGTTGATTTTTGGTATCAATATGTATCTATTTTGAACAAATACATCAGTACGAACCTCTTCATTCTCATAAAATATTAAAATTTTTAATTCAACTAACGTACTTATTTCCATTTCCACTATGATTCTATTATTTCTTTACGATAGACCATTTTTTTGTAGATTAGGGATCCCTATACTGATATTTGATACCTTTTTTCATAGAAAAGCTTCAAAATAATTACTAGTGATTCGAAACTATTATTTTCTTTCAAAAAATTTATTTAAGTACTCATTTCTTTACTGAATTCTTTTATATAAAACATGAAAATTTCCACATCCTCTAAATTCTATTACATAAAAATTATTTTTTTCATCAGAGGAAATCACCAATAAATGATATAAATTATAAATCTCATTTTGTTTATTTATTTCACATTATCATAAATAAATTTGAATGAATAAGTTCAATTGGTATGGTAGACTAAATCTTAACTTTATTATGACTTTAATTAGTCATTTTTTTCTAAAAAGTAATACAAATGTCTTCATCTCCTCTTTTCAATTCTATAAATTTTCTCACATAATCAACCTTAGAATGATTGTTCATGATTTTAGACCACTTATGGCTATGTCTTCTGTGCCACAACTTATTTTCTTCTTCAGTACTCAAGTAACAAGAGTTATGAAACTCACCTCTTAGTAAAATATTACAACTTGTTCTTTCTCCTTTTGTGATAACTTTTCCCTCTTTAACACTTCTGATGATATATGAGTATTTTTTTCGAAAAAAAAATCATTTCCATCATCACAAAGTTTAATTACCCTATGTATGTTATGTTTTATACCAATAAAAAATTAAACATCCTTAGATTTCAACTTTTCGGCTTCAATCTCAACCTTGACGATTCCTATAATTTGTAAGGAACAATCATTACCAAAGGTAACTATTCCTCAACCATTAGTTTCAATATGTTTCAAGATTTTTATATCCCCTATCACATATGATGAAAAACCACTATCAATTATCCATGGTTTTTTTAAATTGATTTAAATGTTGTATCAAAAATAAAAAATATTTCCTCAACTATCCCCTTCACATATTCCATTTAATTTATATAATAAGAAACTTGTTCAGAAAAGTTTGTCATACATTTTTTAGAATGAGGACGAGCCTCATCAAATATTCCACACACATCTTCAAAACATTCAAATTTATTTCTTGTCGGATGGTTTCTCACATCACAATATTTTTCATTTCTAAATTAAAGTGGACAGGAAATGTTATTATTTATTCATTCATCAAACCTTCTTCTAATAAGAGTTAGGTAATTCCAACAATTAATAAAAAAATTCCCTTAGATTCAACAACACCAACAATAACCAACAAATCTTGATTCTTTATTGAAATATTATTCTTTTATGTGGAACTTTGTAGAGGTCTATAGATTCTTTATAGTCTATCATACTCTGGATGTGGACAAACATTCCTCCTGAGTGAGTTTTCTTATTTTTTAGACATGATATTTTTCTCACATCCTTTTTTATACATTATTTCCCAACACTTCTATTCTTAGCTAAAATGTTAGAAAAATCAGATGATACATTATTTCTGGACTGTTTATATTTCACTTGATTCTTGATTAGATTTTTCCCACTAATAATAGAAGTCCCATATTTTAATTCTGATGATTTTTTTAAAGTTTTACTTCAACTTTCTCAAGGTATTTTCAAACTCAATATGTTTTCCTTGAAAATTAATAACCTATATTCTTTCACTACGATATTATTTATGATATCTTCAACCAAATTTCCCAACTCTTCAATTTTTTTGTAACATAAGATCTCCTGAATGTATTCATACTCCTTCGTAACATATTTTATTCCTTCAGTAAATTCTTCACAATTTATCTTTATCACTCAGATTTATTTCTTGAATGATTTTTTATCTAGACAAGAAAGATGTTGTTTTCTGAGATGACACTCTAAATAGGATTCTTCACCACCTTATTCACTATCTGCGGAATATCTGGTTTTCTCAAATTTTTAAATGATGTTTATGGATTTTTCTGAACTATGGTCTTTAGAAGAATTTTTTTCAATGGAGTATGATTTGAATCTCTTACTTAGTATACTTATTTTTTAGTAAACACAGTCCTCTAATTATTGGATGAATTTTATTCTTTATCATTTTTGTTTCACTTATTCCATTTATCTTTCTCATTGGAATCACCTCTTTAATATAAAACATAATTGTTGGATAAATTAATAGAAAATTTGATGATTCCACAAAACACAAAACATTTGAGAGTAAGTATACCTCCATAATTTCTACTTCCTCTTTCATAGTTATTAGATATAGGAGACATTAATCATTAATTCAACTCATCGTCCGTTTTATATTTAAAAACTCCAAAAATATCATGAATTTAAAAATAAACTTTGATTTATTTAATCCTTCTCATATTTCACTTGTCTTTATTTAAAATTGAATATTCATATTGGCCACTTCAATTCTTCACAAAAAGTATTCTTCTTAATCATCTTTGTTGAACTTATTATCTTCTAATCGGTATGTTGAAACCACCTCATCTCATTACGTTGAAACTTCCTTGGATTTTGCTAAATATTCTTATTACAACCTTCCTTTAATTCTTACCTCATTATGATATGCATTTTTTCCCTGCTCATTAAGATTTACCTCTCTTTCTTAGCTCATTAGGATCTGCTTCTCTTTATCATTTCATTACAATTTATTTTTATTTGTCATCTTATTATGATGTAATTAAATTTTTTATGTAAATACCATTATGGAGTTTTCTTATAATGATGGAAAGTATTCAATAATGAAACCACTTAAGATCTTTTAACTTCTTTAAACATCATCAAATTCATACATTCTTCCTCTTTCCTAATGATTCTACCTCTGATGGATATTTCATAATGACAGAATACCCATTATGATGGATTACCCATTATGATCATGTGTATCTGATGATAAATCAACTCAGCAACTCAGCAACATCAAAAGGTCTCAAAATACATAACTATTACTCATTAGAAAACATTATCTAGATTTTTAGAGTCGATAGAACCATTATAATTCCTTTATTTCATAAAAGTATTTTTATAATTAGTATGTATCATGATTTATAAAAATTTCATGATCAACAAAGAATCTTATGAAATATATTATAATGTTCTAGAACATTATAACCCTTCACTTTACTTTCTTTAGAAAACCTTTTTAGAATCATTATGATTGTTTCACTCATCACCATATATCTTTTTAACCCAGCAACTTCTTTCATTCTCTGATTATGGAAAACAAAAACTTCTAAAAAACAATAATTTCTCCCAACAATTATTTTGTATCTGAGGATATGATTCTGATTCTAATAGATCTGATACTCTTATTCTGGTCAGTCTTAGTCCGAAAATGTGAGTCTAGAAACTTGTGTCTAAAAAAACTTTCTTAAAGTGAAAAATGTTTATCCCTTATTATGTTTCAGCTTGAACATTCATCAACCTTCAACCTTCATAAAACTCATTAGTGTGGACTGGGTCTGACTTTATAGAAACAAAAACATTCTTAAACAAAAAGGATAGTTGAAAAAAAAATACAAAAACATTGTTAAAACAATTTATCATAAAGGTTGTTCCTGTCACGAACCAGCCCGGGGTGAACCTGAACCGGTCACCCGAGCCGGCTCGCGGTAAGTCCCGAGGGGCGTTCCCGATCCCTCGAGATGGCAACTAGTGTCGGGCATCAATGTTTAAACATTGGGAACGATTTGGCTGAAAAAAATATAAATAAGTAAATAAGAATAAACAGAACAAAAGCACTAAACTCTAACAGCGGAAAGAAATAAAACCAAACAGTAGACATACCTCCATGTGACCCTTCGGTCACCTCCCAACCAAGGCCAACATTTCTCCCAAAATGATCAACTCAGCCACAAAAAATTGAATAAGGGAAATATGTGATTGTAATGATAAAATAGGCGTGATCATTAAAAATGATCAGTAGGGATGCCAAAGTAAACCATAGAATCCAACCAAGACTACATTCTAGAAAAAATCCAAAAAAAACACTAGTTTGCACCTACAAAGATAGAAAATATGGTTTTCATATTTTAAAGTAAAAAGGATCCTGATTTACCATTTCAAAAACCAACACACGCCACAACCCGTTTTCCACAAACAATGTGTTTCTTGAAAACTGAATTTCAAATCCATGTTTATCACATTTGTGAAAAAGAAGAACATGTGATAAGTAAATTCTGGAAACCAAGTGCAAGTAAAAGTAAACAAGAAGATATAAGCAATAACCAGGGGTGATCCTAAACATCCCTAGAAAAACCCCTGGATGTACTCGGTTTCAGACTACCTGCCGGCACGGTATTCCATAGTCAATAACCAACTGACCGCCCTAATATCCAACCAGTGGAACGCCCCACCAGGCCTATCCACCAAGGGGGAACCAACCCATCTAATCGGGGCTGGCTAGTAACCGTCTCTCAATATTCTAAAGGACACCCATGAACCCATTATGATTTCGATAATACTGTGTAATTAGAAGGCCCTTGCACACGTGACTCATCTCACCGCACTTGCCAACCCCTTACACGGACACCACTACACGACAACCCACGAAGGGAATTCCCCCTATAGAGGTGCCCACAAGTATGTATACACGAAGTTCTTTCACATTCAACAAGGTGCCAACCAGGCCTCTACAACATGTGTAGTTTCAAAACATTTCGTAAATGAGTTATGTTGTCAATCGGGCACACACACTTTTCCCAAAAGTCGGTACAAACACCCATTTCAAAACCCAATACCAAATCGGCCTTCAAACCAAACAAACATTCAACTCACACCAAAGGCCAACTGGGCCAACTTCTTTTCATCCCTCTTTGAAATACCAAACCATTCCATCAAAAACCTATCTTTAAGAAAATATAGTTTTTATGTGTCATTTTCATTTGGAGGCACATCCATGTGAGCACCTATTGCTCCCATGGATGTGCCAAAATCCAAAGGCACATCTAGTTTTTATAATAATCACCTTAGAAACCATTTTCATAAAACACTTAGCATTGAAACCAAACCCAATTCTTCCACAACAATTTATAAAAGAAAATTGCATGTTTCAAACCAACCACCATTTCCAAAACTTTTTCTAAAACAACCTATTGGTTCATCATTTTGTCAAACAAACACACCAAAACAAATCTTACATTTCCAAAACAAAATCACAACAAAACAAATCACAAGGCACTCAACTTAACTTTACCAATAACCTATGCATTTCATATAAACCTACATCAAAACCCACTTTCAGAAATTTGAAACAACAATAAAACTATGTCAGATGCTTTTTATAAACACAATAGAAATGCAATGATATAAAAGAATTAATTTAAAACATTCTAGTGCTCAAGGTTTGAATCAAAAAGGGGAAATGGTTGGAAACACCTACCTCGGTTAACCATGTCCAAAACGCATTCTCTTCCAGTGGCAACCATCTTCACACATCACACAGTTGTGTGCATGTGTCTTTGATGTGCACATATACATATATATATATATATGTATAGATATATACACCATACACCTATATACCATAGGTATATATATCCTGCAATGCAAAAAGAGGGACATTGATAAATTAATAATTCAGGTAACTCCAACTCTGGACCAGATAAAGACCTCAAGGGTCCACAAATCAATTTAAAACCAAATTCCCATTAAAAGAATTAGTGAACCATATAAAAATTTTATGAAACAACTCCAAGAAGTGTCACAACATATTGAACAGAAAAGTCCACTCCAAAACCTCTTCTAAGGCCAAACACACACCACTCACTTGTCAAAAAAAAATATGCAGCCCGTGCACAACATAATAAACCAACTGCATAGTTTATAAAATGGTGATAAACACCTTGACACCGATTTTTCACAAAAAATCTATCTCATTTTTCATAAACATATAACTAATGAATCAAAGCATGTAGAACCTCAATTAGAACAATTTTGCACCATCAAAACTGATTAAACAACACACTAGATTTTTTTTAAACACCCAAAATAAATTGATGAAAACTAAAAAATAATAAAACCCCTAAATTAAAATCAACCAACAATGATGAAATTGAAGAACCCATACCTGAAAACCATGGTGAACCCACTTCCCTTGACGGCAGTGGCTAGAACCGACCTCGACGGAACCCGACGAAACCTAAATTACAGGATTCAATCAAAAGAAAAACCCCAAATACATTAGGGTTCGGCCAAATTTCAGTAGAGCAACGGGGAGACCTCAAATCGATCGGAAATGAAAGGGGAAGAGTGGAGAAACCCATACATTGACCAAAATCCGATGGAGAAACTGAGGGAAATCCAAGCCGGTGAGGGAGCTCGGGAGACCGCCGTGCGGGGTGCGGTTTAAGGGTGCCAGCAAGAGGGGATGTCGAACCAAGAATGGGGGGAGACCGCTGCGGGGTGCTACGCGCCGGGAAGGGAGGTAGCGGGCGCTAAGGGAGGGCGGCGTGATGGGAGGCGGGAGCTGGCGAGGGGGCTGGGGCAGCTAGCAGCGGATCATGGAAGAGGGGCGGAGGGGTGCGCCGGGTGCGCCTCGCGCAGAAGTAGGGAGGAAAAAAGCGGCTCGAGGGTTAGGGGGCTCCATATACAGGGGGAAGAGGGGAGAGATGGTGAGGGAATAAAAAAATAAAAAATAAAAATAATAAAAAGAGTGGGGCGTGAGACTGGAGGGAGGGAGTGCATGAGAAAAAAGGGGACGAAGAGTGGGGGCGTGAGAGGATAAGGAAGAGAAATTTAAAAAAGAAATTTAAAAAACAAATCAAAGGGATGGGGGGGTGCGCATGGCGCCTGGGTAGAATAGGATTCAATTTCCATTTTTTTATCATTATAACAATAATAATACTAATAATAATAATAATAGTTATTATAAACATATAAACATATATAAATATATATAAACATATATAAACCTACTTATATAAACATAGATACATATATACATATATATATATATATATAAACATATATATAACATATATAAACATATAAACATATATGAACAAATATATTAACATATATACAAATAAGCATATAATGTTAAAACATATTTATTTATAAACATATGTGTGTGTATATATACACCTATGAACATATATACACATACATATATATATATATACACCTAACATTAAAACATAAACACATACAAACTTAGATATACATATATAAACATATAAACATACATATACATATATCGACACACATAACGTTAAAACTGGATGATCGTGCGGTATTTGCGCACCGTTCGGTACCCAAGCGAACATCGCTTCTTAAACGTACGGTGTTCGTGCACTAACCCAAATCACCAACTCATCCTAACATCAAAATTTTAAAATGTGACTCACCCGCACATATGAAAAATCACCCGATGCCAACAGAAATAAAATAAATAAAATGACTAAAAAATGTATGTGACAATTCTCCCCACCACAAATACTTTCTGCCCCCAGAAAGTCACCAAGCCAATAGTTAGCATAACTATAGTCCGTGCCCAGGAAAAACCAGAAGAAACCGAGAGGCTCAGGGTGACCACTACCAACACAAGTCACACCCGACCAACTCGAACACACCACCCCAGGGGGGGGGGGCAACGCGGGAACTCCCAAACTGAACTCATCCTACCTTCTCAAAGCTAACAGAACAACTCCACTACTAGGATTAAAACTATTCTGGGAAGAAACCAACACACCGAGACACTGGGAAAGGGGAATCCCCTACAAAACCAAAACACACTAAATGAAAACTCACGGAGAGGCGTCCGGCCTAATAAAAAGCCCAGAAACAACACCCATTAATTTCACAGAACCAAACATCCCCCTAATGTACGCAGCTGAGACCATCCTCAACATCAACACTAGTTCGTTTAGTCACGGACCCTATGCCTTTCAAAGAATATGAATGATTTAGAAACTATACCAAGAGAAAATGAGGCCACTTGGATTGCGGCAGAACAAGCTCATTGCGCGACCACAAAAAGTATGATCTTACAACGACGACAAGAATAGGACAAGAAAACTTTGGATATTTCCCTTCAGAAAGCTGAAAACATAATCCAAAGTGAGGTTCTACGCACCCTTGGAAACTCTTGACTGTGCGTGAGCTTCACCCTGAGACCTGTGGTAGGGGCTCTAATGGCTGAAGCATCCCCTGACTCACAGTCAGGCATTTTCATTCTCCAGTCCCCAACTTCTTCCTCTTCTCGACGATTCAAATGACCACAATGGTGGCACGTTGTCAAAGGGATGTAAGATGGTGGCTTAGAATGCCCAAACTGGCCATACTGGTGACACATAAGAGAACAGTTAGACAAGAGGAAGTCAGCGCCGATGAAGATGGTGTCTTGGCGACAAGTTCCTCCGGCATACACTCCTTGTGAGATGGGGAACCAGCACAAGATCTAATTACCATTAAACACACCCCAATCTTCAACGCTAGTGAGACATCCATCTTTTATAGTCCATAACTGGACCCTCGAATAAACTCGAGATGGTACGAACCCTAACAACCTTTCGAGTTTCCAACAACCTAAAGACCCACTCTAATTTCACAACCACACAACTTCCCCTCACGGACTTTGATTACTTTGATCGATAGGCAACATGCAAAAAGAACTGAAAACTGGGAAAGACTCATTAGCAACCTTAGTGACTTTTCTGGGCGGCATACTCAGAACAAAAAAAAAATACAACTGAAATCGGCATCTATCCAAAACTCAATCAAAGGAACAACCCAAGTCAAAGGCAACATGCACATAAACCTAACATATACAAACACAAGTAAATATTAATTTTCCAAGACCCGTCATTTCTTTTAAATTTTAAAACACCCCTATGGGCCCTTATGGACCGTCACATGTGCGTCCACCCAATCCCGGCTACATCGCTTGCGGAAAAGTGCTCCCACTCACTCTATGCACATGTCGATTCACATGTCATCCTCCATAAGGAATACCAAGGTTTGAACACTTCTTTACCTTATCAAATCCAAACACGCAGTCAAACATCCCAAATCGAAACACCCCCACTTTAAAAACCCAGTTCACCAATTTCAAAAAAATTTAAAGGAAATTCTTTTCCATTTTAAAACCATTTTCATTTTTAACACATGATCACATAGACCGAGATCAAAATGAAACACAATTAGCAACAAACCACCGGAACGAGGGACTGGTGCATATTCCTAACTCAGCGACATGGTGGTGAGCCATATCCCAAGTAAGGTATGTCACTAAAAGGACCTTGAACTGGACACTTGGACTCCACATGGGTCACCACTCCATGTGAGGACACAACCTGAACCAGTTCGCCTTCATTATCATCCCTCAAACCAGAACAAACAAAGGCAAAGGACTCAAAACCCAGACTACCCCTGGTAACTCAGGTCTCATCACGGGCGGTGGTGATCAAGAACCAACCTGTAACCTACCTCCTGAGGCCTGAAAAATCTTAATCTTCTTCTACCAGACATCCCAAATATCAAGAACCTCCCTCTGGTACCATTTTGTCATGAACCAGCCCGGGGTGAACCTGAACCGGTCACCTGATCCGGCTCACGGCATGTCCCGAGGGGCATTCCCGATCCCCTGGGATGGCAACTAGTGTCGGGAATCAAAGTATAAACATTGGGAACGATTTGGCCCAAAAAAAGATAAATAAGTAAATAAGAAAAAACAGAACAAAAGCACTAAACTCTAGTAGCGGAAAGAAATAAAACCAAATAGCAGACGTAACTCCATGTGACCCATCGGTCACCTCCCAACCAGGGGTAACATTTCTACCAAAATGAGAAACTCAGACACAAAAACTTGAACAAGGGAAACTTGCGACTGTATTGATAAAATAGGCGTGAGCATTAAAAATTCTCAGTATGGATGCCAAAGTAAACCACATAATCCAACCAAGACCAATTTCTAGAAACAATCCCAAAAAAACACTAGTTTGCACCTATAAAGATAGAAAATTGGGTTTTCATATTTTAAAGGAAAATGGATATTGATTTACCATTTCAAAAACCAACACACGCCACCACCAGTTTTCCCCAAACAATGAGTTTCTTGAAATCTGAATTTCAAATCCATGTTTATCACATTTGTGCAAAAGAAGAACAGGTGATAAGTAAATGCTGGAAACCAAGTGCAAGTAAAAGTAAACAAGCAGATATAAGCAATAACCATGGGTGATCCTAAACATCCCTAGAAAAACCCCAGGACGTACTCAGTTTCAGACTACCTGCCAGAATGGTATTCCATAGTCAATAACCAACTGGCTTCCCTAATAGCAAACCAGTGGCACGCCCCACAAGGCCTATCCACCAAGGGGGAACCAACCCATCTAATCGGGGCTGGCTAGCAACTGTCTCTCAATATTCTAAAGGACGCCCAGAAACCCATGGTGATTTCGATAATACTGTGTAAGTAGGAGACCCTCACACACGTGACTCATCTCACCGCACTTTCCAACCCCTTACACGGACACCACTACACGAAAACCCTCGAAGGTAAGTCCCCCTATAGATGTTCCCACAAGTATGTATACATGAAATTCTTTCACATTCAACAAGGTGCCAACCGGGCCTTCATAGAATGTATAGTTTCAAAACATTTCGTAAATGAGTTAAGTTGTCAATCGGGCACACCCACTTTTCCCAAAATTCAGTACAAACACCCCATTCAAAACCCAATACCAAACAGGCCTTCAAACCAAACAACCATTCAACTCACACCAAAGGCCAACTGGGCCAACTTATTTTCATCCCTCTTTGAAATACCAAACCCTTCACATCAAAAACATATCTTTAAGAAATTATTGTTTTTATGTGTCATTTTCATTAGGAGGCACATCCTTGTGAGCACCTAGTGCTCCCATGGATGTGCCAACATCCAATGGAACATCTAGTTTTTAGAAGAATCACCTTAGAAACCATTTTCAAATAACACTTTGCATTGAAACCAAACCCAATTCTTTCACAACACTTTATAAAAGCAAATTGCATGTTTTAAACCAACCCCCATTTCCAAAACTTTTCTAAAACAACCTATTGGTTCATCATTTTGTCAAACAAACACACCAAACAAAACCTTACATTTCTAAAACAAAATCACAACCAAACACATTACAAGGAACTCAATTTAACATTACCAAGAACCCTTGCATTTTATATAAACCAACATCAAAATCCACTTTCAGAAATTTAAAACAACAATACAACTATGTCAGATGCTTTTTATAAACACAACAGAAATAAAACCATATAAAATAATTAATTTAAAACATTCTAGTGCTCAACGTTTGAATCAAAAAGGGGAAATGGTTGGAAACACCTCCCTCGGTTAACCCATGTCCAAAACGCACGCTCTTCTAGCGGCAACCATCTTCACACGTCACACAGTTGTGCACACATGTCTTTGATGTGAATATATACATATATATATATATATACATACATATATACACCATACACCTGTATACAATAGGTATATATATCCTGCAATGTAAAAAGCGGGACATTGCTAAATTAATAATTCAGGTAAAGCCAACTTTGGACTAGATAAAGACCTCAAGGGTCCGCAACTCAATTTAAAACCAAATTCCCATTAAAAGATTTAATTAACCACATAAACGTTTTATGAAACGAACTCCAAGAAGTGTCACAAGATATTGAACACAAAGCCCACACCAAAACCTCTTCTAAGGCCAAACGCACACCACTCACTTGTCAAAATAGAATATGTAGCCTGTGCACAACATAAAAAACCAACTGCACAGTTTATAAAATGGTGATAAACAGCTCGACACTGATTTTTCATAAAAAGAATCAAACTCATTTTTCATAAACAAATCACTAATGAATCAAAGCATGTCGAACCTCAATTGGAACAATTTTTCATCATGAAAACTGATTAAACAACACACTAGATTTTTTTTAAACACCCAAAATAAATTGATGAAAACTCAAAAATAATAAAACCCCTAAATTAAAATTAACCCACAATGGAGAAATTGAAGAACCCATACCTGAAAACCATGGAGAACCCACTGCCCTTGTTTGCAGTGGCTAGAACCGACCTCGACGAAACCCAAAAAAACCTAATTTACGGGATTCAATCAAAAGAAAAACCCCAAATACATTAGGGTTTGGCCAAATTTCAGTAGAGAAAAGGGGAGACCTCAAATCGATCATAAATGAAAGGGGAATAGTGGAGAAACCCATACATTGAAGGATCGGACCAAAATCCGATGGAGAAAAGAGTGAAATCCTAGCCGGAGAGGGAGCTCGGGAGATCGATGTGCAGGGTGCGGTTGGAGGGCGTCGGCAGGAGGGGAAGTCGAACCAAGAAGTGGGGGAGACCGATGTAGGGTGCTGCGCGCTGGGAAGGGAGGTAGCGGGCGCTATGGGAGGGCGGCGCGATGGGAGGCGGGGGCTGGCGAGGAGGCTGGGGCAGCTGGCAGCAGATCGTGGAAGAGGGGGGGGGGGAGTGCGCCGGGTACGCCTCACACAGAAGTAGAGAGAAAAAAAGCGGCTCGAGGGTTAGGGGGGGTACCATATACAGGGGGGAAGAGGGGAGAGATGGTGAGGGAATAAAAAAATAAAAAATAAAAAAATAAAAAGAGTGGGGCGTGAGACGGGAGGGAGGCAGTGCGTGAGAAAAAAAGGGGAGGAAGAGTGGGGGGGGGGGCGTGAGAGGATAATGAAAAGAAATAAAAAAAAGAAATTAAAAAAACAAAGCAAAGGGATGGGGTGCACATGGCGCCTGGGTTGAATAGGATTCAATTTCCCTTTTTTTTATCTTAATAATAATAATAATACTAATAATAATAATAATAATAGTTATTATAAACATATATACATATATAAATATATATAAACATATATAAACATACTTATATAAACATAGATACATATATAAATATATTTATATATGTGAACTTATATATAACATATATAAACATATAAACATATATGAACATATATATTAACATATATACACATAAGCATATAATGTTAAAACATATTTATTTATAAACCTATGTGTGTATATATATACACCTATGAACATATATACACATACATATATATATATATATATACACCTAACGTTAAACCATAAACACATACAGACGTAGATACACATATATAAACATATAAACATACATATACATATATCTACACACATAACGTTAAAACTGGATGATCGTGCGGTATTTGTGCACCGCACGGTACCCAAGCGAATAGCGCGTCTTAAACATACAGTGTTCGTGCACTAACCCAAACCACCAAATCATCCTAACATCAAAATTTATAACTGTGACTCACACACACATACGTAAAATCACCCGACGCGAAGAGAAATAAAATAAATAAAATGACTAAAAAAACGGGTGTGACAGTTCCGGCTTGATCACTCAAATTGTTTCTAAATATTTTTTAGAATCTCTTCTTACCTCTTAAAATATTTGTATTACCTCTTAAAGATAGTGCTAGTAATTTTCAATAAAAATCTATCACCATGGATTTAGATGAGATCTTGAATTTGGTTGTATTATCATTTCAGTGTTGGTAGTGGTTGTTCAAAAAAAATGGTTTAGTGTCTGGGGTCCGTCCTCCATCAACCTTGTTGTAAAAACCATTGAGGACTAGGTCTCCTATTATGGATTCATATTGAAAGAAAAAATTGTGATGAAGATTGTCAAACTCTGTGGATAGATCATTGCTAAATTGAACCATAGAGCATGGGGTGATTTTGTATATTGACTCATGATTATCTTTCATGAGAGAAGTAGGTCCCCACCATAGTTATACCTCTATTAAATTATCATTTTAATCATTGAGATAACCATAGAAACTAGATTACCTAATGTGAATTTATTGTGGTTTAGACTACTCTTTATTTTTTAGAGAATTTTTGTTGTGTACTCTTCTGATGCAGGTGTAGTATGAGTGTACATACATTGTGAGATATAGGGACATCAGTTCTAGTTAATCGCATAGTATGTCAATGATGGTTCATGTGATGAAATTGTTTTTCCTATTTTTGAATACCATCATTGGAAAAGGTATCTTGCTGAAATTTATTGGTGGGTTAAGGATATGTGGGTATTTTGCCTATTTCTTATAAAAATGGACTTTTTCATTAGTTCCTTGGGAGATGAACCAGGAACTGTGTTAAACTATGGAATGGGACCCATATTTGGTCTCCACTTGATACATTTGAGTGGGAAGTTGTAGTTGATATGGGTATCTCTTTTGGATATGGTGTCTTTTTTGTCACTGAGTTTGTGAAATTTTCTCTCTATGATATGATTATCTTGGGATGCATTGGGTGTTTGTGTGGTCTTACATGGTTTATGTATAATACTACAACCCTATTACCATTTTTAATGGAATCCAACTCGGTATCATTATAGTCACCCATAAATGGTCATTTTTTCCCACAACTGATTTGTCTGTGTATATGGGGAAACAATTGGTGAAATTTATGACTTGGTACAGTGGTGCTAAATCTTTTTCGAGCTGATGGGACACTGAAGATGGTAAGGTTCAAATTAGAGATTTCTTAATGTGGGAGATTTCAAATTCAGGTCTCTTGGGAGATAAACATACATATTTTATGTTATATATTTGAATGTATATCGTGAATTTATTATCATCTTTTTTCTTATTGTTGGTGTGTATTTCTATACATGTTGGATGTTCCGAAAATAGACATCCATTTTATTGATATTCCTATCAGATTCTAGTTTATAGCCATTTTCTTATCTGAGGTGGACTTGGAATGTGATAGTAATCTTTTGATAAGTCTGTTAAGGGACATAGTGGGTCGAGTCAAGACAGATATCATTGAAATCAATCAAAAATAGATAATTGAAATATCATCCATGACAGAATATAAGATTATGCATATGGAGTTACAATGAAAATCTAACAGTAGAAGTAAATAATCAAAATTATATTAAAAATTATTTTGGGAAATCACATGAATGGTATACATGAGAAAATATATCTCATTGGGATGATCAGATATAGAAAATCATCAAAAGAATAAAAGTTCACATAGAGAGTAAACAATTAAAATTCCTTGCATCCCCTTTGTCTCCTTTATAAATTCATCAGACTAAATTATCATGATAATATGCACACCTTATTACTTAAAAAACATATTATGTATAAGGTTTTCATAACCAATATGGTTCATGTGGAATGTGAGAAAATAAATATTTGTATGTAACCACAAATGATACCCCTAATATAAGACATAATATATTAAGTGTATTTACAAGAACATAATTAATTTAGCAACACAAATCATGTATGAAACTATGTAAGGTCATTCTGTGTTAACCTAGAAACAATAGTACCTAATACTACTTAAATTTTACACAAAATATAAGAGGGAATATATGATGGTTTCCCAAACTCCAAATTTTCTATCAATCTAAGGGCATAGCATCCAAGAAAATGACCCTGACATATCCATTGGAAGAGTTCATTCCTTGGAAGGTTGAATTGAGACAATATAAATTATGGATTGAATATTTAGTTAGCATAATGTGAATCATATATCATAATAGAATGAATAACCAAATAGTGGATCATGACATATCTCAATCGAAAATGAATTTCCTATTGGGGGTTCATGATGCATTTACTAGAAGAGATAGTGGATTGGAGGGGTGGATCATGACACAATATGATCTTATAATGAATATTTATATGGAATTCCATATAGTATTCAATATTCTAGTTTTCTAGGATATCAATGTGTAATAATAGACACAATCTATACCATTACATTCCTTACTAAGTGAAGTTTAAATTAATTTGTAATTATGAAACTCCACACTCAAGTAAAGGACATCCAATATGTAAATCATGAAATAATAATGATTATAGTATCAAACAATAATCATGATATTTATGAGTCAATATAAGCATGAAAAATAAGTATATTTTGGATATCAACAATCCCACATAAGGCATACCTAAACCCTAACATATTTCTCCACTAGTAAATTTCACATCTAGTGCGTTTCGTATTATGGATCTCCAAATGATTCTCTAGAGAGTACATAATAGTTGTCCCATTAACCATAAAAAATATATATATATCAATAAAATTTCAAAAAAAATAACACTACTTCATTCCCTTTCTTATATTCAATTTTGATACAAACTAATAAACTCTCTCATCTCCCTTGGGGAAACTATGTCGCTTTATTTTCTATGATTTACCAAAGTCCATACTCATTAATTAAATCCTATGTCAATAATCACCAAAGTTATTACATGACATACAGGATTTATATAATCAAGTATCAAGAGACAATATTAGTTCTTACATTAGATACCTACTTTTCTAACCACTTTTACAATATTTACAGCTCCATTGATTCCATAACCAACACCCAAAACTGTGTTAAGGATATCGGAAAATCCAATTCCATGCTAAGGCTTCAACCAATGCTATGTTTTTATACTCATCAATTAAAACCATGGAATACAAAAAAATCAACCTTTTTGAAATAAAATAGTTTTTTTAGTATTTCTCTCAAAAGTGAAACAAAATCCAAAGAATTTCATTCATTAACCTAACCTCCAATAGGTCCATAAGGCATGATAATAATTGGTTTTATACTCATAGTAACTCCTTGAGAAGTTACATTACGACATACCCTTCTAATCATAAAAAAATAAATTTAAAATCCTCTATAAATCCCTAAAATATAGGTTCTCATTGACATTGAATATAAATGATCACCTCGCTGACAAAATATATTATCTAAGCCCACTGGGTTACATATATTATCCTAAGAGAAATAATCCTAGGATATACAAATGATATAACCATATAGAATATCTATTTAGGGTATATCAAATTTAATTATATCCACCACCCCTTAGTGAAATATTTATGAAGAAATACTATAATTAAAAAAACATATAATAGAATTATTATTCGAAACATAGAAGAATCCACCTAATCCACCAAAAAATTTAAAAATCTCCCAACAAAAATTCAAGTAACCATATCTTGATTCCCCATGTAAACACACAAAAATATACATAAAACAAATGATATATGGATATATATTTAATATTTCACCTACTATAAAATAATTATACATATAAAACAAAAAATCAGCAACTAATACAACTTCAATAACCGAAAATAATAAAATAAAAAAATGGCCTGATTTAAGGATTTCTTCTTGAACACTACAGAGACAAGAAACACTATCACAAAGAAAAGGGGTCCTAGTCCATAATCTTCAATTTCATAAAAAACTAATTAAATAATAAAGAGATTATTAATCTTGTGTCTAGATAATATGGGTTAGAGAAGGTAGGTTTTCCTCTGGTTTTATTCTAGATGAGTGATAAAGAGTGAATATAATATTTATAAAATAATTTAATGAATAAAATATAAAATTAAAAGTTAGTTTCACAATGATATATTATTGATGAAAATTAGTGTATCATGGTCATTGATGGTTCACCCTAGCCATTATACATTATATCAAGAAGAAAATAAAATCTCTCTAAGTATTAGGTGGTATCTTATATATTTTTAACTGACCGCCATAACACACTATGTACTTGGAGAACCTCAATTAGGAATGTTGTTCCCTTTATAACAAAAAATTAAATAGATACCCACTTTCATCATTTACCTGAATAATCAACATTTGTATAATTCCCCAAAGAATATTTCAAATATCACTTTACATATATCTCTAACTTTTAAGATCAATTCTAAATCTCAATAATTAAAAAACTAGTTACTCCATATTTGAAGCATTTTAAATATCTCTAGATTAACTACCATGAATTGATGTGGGTTCTTAAAAACTCCCATCCATATAAATTTTCATTCATGAAAATCCTCAAAAAGTATATTTAAATTTATAACAGATCCATTATAATATTATTCCTCCTATCATTCACATACATTATTTTATGTGAAAATTTCCAGTTTATTCACCACCAAACTAACATCCACAAAAACACACATCACCAAATCACTACAGTTCTAGATACCTTATCCAAATCATTAAATATTGATTAAAAAGACATCCAAAAAATACAACCATTATAAATATATTCTAATTATGTAGTCTAAACACTATACTCTTTTGGTTCATACTAAAAGAAATACTCAATTTGAGTCTCTGTCAAATCATTCATTAAATTTTAGACTGATTTTGTCACTCAACTCATAGAATCTACCTAGAAAAACTGATTAATTTCAAATATATTATTAACTGAGAAAAATTATGGAATCTATCAACTTACATCCCACTCTATAAAATATCCCATTAACCCAACTATAGGTCTTACTACACCATAAACCATTTGAGGTTCACTAAAACCATCCTTGTACAAGGTTTATAAACCAAACGATATATATATAATACTACCCATCATGGTATTTTCTACATATCAATCCCATTATGATAAATACATTATATTTTACAACATATACCATCCTATCTTGAGTACCATAACAGAAAAATTCAACAATCCCTTTTATATAGTTTGAACATAATATGGTTCCCCTTGAAATCACAACCTATTAAAATAGTCCATCCATTATCTTGAACCCTACACTAGCCCAATTATCATATACCTCAACCTATTTTTTAAATTTACATCTATTTCGTTTCTAAAAAACACCACGAATGACTCACTCACTTGTACATCATCATTAAAAACAATCCTTTACCAACATTTTTGTATATTTACTCAATATATCATCCTGGACAATCACTATTTTTTGTTTGGAAAATGGGTTACACAGTCAAACATTCAGTGGTGTTTTCCACGCTATATGAATTCCATAATCATTTCTTCTTAAGGACTAAAATATCCTAAAACTATCAATATATGAGTTCTGTTTATTACGTTTTTTGGTTCTATATTCTCAATATAATCTTCCCATAAATGTTACTAGTCTCCCATAACTAATTAAATTAATATTTATCCTTTATATTCACAATTCAAAACTCAAGATGCATTACATTATCATTCATTCCAAAAGTTCTCAAGGAATTATGAATTATAAAAAACACTATAATCACACATCTCCCATGAATCCTTGAAAATAAAAATGTGTATACCCATGCTTTAAATGTCTCATATCATTCCATAAATAATTCCTCACACATCATATGACACTCACTTGTTCACCATTGGGGGAGGTGAAAATGAAAAAACCACTTATGAACAACCCATAGAAAATTTCCCTACATAAATATTCTCAATTTTTACATCATTAAAAAAATCTAAAATCATGCCAATTGTTACATATTCACAGCCCAAATCTCAATCAACATCCCAAATACGATAGAAATAAAATAAACCCAATATTATAAACATAACCATAAACTAATCATAATTACTTATGATTTAAATTAAATAAAAAATGAAGTTACCCCACAAGAATTTCTCTACCCTCTCAAGGGTGAGTTACCATTAATGTCATCCCTTTAGTGCCTCAAATAATATCATAGGATAACCTTTCTTATTCCAAACCATTTTAAGGAATATAATCTTCTTACCCACAAATTAGTATTGTAACAAACTATATTTACAAAATAGTAATATTATAATTTTAATTAGTAACATAAAAAACCATCACCATTGGTTTTACATTACCAAGACATAAAAATATGTTATTATAAAAACACTATCCAACTTATTATTAAAATTTTAATTAACCAAAACCCTTTCTAATTAATTTTTCAAAATGATATTTTCTTTTTTTAAAGTATTTTTCTTGAAATAATTTCCATTAAAAAATAATTTTCCACTCACAAGAAGTGATAAAAAAATAATAAAATACATTGTGTCTAATATAATGCATATGATATCACCATGAACCATCTCATGACAAGTGTAAAATAATAATAAAATAATCAGAGAATTAAAATTTAATAATATACTTAATTTATGTAGAAGACATAAAAAATAAATACATTATTGGTAAAATGGACTTTAATAGGATACTTGTACCTAAATTTGAAGGCAAGTTTCTATAAAATGTCCCATCCATTAAAATTTGTATATATCATTCCAAAAAAGTATAATACCTAATATATATTTCTCTAGCATATTTTCTATTTCCACATCCAAGGTTTCTTGGCCCAATTCCGAGAACCGCAAACCAATAGCCTACCTACTCTAATGAAAATGGCTACTAAATATAGAAAATGTTGTATAACCAATATTAGGAAAACTATACCATATAAAAAAGATATATAGATAAAAATATAACCTTCTACTATAATATAATATGAGAGAACAAATATGAAATTATATGGACACACTAACTACAAAATAGAAATAATAATCGAAGTTGATAATAGATCCCATATAATTCCATACATGGACTACATCAAAAGGTATTTTACACTTTTAAATCATTTATATATATAAATAATAATAATAAATATAAACAATACAGAACTAAGAATATTTTTTTCTTCTCCTCGTCCTCATTTTCAAATGTATCAAGCTTCTCCTGCATGATCATTTATATATCTAATAATCAAACCAATATATCAGGTATAGAAACTATTCATCAATAATGGCAAAATAATAGTGTTTTATATTGAATATCATTATGGAATATCCAATAGTCCCCTTAATTTATTAAATATTATACCATACATATATATGAAAAAAAATAATAAAGCATTGATAAATTGAATGAAATAAATTAGGCTGGGTCATGATTTTCTAACTAAAAGAACAAAGAAACTTAAATAATTATCTTCAACATGTACTAATGAATTATAAATGATTTACCAATCGAATTTCCCATTGCTATATAAGACTTGAAAAATATTTTGATCCAATGAAATAAATTTTTGGAAGAAAATCATGATACAAACATCAGACATATTGTGAACATGATGGGTGGATCATAACATGCCATACTCATTGAGTGAGTATTAAGTTGTTGAATATTCACATAAACACTATAAAAGAAGTTATAATCAAGAGTTTTGTCACAATGTTCCATAAAAGAAAAATAATATTATGGTGATTGATCGCAATATATTCATTATAAGGGGAAATTTATTCAAGGGGTTGTTCAGGAGACGATGTCCCATGGAAGGAATATCAAGATGTTACATTAAATGGTTTTCTTAAAATATAACTAGTATTTTTTTCACATGTTATAAAAATTTACATGATAGATGCCTATATACCATCAATGGATAATTTATAATAATGTATTGTATACTAACACACCATATATATGGATAGGATATCCATATTGTATATCAAGATATACTTTGATCTCTAAAATAGGATTTTTGTTATTATAATGGGGTTTTTATAAAACCATAATAAAATGACATAATTAGGATAATATGAAATACATTAATGGAATACATATCTCTAGTGTAAGACCTATACAAAAATATCGCACATATAGAACATTTTATATATGATCTCACAAACATGGACATAAGGTAGTCCATGAAAAATTATAATCCACATATAACATAAACCATTAATAACATTAACATATAAGATTGCTCTTTATTTCCATTCCTTGACACGTCAACCCTAAAAACATGAACATTTTTCATAAGGCAATCCATTTCACATAGATCACTAATGAGTACCTGGGCCCTTAATAATTTATTTCAAACCATATATAATATCTTAATGGTGATTAACTATCTTGGATATCATAACCAATCCAGTCTCAATAGACATACAAAGCTATTATGATGTCTCTAAATCTTTTCCAACCACTTCCTTTGTGGTTTAAATTCCATAAATATAATAACCAAAACAATCCATAGATTAAGAATATTGGTGAACCAAATGAAAATCCAACCCCCTTAACAACACAAATATAGTGCATCCACACATGCTTTCCCATACATACTAAGAATAGACCATATGGGGCCCCCTTTAAAACCCTTAGTAAATTTCTAAAAATAAAACCAAAAATATAATAATCTCATTTCTAAACTCACCCTTTGATGGAACCATAAATAATAAGCATCATAAATTATCAAAATTTAAAAAAAAATTAATAAGGGCCTCCTAAAAAACACCCACCAAGAAAAAATGGATTATATCACTCAAAGAAACATGAAACATAATAACCATTTTGTATATGAGGTTCACAATACCTCAAAGGACAACCAGTCACCTCATCAACCTACTGGAATATATAAGAACACTAAGCCCCACAAGATAGCTTATTATAAACCCTAATAGGATACTCATAAATCATTCTATTCCATATGAACCTTTCAAGGACTATCAATTTTGTATTAGTTCCATTACCCATTGAAAATAAAGTCACCGATTAGTCTTAAAACCATTAATCTCTTGGATGAATTCATATTATGATTATATATAACTCCACCTATTGCAACTAATTTTTTTTGAAACCTAATTGCCACAATTTAGTCTCCCTAACCTGAATATCTAAGAACACCCACAAAATCATAGATAAAACACTTGTTAAATAGATTTTCAAAAAAGGTTCAATATATATCAATATAATCGGATTTATCTCATCCAATATCAGAATTTGATGCATCCTCATTCACTTGAAATGAAGAAATCATACAAATAGACCCTATTTTGATATTTATACTTAAAATCCATCAAAATGAGTGGGAAAAAACAAGTATTGAGCTTTAAAATTATATTTATATGTAGGGGTTATCTACCATGACAGATTTTTATTTAGAAATAGGCAGTTAGTAAATATTTTAGGGAAGAGTGTGTGGAAAATGAAGGTAAACCAAATGGGTTTTTTTGAAAATGTAACTAAGAGGGGTTTTAATATATTTTTCAAATTAGACCTTGATAGCATTGAATTTTAAATCCAAACATATCGTATAGACATTATGTACCTTGTGTATGACCACCTAGTACCCGGTGGAAATACAATGGTCACCCCAACCACTCAACATTATATGATGTACCCAATAAATTCCCACTAGGTACCTAGTGGTATATATAATTTTTTATAGAAACAATAATAATATGATTCATAGTATAAAAATCTCTACTGGGAGCCCAGTAGTCTTTCATGTTTTGTGTTATATACACTACAACCTTAATTTCTTACCTAGATCCCTAAAATTTCATTATGGCCTCCAAACATATTTTAAAATACCCTCTAATGATATCCTAAGATTCAATTAACACATTCAAATATCAATGTTTACAATATTACCTACTTCAAATTAAAAAACTATTAAATTTCCCAAGCTCTATTGTCCGGAAAAGCATGGATCATTACACAACACATCTATATTATTGATAGAATAATATCTCATGTCAATGGTGGTACATAACAAAAGAAAAGTGTCAAACTAGGAATAAAATAGGAATACCCATAAAATATTTTGAATATATATATATATATAGAGTAATATAAAGGTTCGATAATAAATTATTTTCATTAATAACATAAATTAAATCTATTCCATATAAATTTAGAGCATATAAATGTACGCAACACATTCCTAAATTAGAACATAGTACAAGAATAACAATATTTATCTAATAAATTGTGATAGATAAATAATCAATATCATATAATCAAATCATAAATAATTAATAAAACTACTAAACATTTATAGTATTTAAAAAATAAATCCAATGAAAACATTATATATCATTAATCGTCAATTTCTAATATTAATCCATTTTTTATATTCACCCATGCCAAAACTGAGTTCAACTAATTAAATTATTTACTTTTTCCTTTTATTTCATTTAATTTAATATTCATATAATATTAATTAAATTTTCTTATAGTCACAATGAGTGAATTTTTATTTAATATGTCCAAATATCATTCAATATTAATAAAAATAACCATAATAATTATAATAATAAGTGAATTTACAAGTAAAAAAATGATTTCTTAATCAATCCATTTGGTCACATCTCATATCAATTTCATTTTTCATGTTCAATGAGTTACTACAATATAAAGAATAGAAATAAAATTACACCAAAAAATGAGTTTATATCCCATTTTTAATAGATTATCTAATTTTTTTTATAAAAACTGAATCTCCCTAGATAATGTTTTATATATAGTTTCTAAACATTCATTAAATATGGTAACTGAATAATTACCTCATTGAATTTTTAAAAATTCATTTTTTCTCATGGTGAATGTTTATCAAAGTAATAAAAGACTGTGATTTTATTTATAAAAATATAATATCTCTTGATACCCATTCATATCTTTTTTTAGAAAAATACTATTACATTATCAATGTGTGGTTTCTGATCATAGTGGTTAAAAAAGATTCTTTCTTTTTAAAAATATGTTTCTTAGTTTTATTAGGCTTAGAAAATTTATTCATTAGATAAAATATATTGGGAAAACACATTATTCACCCATTTTCCATGTTCTCAATAATCATAATTTGTTATAAAATAATCCCTAAAGGTGTCCTCTTGGTATGTTTTGGGTATGTTTGTGTCTATTGACAAGGTTAGATGACCATGAATAAGTATGAATGGTGTTTTACGAATTAGGTGTTTAATGTGTCGTAGTTTTCTAGTGATTATGTTTGTTAACAATTAATGTTTTTGGATTTCAAAGAAGGTAAGAGGAATAGATCACAGAAGGAAAAATGGTTCATGGGGAGGCTCGCGGTTCATAGAAGCTGAATATTTCACAAAAACGGTTTGCTGGATGGCATGTGTTTCATGGGAGTCTTGTAGAACATGGGATGGATTTTATTCCAAAAAAATTAAGAGATAATTTGAGAATTCATGAATCCCTTATTTTGTGAAAATGTGATGGTGTATTTGGTTGCTATATAGAAATATTGGTGGTACGCAGACCACATAAGGAAGAACAATTCATGGGATAAGTAGTATGTGGAGAATGTTGTACCACATCGATGATTTGGTAAATCCTGGAATAAAAAAATGGATCTAATTTCCAAAATAAGGAGTTCCAACCCATCATTACTTAAAGTGTTTTTTAAAAAGAAAACATCTTTTATTCGGGAATTCATCCAAGTCTGAAGGAGGTTCGCAAGGAGGATTTCATGAATGGTGAAGCAGTTCACGTAAGAGGTTCTATTAAAGGGTGTTTGCGGATATTTTTAGTTTCCAAGGACCAAGGTGGTCTATAGAAGAAGTAGTTCATGGAATCAATCGTTCCATAGAATTTTATTTATTATGATAATGAATTATAGACAAGCGGTACTCGGATTTGGTATGAGGAGGTAGTACACAGATGTGGTTCATAGAGGCGAAACATGATGGTATAAGCAGATTCAGTTCATGGAAGAGGTGGTCCATGAAGCATACGCACTACAAAATTTACAAAAAATGCAAGGTGGTTCATGGAGAACATAAGGAATCTTTCAAAAGAATTAGAATAGTTCGTGAACATAATTTACACTAACCTAATAGTACACATAAAATTGGATTTTCTTCTACTGCTGAAAAAGGGACTTCAATAGATCATCTACCTATAGTAGAGGATGCATTATTTCATGAAAATTAAGGGACCTATATGTTTATACACTATGAGTGAATCAATTCCAGGAGCAATGACCAATGTAAGAAGAATATGGTGATCCTTTTCACCGGAAGTGATCTAGAGAAAGAGACATAGGGAGTGACCCATGATAATGCATTGATCGGACCCTAAATACTGTAAGGGAAGAAAGCTTGGATAGAGATGTGATCTATCCCAAACCTTGTAATTGTATGTGAGATTTAATAGATTTGGTACATCGACATCTCATCATTGTATTATCCTTAGATGTATTCTAGTGAGGGTGAACCAAGTAAAATTGTTGTGTCCTATCAATGATATCATTTATGTTCATATATTACTACGATAGGAAGAGAGAAGTGTGTTTTATTTAATGAAGAAACATGATTCTAAGGGGTGTTAGTTTTAATCCTCCATACCTCAATTCACCCCCCCCCCCCGCACCACCTCTCATTTTATTTGACCTAGTGGACCTAAAAAATTAGTATCAAGGAGAAAGGTTTAAAGTTAGTGGTTCTCTATTAGAAGAATAAATGGAGGTGTTCAATCATAAATGAATTATGATCTTAGAGAGAAATAATTTTCAACTATGGAATAATCAGATACAGTACAACTTTTGATCATTATCAATTGATATCTTCACATTAGATATGCATGAAATATCATCTAATATCAATATTGGTGCTTTATAAAAATCTAAAATAATAAAATTGGATGAAGATGATAAATGGATCAATTATTTATGGTAAGACCTATCAAATTAAATTTATACAAATTTGATGTCAGGCAAAACATCACATGCTATGTGGGAAAATAATATATTTAGAAAACATCCTCCTCGGTTTAAACTGTAATTTTTATTATTGGAATATATAGATACAAGGAAGCTGACATTGTATAACCTTTATAGTTCCCTTGGTTCATATGATATAAAAATTGATTATAATAATGTTATGGAAAATATGAAGTCCAAATAAGTGGCTTCCAATGACATGAAGAATCTATCTATTGAATATAGTCATGAGGAAGATAATTTATATGGTTTCAAGAAATTTATATATTTAAAACTATAAAGAGAAATAGGAAAGGTCAACGTTAAAACATTCACATGCATGATTCTAATGTGGAAAGATTTTATATTGTGAAGAAAAGTTTCCTAAGAATATTGGTGATGATGATGAAGACAATAGTGAAATTCCCCAAGAGAAGTATTCATCCAAAAGAAAGCTAGAATAAGTGTGTAGATAAATTTCCTCAAAAATATGATTCATCTTTCAAAATAAGATGAATGTTTAGAAGAATCTGATGTAGAAGAGTTGGAGGACTGTAAATATCATAAATCAAATGTTATGGTGTTAGTTGTGGGAAATTCCCAAACAAAATAAGAAAGTGACAGGGATGAGGGATAAGTAGAAGGAAGAGTTTATCTTCATGCTAAATTAGGTGTTTCTCTTGACGTGGTAGATTTTTTGATATCCAAAAATAAATAAATCTAACAAAGTGGTTCATGATTCCAATATCTATTTTCTGCAGCAGGAAGAAGAAAACTCTAAGATGAATTAAGAAATTGAAAAAAAATAAACACCAGAACGATTAGTAAAGGTGGTTGAGTATAAACACATAATTTAAGTACATAGAATAGATATAAATAGTTTGATTGAAACTAGAAATGATAAAATCAAATGTATCAAAGAAATTTAATATAAAGTTATTGGTCTAAAACAAAGTGTTAATAATTAAGAAGAATGGTTGAATCATAGAACACCATCAAGAAAACAAATAATAGAGGCAAAAAAATAGATGAAAGTAGACCATGGTTGTTGAGAAGAATAGAAGAAGCAGTCAAATTCAAATGATAAGGATGGTATGGTACTTGTTCAAAAATATAAATTAGAAATGTTTGAATTTGGACCACAAGCTTCTAATCTAAGACTGACGATTGATTTGGGTTTGATGTCGAATCATATTATTTAGAGAACCCAAGTGATAACCAGTCATGTAGTATTTCCACACTGGAATATAGATCACATAAAATTATATTGATATGGAAATATGAGACACACACACAAAAATTTTCCATACCAAATAGGTATTGAATAGAACAAGACCAATAGAGGCAGTCCTACAAAGCTCAATTTTTTAGATCATCATTTGATGGTAACTGCTTCTAGTGTGGAGGAATCAGACAATTGGAAAGTAATTTCTCATCAATATAGTGTAATGTTCTAAAGAAAACTGAGGTTGGTTATAAGTAACATAAAAACATGTCATCAAATGAGCAAAAAATTAAAATATGATTTTCATCTCTACGAGATCAAGTTGGTCCATCATATTCTAGAGAATGTCAAGTGTATCAATACTTATAGGGTATGAAGGAAAAAGAATAGATTAAAAATAAAATATATGAGTAGGAAGGGGTTATAGGAATTGTGTTCAAGGCATCAAATCACAAAGGGATATGGATCATTAATTGTGGATTTACCTCCATTATGAAAAGAAACAAGGATCTTGTGACAAGAATCATGTACTATAATGAAGGTATCGTAAGATTTGGTAATCATGAAGGCTTGAAAATCATTGGCATTGGAAAAGAAAATTATGGGGGGAAAGACATGATATGTCTAGATGCCTTAGTTGTTGAAGGTTTTAGTCATAACATATTAAGTGTAATTTAATTTTATGACTCAATACATGCCACAAAATTTTCCATGAAATTATGTGTCATATAGGAAAAATATGGTGATATCATATTGCAAGGAATATGTACAAAAGGGAATCCATACCTTGTGAGTGGATAAGAAGAAATGTTCTTTTTTTACAAGAAAGAAGAGAATAAGTTGTGGCATAAACAACTTGGTCATGTGATCCAAACTTCCTTGGAAGATCTGTTAATATATGATGCTTCTCAGTATCTCCCTAGATTATCATGTGATATTACACATATGTGTGATGCATGTAAATAAGGGAAGATAACTCGAAATACATATAATGGAAAAGAGAAAAGGTCAATGAGATTTATTGAGTTGGTTCAAATTGATGTGTGTGGACCAATTCCACCTAAAGATATTGATGGAAAGATATATTATGTACTCTTCATTAATGATTATAGAATAATGGAATGGGTTTCAATCATCATGCACAAATCTGAGTTATTTAGTTTCATAAAAACATATCGAAGGGAAGTTGAAAATATGATTCATCAAACAATCCAAAAGATCCAAACAAATAATGTAATAGAGTTCACAAATTTCCAACTAGGGGATTATCTTGAGAAACATGGGATAAGGAATCAAGTTTTACTTGTATGAACACCACAACAAAATGGATTAGTTGAGAGGATAAATTTGATTCTAAACAACATGGCTGAAACAATTATCATCGAGAAATAACCTCCAAATAATTTTTTTAATGAAGCGATGATGATGTTAGTCTACACATCAAATATAGTGTTACTATGTCTAAAAGAAGATAAGTCTACATATTTGAATTAGTATGAAAATAATCCATTATTAAAGTAATTTTGAATCTTCAGAAGTAAGCGTTTCATTCTCAATAAGGAGAAACAAGGAATTTTGATTCACGTGGAGATGAAGGGATATTTTATGGCTACTCAAATAAAAGAAATGAATATAAATGCTTAAAAAAGAGGAAATCAATATGTAACCATAGAAGATAATTATTGTAATCTTCAGAGAATACATGATCAGTCTCAAGAGTATAATGATGAACAAATAAGTAGATCAGTGGACGCTCCAGTTCTAAGGGATGATTAAAAGGAATACGTATATTATGAGAAGAACAAGGATAAATCAGTATCTACATAGAGACCAGAAAGAAGATATAAATTGACAGAACAAACATAATTGGTGTTTAGATAGTGCTAGTATAGACAAGGAGGATGAAAATTTAGTACCAAGAATCATATTTATCATAGGTTGAGCATGTATGTTTAGTTAGGCAGTGGATATGAGAATTGGGTTCAAGCTATGAATGAAGAGCTTGACCAAATTGAGAATAATAAAACATGGTAGATTTTTTCATGGAAAATAGAAAAAGTATCATTGGGAATAAATGGGATGTTGGTAAAAATAAAATGAATGAAGTTGGTGTTTTGATTCGAAAAAGAGAACAACTAGTGTGCAAAGGGTACTCCTAGATAGAGGGTATCGTTGTTGATGAAACATTTTCAACAATTACAAGGATAAAAAACAATTATATTTTTTTCATAGTAGTTCCAAGAATGTTCGTGGTTTTCCTTATAGATATCAAATCATCATTCCTGAATGGGGTTCTAGAAGAAGAATTTTATATTGATCATCCAGATGGTTTTCACATTTATGAAGGTGATAAAAGATTTTTTTGACTGAAGAAGACTTCATATGGTTTGAATCATGAACCAATATCATGGTATTCAATGTTGTATCAGTTTTTAAAAAAATCACAGTTTTCACCATGGTGGAGTTGATTACGATCTAAATGTAAACCATAATAGTAATCAACGAATTATGGTGCTGGTATATTTTGATAAAATAATCTCTCAAGGATCAGACTAAGATAAATGCATATAGATTTATTAATTCATTAAATATGAGTTATAAATTTCAATGATTGGGGAACTTACATTTTTCCTTGGTTTATAGGTAACACAATGAAAAAATGGAACTTTTATTTATCAATAAAAATATGCTAAGGAAGTATTGAGAAGGTTTGGTATGTATAATTCCAAGGAGATGAAGACTCTAGTGGCTACCTTGATGAAATTGTCTTGAGATGATGAAGGAAAATCAGTCAATATCTCATAACACTAGTAGATCATTAGAAGTTTGTTGTAATTAATAGTGAAACCACCAGATATTGTTTTTCCACATTTCAAGAATTATGGTATCAAATCAATCCTAATTAAATCAACATGATTTTAGTAAAAATAATACTTTGGTATGTCAAGAGAAATGTGGATTTTCATTTGAGGTATAATGAAAAATCTCAACCATAGCTATTGGAATAAACATATTTATATTAGGCTGGTTCAATAGATGACAGGAAATAAACAACATGAGGTGAGTTCGATTTTGGTGGATTGTGTATGTCTTTCTATGAATGAAACAAGAGTGCATTTAATTGAGCACTAAGGAAGCTGAGTATATTACGGTCACTCATGAATGCATGCACTTATTGTGGATGAAATAGAAGTTTGAGGATATGGGGGTTGAAGTGAATTCTCTGATTCGAATCCAACGTGATATTTCAGGTGATATAAATCTTAGAAAAAATCAAGTTCATCACTAAATGTAAAAGAAAACTAAAAGAAAGTATCATTTTATCAAGGAGATGGTGGAGCAAGGTCTTATGAAGTTGGATTATGTGCCTACAGAATAACAGGTTGCAGAAATAATGAAAATGTCTTACTCAGAGAAGCCTTTGAGAGGCATCGACTGGCTCTGGGAGTTTAGTCAACTCCCTGCACTAGAAAAATTGTAAATGTCATACCCTCCCCTCCTGGAGGTATGGTGTTTTTTTATAATGTGATTATATGAGTTCTTTTCCATGTTTCATACCAAAATGAAATAACCTCATGGTTTGTTTACATAGGGGAAAAATTGTACTATTAAGTGGGAGAAAAGGTCTTAGTCAAGACATGGGGAGAATTTGATAGGTGGAGTAGTGAGAAAGGGCTATTTAAAGATTTTAGGGGGATCAATGACATTGGGGAATTATTAAATATGATGGGGAGTACAAAATCCTATGATGATATATGTGATCGATCAAATGATGAAAATCATGATAGTTGAGCTTCTTGATGAAAGCTAAAGAGTAGTGTTTGAATGGAATGAAGTGATTCATTGATGAACTTTTAATTATACTCTTTTTTCTCACATCGGGCATGGGTAATGTTTTATTAGAGTATGTGGTTTGTAACTTTTTAATTGCTATCCTATTCGTAATAAGTGAATACCAGTAGAAGTTGAAATAAACATTAATGATATATAACATTAGGAATGTGTTCTCCACCGACTCAAAGGGGGATATTGTTGGACAAAAATTCCTCAATGTGTCCTCTTGGTATGTTTTGGCAGTGTTTTCATTTATTGACAATGACATCTGACATTGAATGAGTATGAATGGTGTCTGTTGAAGGAGGCATTTAATGTGGCACAGTTTCCCAAAGTTTTTCAAATTTTTGGGCCTCAAAATTGTAAGTTTCATTTTTATAAAAGGAATATTTCCACGTCAGAGTGAATAGTATGAAAACCATGAAGTATAGTTTGTGGATTTCAAAGGAGGTAAACTAAATGGTATGCGGATGGAAAAATGGTTCACAGGGTGGCTCGCAGTTCACAGAAGGCCAACATTTCTCAGAATTAGTTTATGGTATGGAATGCGGTTCACTGAGGGATTGCAAAATGTGGCCTATTTTTTAATTCCCAGAAATGAGGTCGTGATTTGAGAAGCCACAAAGTGCATTGTTTTCAATAATATGACAATGATTTTAGCCAACATGTAGGAAAAGAGGTGGTATGAGGACCGCGTAGTGAAGAACAGTTCGCAGGAGAATCAGTTCTTGGTGAAGGCTATATCATAATGAAAATTTGGTAAATATTGGATTTTTAGATTTTATGGATCTATTTTCCTATATAATGAGCACTAATCCCATTATTACTTAGATTTTGTTTCATAATAGAACATTTTTTCTTTGTAAATTTGGGCAAGTCCAAAATAGGTCCATAAGGAGGATTATATGAAGGAGAAGCAGTTCACAAAAGAGATTCCGTGAAAGAGTGTTTATGGATAATTGTAGTTTTCAAAGGACAAATTCAGTCAAAAGAGTAAGTAATTCATGGGAGAAGAAATTATATAGAAGAGGAAGTGGTAATAAAAGGCATTATGTGGAAGTGGTTCACAGTAGTGGTATATGAAGGTGGTATGCATAGGTAGTTCATGGAGACAATATACATAGGTGGTGCACAATGGTGGAAGTAGAGGTAGTTCATGGAAGAGTTGGTCCTTCTACATAGTTTGTGTAAGAGGATCTGTTTTTTATTTTACGATATAAGGAATCTTGAAAAACACTAGTATATATTTCAAAATCAATTTACACTAATTTAATCATATTTTGAAATATGGATTTCACTTACAGGAGAAATGGGACTTCAACAGAACATCTACCTATATTTGAGGATATTTTATTTCATAAAAATGAAGGGACCTTGAAGTCTATAAACTGTGGGTGAATCCCTCTAAGAGAAGTGGTAAAAGGGAGAGGAATACATTGATCCTTTAAATCAACAATGATTCAGAGAAATAGAAATAGAGAGTGAACCTTGGTAATGCAGTGACAAGACCCTAAATCATGATAAGGTAGTGATCCTTGTTGTATAAGTGATCTTTCCTGAACCTTGTAATTGAAAGTGATATTTAGAGGATTTGGTAAATCGGCACATCGCCATTGTATTCTCGTTGGACTTAGCCCTGTGAGGGTGAACCATGTAAAATTTTTGTGTCCTGTGCATGATTTCATTTCTATTCATATATTGTTATGGGAAAAGATAGAAGTGTGTTTTTCTAATGATGAAACAAGATCTGAAGGGGAATTAGTTTTAATCTTTCATACCCATATTCACCCCCCCTCTTAGAGTATTTTTCCTAGTGTACCTAAAAATTAGAATCAGAGAGAAAGGTTAAAAGTTAGTGGTTCAATTTTAATAGAATAAATAAAGTTGGTCAATTAAAATTGAATTCCAATGTACATGGGAAAAAAATCAACTATGGATTAATTGGATGTAGAACTAATTACGGTCATTAGTAATGGAAGTATTCATAGCATCTATGCATGGAATATCAATTGATATCAATAGTGGAGCTTCATCAGAAGCAGAAAGAATATAATTTGATGATGATTCTAAAGGGATCAATGATTTAGTGGGAGACCTATAATATGATATTTATATAGAGGTGGTGTCAAGTAAAACATCACAAGCTATATGGGAAAATCTATTAAATATATATAAAGGAGATTCATTTTTTAGAGCGTAAAAGCTATAGTTTTTGTGCAACAAATGTGGGGAACTGAGAATGAACCCAACTAAACCAGTTGATGCATTATTTGATAGGGAAAATGTTGTGGTGAAGGCATGTGTGGTCCTGGAGAAGTCATTAAAGATATAAATATTTTAAAGTGTATATTGAGAAAACATCCACATCTGTTTAATCCAAAGGTATATGTATTGGAAGATAAAGATCTAAATGATATGACATTGGATAACTTTCATAGTTCCCTTATTTCATATGAAATAAGAAATGATGATAACTATATTTTAGAAAAGGGAAAGAGGAAATTCATGGAATTAAATAAAACGAAGAAACACATTATTGAATACAGTCCTGAGAAATATAACTTCGGTAAATTCATGACATTTATATCTTCAAACCCACAAAGAGTAAGAGGAAAGTTCAAAGGTAATCATCCACTTGATTGCTTCACATGTTCAAATATTGGAAATTTTTTTGTAAAGTGTTTTAAGAATTTTGAAGATGAATATGAAGACAATGATGAAATTATTTGGATGTTGTATTCAACGAATGTGAATGATTGGAGTCGTGCGAAGTATAATTTCTTCAAAAAGAAGAATCATTTTTCAAAAGAATATGAGATTTCATAAAAATTTGTGGTATAATAGTTGGAGGACTGAAATGATTATAAATAAGATTCTACGGTGGAATTTGTGGTAAATTCCCAAACAAAGGAAGAAAGCAATAGTGATGAGCGATAATTAGAAGGAAGAGTTGATCTTCAGGATGAATGAGAAGCTGCTATGGAAGAGGTAAATGTTTTGAGAGAAAAATCAAATAAATATAAAAAAGTGGTTCAGTATGCCAAACATTATATGATGAAATAAGAAGAAGAGTAGTCTGATATGAAAAAAGAAATTGAAATAAATAAAGTCTTCAACACTAGAAATCTCAAAAAATGTGTTTTATTAAAAACTCAAAATATAAAAATATAAAAATATAGATTGATATTTTGACTAAAATGGGAAAATATAAAACCAATGTTTTTGATGAACTTGAAGAGGATGTCTTCAGTATATGAAAAAGTTTTAAAAAACAAGAAAAATTGTTGAATAATAGAACACACTATAAAAATAAAGAATACAGGAAACAGAAAAGATGAAAGTGGATCATGGTTGTCCTACTGAATAGAATCAATAGTTAGATTCAAATGACAAGGTTGGTGTGGGTCTTGATATAAAACATAAAGCCGTAATGGTTGAAGTTGAACCACAAGAACCTACTTTGAGATTGAATATTTATTTGGGTAGGAAGAATAATCAGAAGATTTATAAAATCCAAGGGATAACCAGTTGTGTATTATTTATACAATGGAATATACCTCTCGTATAATGCTATTATTTTGGAAATACGGGACACACACAAAATATTTGTTCCATGGAAAACAGGTAATGAAGGGAATAGTACCAATAGAGGCTTCCATACAAATCTCAATTTTTCAAGTCAACATTTGATGGTCACTACTTCTGTTGTGTGGGTTTTAGACACATGGAAAGATATTTCTCATCAATATAGGGTAATGTACTAAAGAAGACTGAGGTCGGTTATAAGCATCATACAAATGTATCATCAAATGAGATGATAATTCAAAATCGATTTTCATCTCTACAAGATGAAGATGGTACATCACATTCTGAGGAATGGAAAGAGTATCAATCCATATAGAGTATGAAGTAAAAAAAATGGATCAAAAATAAAATATCTTAGAAGATAGTGGTTATAGAAATTGTGTTCAAGGAATCATATCACATAGGGATATGGATCATTTATAGTGGATGTACCTCTCATTTGATAAGAAAAAAGGATCTGGTGAATGGAATTAGGTGTGATAAAGAAGGAATCAAAATATTTGGTAATGATGAAGGTTTGAAAATCATTTTCTCTGGTAATGAAATGTTTGGGGGGAAAGATATGAGATTTTAAGATATATTGGTTGATAAAGGTCATGGTCACAACTTATTATGTGTATGTCAATTGTGTGACGCATGAAATTACATAAGATTTTATAAGAAATTATATGACACCAAGTCAAAATATGGTGTTGTTTTATTGCAGGGAAAGCATAAAAAATTTTATCTCTACCTTGTGAGTGAAGAAGGAGATATGTGCTTTTTGTTTAAGGAAGAAGAAAATAAGTTGTGCCATAAAAGTCCTGGACACATGAACCAAACATCCTTGGATTATTTGGTGAAATATGATTCTACTCTAGATCTCCCTATATTATCAACGATCACGAATATATGTGTGATGATAATGAATAAGAGATGATCATTCAAAATACATATAAATCAAAAGAGAAAATGTCAACATGATTTCTTGAGCTGGTTAATATTGATGTGTGTAGACTAATTTCACCAAGATATGTTAATTGAAGGAGATAATATATTCTCTTTATTTATGATTATAGAAAAATTACATGGTTTTCAATCATCACCAACAAGTATTTGGTATTCAGTTGCATAAAACATATCAAAGGGAAGATGAAAACACAATGGGATGAACAATACAGAATATATCAACAGATAATGGAATAGAGTTTGCAAATTTCATGGTAGAGTATTATCTTGAGAAACGTGGGAGAATGCATCAGGTTTCAGTGGTAATAACTCCACAGTATAATAGACTAGTTGAGAGGGGAAATTGGATTATCAACAAAATGTCCAGAACAATGCTCACTGAGAAAGTCCTTCTAGATAAATTTTGGAAAGAAGAAGGGATGGTGGAAGTCTACGAATAAAATAGAGAATTTCTATGTTTGAAATAATATAAGACTCTATATGTGAGATGGTATGAAAAGAATCCATCATTTAAGTACTTTCAAATCATTAAAAGTTAGTAATTAATTCTCAACAAGGATAAGGACAGTAAGTTTGAATCTCATGGAGATGAATGGATATTTCATGGCTTCTCAAAAAGAAGAAAATCATATAAATTCTTCAACAATAAGATAGAAAATATTTATGAAATCCATGATGTAATGATATTGAATAATGATCAGAATATTCAAAAAATACATTATTAGTCTCAAGAGGATAATGATGAAGAAATAAGTAGATCAATGGATGATCCAGTTCTAGATGCCAATTTAAAAGAAGATAAAGATAATGACAAGGATGAGGTTAAATTAGTGTCTTCACAGAGACTAGTAAAAAGAGATAAAATTTATATAAAAAACAGAATCGGTAATCAGACAATGCCTGTATAGATAAATAAATGAAAGAATCTACATAAATAATTATACATATCACAGGTTGATCCTAAAAGTTTTAGTGAAGTAGCTATAGAAGATAATTGGGATCAATATATGAATAAATATCTTTACCAAATTAAAAAGCAAACATGAGATATTGTTTCATGGGCAATAGACAAAATTTTTATTAGGAGTAAATGAGACTTTCACAAAAAATGAATAATGATGGTTTTTTTGATTTGAAACAAAGGAAAAAAATTTGTGCAAAGGGAACTACCAGATAGAGGGTATCGATGTTTATGAAACATTTCCATGTTTTTCAAGGCTAGAAACAATTTGATTATTTTTTTCCATAGCAGTGCAATAAAAGTTAAGGGTTTTTCTTATGGATGAAAAATCAACACTTCTAAATGGGGTTTTAGAAGAAGAAGTTTATATTAAGAAGCTAGATGGTTTTCTCATTCATGGAGGTGAGAACAAAGTTTTTCTACTATAGAAGGTGTTATATGGTTTGAAGAAGCCACCAAGAGAATGATATTCCGAGCTTGATCAGTTTCTATAAAAGATCAATTTTATGAGTGGTGGAGTTGATTACAATCAATATGTAAAACATAATAGTATTCAATGTATGATAGTGCTGGTATATGTCAATGACATAGTCTTTAGAGGATCAGATGAAGTAAAATGTTGACAGTTTTCTGAATTCATGAAAAGTGAGTTGAAAATGTCAATGATTTGTGAACTAATATTTTTCTTTGGTTTACAGGTAACAAAAGGAAAAAATGGTATAGTAATTTCTCACTATAAATATGCCAAGTATGTTTTGATATGTTTTTGAATGGATAATTCCAATGATATAAATACTCTAGTAGATTCTAGGATGAAACTATATTGGGACGAATAAGGAAAAGTGTTTAATATCATAGAATACATGGAGATAATTTGAAGTCTATTGTACTTAATAGAAACACGACCAAATATTTTTTTCCCATGTGTCAAGTATCATGGTATCCAAGTAATCCTATGGAAGTCCACATTATTTCAGAAAAAATAAATCATAATTATATCTAGGGAACTATGGATTTTGGTTTGATGTTAAATGAAAAATATCGGTTAGTGCTATTTAGATATACATATGTAGATTGGGTTGGTTCAATAGATGATTCGAAATCAATAGAAGGAGCTTCTTTATATCGTGTTGTATTTCGTATTTCTTAGCTAAGAAAGAAACAACATTAAATTTCATTTATCATTGTAAAAGTTGTGTATGTTTTGGACACTAAATCATGCATACAATTATTGTGGATAAAGATCAAACATCGGGATATAGGGGTTGAAGTGATTTCTCCGATTAGAATCCTTTGTGATAATTCAAGTGCTATAAATCTTAGAAAAAATAAAGTACATCACTCAAGGAAAAATCACATTAAAATAATGTATCATTTTATCAAGGAGAAGTTGGAGCAAGTGATTGTGATGTTAGAGTATGTGCCTAAAGAACAACAGTTTTCATACATTCTTACAAAGGTCATACCAAAGAAGCATTTAATATTCATCATATGGTTCTGGGAGTTAAGTCAAATCCCCGCACTCAAAAAAGTGTGACTACTGGAGCCCCCCCCCCCTCCCTGAGTTATGGTGTTTTCTTATAATGGGCTAATAAGATTTCATTTCCCTGTTCCAGACCTAAAATAAATAACCTTCATGTTCATTGTCAAAGGGGGAGAAATTGTGCAATTAATGGGGAGAAAATGTCTAAGTCAAGGCATTGGGAGAAGCAGATGGGTGGTATAGCGAGAAAGGGTATTTGAAGATCTTATGGGGAGGAGTGATGTAAAAGGTGTATTAAATCTAATGGGGAAAGTGAATACAGTACATGGAGGCAGTACATGGTGGTGGAAGGAAATTCGGTTTGTGGAATAGGTGGTCTGTGAAGAATACCCACTACGTAGTTCATGGAATAGGAATGGTTGTTCATTAAAGACTTTAGGAATCTTCCAAAGGAAGAGGAAGACGTTTATCCTTTCCACCAATAGTGATCCATAAAAAGAGATATAGGGAGTTACCCATGGGAATGCAGTGATCAGACCCTAAATTTTTTAAAGGTAGCGATTTTGGGCATAGAAGTGATATATCTTGAATAATATAAATGGTAGTTATAATTAGTAGATTTGCTACATCAGCCCATCATCATTGTATGATCCTTGGAAAAAGCACAGTGATGGAGAAATAAGTAAAATTTTTGTGTCTTGTCCATGATTTTATTTCTATTCGTATATTTCTATGGGAGAAAAGGAGAATTCTGTTTTTTTAATGAAGAAACAAGATCCAAAGGGGTAGTAGTTTTAATCTGTCATACCCTAACTCACTCCCCTCCATGAGGATATTTTACCTATTTGACATAACACAATCATACTCATAAAAATAAATACAATTAAAATCAAGAAAAATATTTGGGGTCACACTTCTCAACCTTTTTGGAGTCACATTCATGAATGTTATACATAAAAACTTATATATAAATAATTACATTTCGGAGGGGACCACGCCACATTTCTCAAGGTTTTTATATCATGTTTTCACTCATTGAGTTTGGAATCAGTTTTTCTAATTTGGTATTTCATTTTTACATATTTGGTATATTAATTTTATTCTGTTTATTGATAATATTGGTTGTATTGCAATCAGATGATATCAAAATGATGATTATATCAATTTATATGTCATTGGTTGATCTTAGTGTGTTATGTTTTTTTATGAATCCTCCCCATTTGGTAATTTAAAGTGTGTATTCCATCATTATTATAGTATTAATCATGATATATGCCTTGGGTTTTCCTGAACCATAGATTAAGACCAAATCGCATTATCCAAATAATAAACATGGACTCTATAACATATTTTACAGTTCAATGGTGGAATAATCAATGAATAATTTTCAAGTACTATATTCATCGATTTTTTAGTTACTTGAGATAAACATCAAATGGAAAGAGGATTCATCTATAAAAATTGATTTTAAATTAGTGATTTTTTCAATGTTTTTTAAAAGAAAAATGGAATTATTTAACGAATGGGTTTTGAAATGGTATTTAAAAATAAGAGAAGAGTTTCCAGAAGACTGTTTTGATGGAATTTTAGTAAAGTTATTATAATGATTAATATTATAGGTTATGTTTTTTTAAATAGTTTGATAGGGGGTTCAAACTATTTTTTAATGGAAATGGTGAGGGTTTTATTGAGTAGGTTTTTATCTATTTAAACTCATGTGGGTAATAAAATATTTTCAAAATAATAATTCTTTTAATATGTGCCTCTAGGTTATGATTTTCTGGTGTATTTTCTTATCCATGATGATTCATGACTGTGAGTGTTGGATGATGATGGAATGATTTTGGAAGAAAATATAGTTTGGGATGAGATAATTTATTCATAAAATATAGAGAATAGAGATTGGTAAATTATTTTTAGTTTTATAAAATCATGCAATGTTCAATTATTTCAAATGATGTTTTTCTCTTAGGTACAGTGGTCATAGAGTGATCTCATTATCTAGGTCAAATTTTGGGAAACATATTGTTCCATAATATGGTTTGGGGTTAGGATTTCACTCATTCTGAAGGTATCAAGTATATTTTCTATAATTTGTGACATATTGAGACTTACTGTTATAACCCCATCTTGAGTAAGAATATCATGAGTCATGATAAGGTTAGATGAGTTTGGTGATTAGACATCATCCTAGAGTAATAATTTATGTCTAGTGAAGATATGTGATGTGTGACCATCCATAAGTGTGAATGTGTGTCCAATGTTGTATAATGTTACCAACCATGAGTGAGAAGGTCTGGTTGGGATTATGGGACCAAACATAATTGGTATGGTGTGGTTGGTATCGGGTGTCCATCCTTGAGTGAGAATGTGTTTTTTGGAATTTATAATGGTTTTTATGGATAGATTCACATTATGTTATAATGTATTAGAATCGAACACCATTGAGTGACATGGGATGGTCTCGTATGTGACATGTTATACAATGTGGTGAGGTACCCTACCTGATGTCTTCAAGTATGGATCAAGGAAATAAATATATGAGTTTTTACATGACTTGAGGTATAATTTGGATTTAATAATCCACCCTACCCATCTTCTTTGGATATGAGTTGGGTTTTATGCTACATAGTTACTCCCTTCCTTCGATTATTTGAGAAGTAGTTATGGTCACCTGTTTTTGTATCTTGGCATTCCCAAGACAACCAAACTTTTATTCTACATAGTTAATTTTTTTTATGTTTCTAGGTATATTTTTTACACAAGAAGGAATGAATTCATTATATGCATTGTAAGAACATCCACTTGATTACATGATAACTCGGTATTATTGATGCATTGGGTACTTCTAATAGATCATTAGACTCCCCCCTACCCACATAAATATCATGATTTTTTATTTATGTGGGTATAAATAATTTTTACATTTACAAAAATGAATAAATCTGATATGAAAAAGTGTTTTAATAGTAAAAGGTTGTGAAGACTATAGATTTTACAGGACACCAGTCTATGTTTGGTTGGAGTCTAGTGTACTTTATTTTAGTTATTATTTGTAATGTGTAGTTTCTAGTCTTCCATTATTTTATTATAGAATAATTACATGTTTATATATTTAAATTATCATATTTTTTTATATATCATATAGATAAATTACATCTTTTTATTCTTGATTATGGGTTACCTATTTTCTCCCTTCTATGTGTATATGTATTTTTGAGAATTAGGTTATATATAATAGTCATTCCAAATATTCAGTATAGTTTTTAATTTCCCATTGGCCTAGTCTTATAGGGGATAGTATACCCATGAATATTTGATTCCCTCATTACTAGTCCATAGCATGTTTTATTTCTAGAGGTATTCTTTGGTAAATGTGATGACCCATGCATGGACGTCTCTTAGGATATCCAAGTTGAGGCATTCCAAAATGGTGACAAAGAATATTCATTGGATATTACAATTTCATTCTGGGGAGGAAATATTTTATTAGTACTTGAGAGGCTGACCAAAGTCATGGATAGAAATCATGAAATTTATTGAAACCACAGTTTCCATATGATGCCCAGTGTTAGTACTATGAACTCTATGATGTGTTCAATGTTGTATCAAGATTCCTAATTTTGGATGAGTCAGACTTGAGATTAGAAATTTTGATTAGATATGTGATATATAGTTATTAATGAATCATGGTAATTGAATGATTAAAATTGTTTACATGTGCTTATGGGTGGTGTTATTTTATATGATTCCATTTTGATGAAAATTATTAATTTATTAACTTTTAAAATATTTGATGCCTCCTTGAATAAATTATAAAGGGTGATTGTATTAATCTATCTAAAAGAATTTTTTTTGATTGATTATTGTTTTTATTTTTTATCCACAATAGGTTAGGGTTTTTCAAGATGGATTGTTTCTAATGAAATTAAATTTCTTAAGAATAAAATATGGTTTTAAAATTATAGCTCGTGTGGTTGTGTTTTTTCTGGATTGAATGGTTTTATAAGTTGGTATTAATTAAATTATATTATCATGTTGATGGGTTTTTTCAAAATGTTTTTGTGTTTTTTGGCTTCAAAAAAATATTTGGAAAAAATATTTGGAATTTAGTGTTAAAATGGTTTTAAAATAAGATTAGTTTTAGGAATTATCCTACTAGGATTATGATATTTTTGTTTTTTTTTACATGGAAACAACTTTGATACAAAGTGGCTCAGTGGATTATTGAGTGACTGGTGAGTTTTGGAAACATTAATTGAATTTAAGTGAAATTATTAAGTTAGTACATTTATAATCTTTTTTATGTTTTTTAATTTTTTGGATGAGAGTGAACTAGATTCTTATGTTGTGTGCTTAGGTAGTATGTCATTTACTACTGGAAAGAGATATGTGGGGCTGGGGGGTTTGGACCTAAATTATTCTGCTAAAGGGGGGGGATTTGTAATTTTATAATCTAGTTTTTATTATTTTTAATATCTTAATGAGGATACTCCCATGTGTTGGGATATAAATTAAACGATTATGTAGTGATTATTTTAATAGATTTTTCTATTTTTGGCTCATGGGATAGATGTTTGACGTTATTCTCAAGTTATCAGAAGTATTTTTTATTGTATTAATGGTTTTGATCATTGTATGTTTATTTTCAGTATGTGATTCAAATAATGGGTAGAAAAATTATGAAAAAATAATCCTTTGGGTAGACTATTATGTTGAGGATAATCATAAGCCTCTGAATGAATCAGTTTCTGACACTTGGGTGTTTGTGGATTGATGAGTGTTTTAAATCAACATCTTGATGTTTGGTGATTGTTGTCTCATATTGGTTCTCATATTTGACTAGAGTGGTATCATTTGGTCTTTTCATTTTGTAGTTAAAGAAGCATTGGTTGGGGATATTAGATGTTTGGGTTCAATGAGTCAATTTTTAGGATACTCATATATTAAAGAGAATAAATTTATTCATGGATATATGGACCTTTTATTATATAGGGTTATGGATTTTTTAGAATCTAATAGTGAGTCACATTTAAAACAAATTAGGAATCATGGTTGGATTGTGATTGGGTACTATGTCACCCGAGTATCCATCCATGAAGCAACACTTGGTGATATGACCTTTGGATAATTTTTATGTTCAATTTTGATCATAGTTTATCTTTTTTGGGGTTAAAAAGGATTTTTTATGTTATGGGTTGAAAATTTGGAGTTTTGGGAAAACAATCTTTGGACATGTATCTTTCACAGTTAGAAGTAACCGTGCAATAACCATCCATGGTGACTATGTTTGTTCTAGTGGTGACATTCAGGGTTTGTGAACAAATTTTCTAACCATGTGTTTCATTATGAGAACCATGTGGATAGTTGGGTTTAGGACGAGAGGAAGTCCCATAGTTTGAGAAAGGTTTGTTAAACCATGATACTATTTCAAGGTAATCCTGAACTATGGTATTCAATGTATATTATTATCCTCATGATTAGAAAATGGTTTTTCTATCCATGCGTCTTAACCTTGAAAACCATATAATCTTATTAAAAAATGAAATTTAAATAATTTTATTTATCATTTTAACTCTAATACTCACTTTAACCTGCATTAGTTCAAAATTCTAACTCCTTATTTATAATATCCTCAAAATCTTTTCCATTACCCTTATTTCATTGGAAAGTAAAAGGGTGGCGATTGATGAATCATTAGAGTTTAATAGAGAATTAATGATGTTTATTATGTATATAGGTTTATGAGTTCACTAATTATTTGATTCCAATTTCTACATTCAATGGAATATAGGTTTTCTCTGTAGGTGGGGTAGGTGTATCTGTACAATATTTTTCTCTCATGTTATACTTGATGTTCATGAAAATTAAAAAGGTCTAATTTATGAAATTTATTAATTTGAAATCCCAGAAGAACATCTTATGAAATTGTATCATGGGTGGATTTTAATAGAATATTTTAAATGGGTTTTCTTCCAAACCAATTCAAAATATTTCAATTCTTCTATAAAATGGCTAAAATATGGTTTCGACTAAAAATGGTTTTTTATTAATGGGGTAGTGATTCTTCACTTTTGAAAAACATTAATGAAAATATGACTATCATTAAATTTAATGTTTCTTCTAACATATCACTTTGTAACACTTGGGAACATTTTTTCTAGTGGTCTATAAAAATATGAAAACTATAGTGAGTCTTGAAGTACTAGGTATTATTATTCTGACACAAATAGAATCTGGAGGGACATTGTATCTTAGGATTCATGTTATATTATCTTAGTGTTCCTTGTGTGTCTTAGTTACATTAACCAATATGGTAGATCCCATTTTTTGGGTTCCTTTATATATTATTTTTTATGATCATGTTATTATTCTTTTTAGATATAATTATTTTGGATTATTGGATTCTATATAATTATTCATACTTATTTTTATATTCTTATAGATTTTAATATGATATGTTTTTTAATGAAACCCACTATATTTTTTTATATTTTTTTTGTAATTAAATATATTTATCAATTTTTTAAACATGAATTAATGATTTCATAGGGATTGATTGAGTATAAATTTTTTGTGATATACTACAAGGTGTTTTCATCACACTCTACATATATATTTGGGAATATAGAGATTTGGATTTTTAGGATAAAAGTAATGGGAAGGGTTTCATAGATCACTTCATTTTTTCATTATTTATATCATAATAATAGTGAGTTAGGTTAGTCATGAAGAATAGTCACATGTGGAGTTTTCCTCTATAGATTAGTATTTTCACTATAATTTTATATTTCTTTGGGATTTGTAAATTTTTTCTGTATTTTAATCCTTTTCTATTTTCTTTTTTATAGGAGATAGTTTTTTATATATGTTGTTAATCACCTTATGATTATCTATCTAGGGTGATATTTCATGTTAAATCATGAAGGTTTGTTTCAAAATTTTATTAAATGGAATACCCTACCATAAGTTTGATGAACCTACATTGATTTGGTAATAATGTTTTCTTTAATTCGTTTACGACCGTCAGAACAATTGTGGAAAGGGATAAAGCGTATTTGTTGGACTCACCATTATGTATAACCTCAAGTTACCATGGATGGTAATGAATTTTTCAGTAAGAATAGGGTTTGATATTTTTCGGTTATTTAGATAAACCATATTTTCTATTTATTTAAATTAACCACTTATTATCTTCTGTTGGTTTATAATTCATTCATATATCATTTTTTGAATCCACTGCTACAAAAAATTATTGTTTCTTAATGGAATTGATATATATTTATAAGAGTCACATTTATATTCAGTGTTTTTTCTCTAAAAATCATGTTTTCTATATTTTTATTAATGAATAATTCCTCCACAACGAGAGATTTTAAATATAGGGAAAAAATGGAGACTTGTTTTATAGGATAATCCCCCATTAGAACATTCATTAGTGGAGCTAGTTACCCCCACAATCCAAATTGTGGGTTAGATGATTGTTGAAAATAAATAACTTATAGTTAAAGATGCATCAAAATTTCCCAAAATAAAAATACCTATCTTTCAGGGTGAAAAGGGATACTAATAAACCAAATAATTTCTTCAATTGAATGATATTATCATTAATTTCATGAAGACTCCAGTTAAATAAATGGTGGTTTTTACTCTTCAATTAATTAAGGGCAAGGAAAGTAATGGTTGGAATCATTTATAAATGCTATTTTGTAGGTGGATATAACGTTTAATGCATTTATAAAGGTCTTTAACCAATAGTAATGTCCTAAAAAATTTTAATTTATAATGTCTCGGGACTTTTCAACCTATGAGTAATAGAAAAATTCAGTTATAGAGTATGATACTCATTTGATTTATTTAGTTCACCTATCATTTGATATTATTTCTTATGTATATATTAATGATTTATTGATCAAGATGATTTTGACATCTCATATTACATTGATTCATATACTCTTTTTCCTTCGGATCATTAATGAAGTGGTTAAAAATTAGTAATTTCTATGGTAGTATTACCTAGGATAACAAGTTTAGGTGGTCCTTCGGAGGTATTAGTGGGTATATAGATTGTATTTTCTTGAAAAAATGTATCAAAATATGGGTGCTTAGTTTAAATAATTAGTAGTTTCAACGGAATCCTCCAAACATCACTGGGTTCTTTTTATTAGTGTAGGATACTTTGATATACCATTTCCAAAATAACAGTTAAACCTAGTACATACCTTCATTTTGGGAAATCTATTCCTAAAAAGACGTTCTATGGATAATTGTCCCAATACAGATAGCTTGATCCACTCATACTAAAGTATCTCATTCTGTTCCTGATATGGAAAAGGGTGTTTGATCTAATTCTATTTAAATAGGGATATTCATTTCATAAAGAATGACCAAGGATGATCTGGGGAAAGATAACCTTATGATCTGAAGTATTCACCGTATAAATATAAAGAACAACCAACCACTGTAATAAGTACGATGTTTATTTCAACCTCCATAGTCCAAGATTTCTTTAATACTAGTGCATCTCATTATTTTATGACAACTATTTTGATTAATGTGATGGGATTATACAGTAATAATATTCCATTCATGATGACTCTTTACACTCCATTAATAAGTAGTAAATATTTTAGTTTCAAATGTTCATAATTCCATGTTATTCTCATTAATAAAAAGGTTGTGATGGATTTTCCCTTTCTTGATTTTGACACTTCTGAACTCAATAGTGGAATATATTTAATGGTTAATTTTAAATTCCATACCGACTGTTATAATTTTCAGCTCCAGTTTCAATATCTCATAGGGTGTACTCATATCGTTCATGGTGAGGGGGGTCCTATATCCAGGATAGTATTTCATGTTTTTTCTATTTCTAGAATGACCTCATACCAATTATTATAGATCTTCCTTGACATAATTTACTTGTTTTTAAGTGGTATACTTCCGGATGTGGTGGATGTGTATAATGAGTTTTTCCTAATTATTTTTCATGCTTACTTCCCATGTAATTGGTTGAGTTTTTTCTATTTACCAACTCATGGGGATGAGTATTATTTAATTTCCACCTAATTATCTGGAACCTTATAAGTTAATGGAGAATTAATTTTAGCTTTATGATCTTGAGGCCTATTTGTTTTTTCATCCAAGCATGTTAACATTGGATTCCCTATTTCTCTTTGAATATACGGTGGATCAAAGGCCCTGGATTTTTGGGTGATTTATGAAATATTAATCAAGTGATAGTTGAAAACATGTCTCATTTTCCTTATATTGTTGAATTTTTTTAGTAACCCATGCGCGCTAGCTGTTTTTTTGATATTGAACATCAATCGAGGCACCATTAATAAAATTTTTGAGAGAAGAATATTACTAAAATAGTGTCAAAGAATATTTATTGATGATATAAGTATATGGTTTTTTCATTTAGTCTTACTAATTATAATGAATTGTTTATGATTTTTATGAATAAGGTGTTTCATCGGTTTATTGACTCTTTTATGGTCACTTTTTAAGATTTATATTGGTTTAATCCATATTAAAGGATGAAAGTGTGGATTATATATATATCATTCCCATAACTCTAAAGAGTAATCGTCTATATGGGAATATTTTTAAATGTGGTTTTTGGATCTAATAAGTGAAATTTCAAGGTATTTTAATCTCAAATAGGGGAACCTCATTGAATACTAAATAAATCCAAGTAGTTATGTCTTGGTAGAAACTAGGAAATGTGTTTGAGATTTAGATATTTTTTTCCTTAGCTAGTAATTGCATGTGGTTTCTTTATTATTTCTCTATGTTTTCATCATATATGATAGATTTGACATGTAAGTGTTTCAAGTTCAAATGGGATGAAAACTACAAGAGATAATTTTAGGAACTAAAATTAAGATTGACTTTATATCATGTCCTAGTTCTTATGGATCTAGATTTGGGTTATGATGTTTTTTTATGCCTCAAGTATGGGATTTAGATGCGTTCTGTTATAGGGGAAGTAAGTGGTGTCATGTTATTCTCTTTAAATAAATTCTCATGAGAAAAACTTTTATACCCATGATCTTGAGTTGCTTGTGGTTATGAATACTCCTAATACATGGAATCACAATCTCTTTAGTAAGAAAATCACAAAATTTTCATATCAAAAAATACTGAGGGATATTTCCTCCAAGATATACAAGAACATATGATAGATAAAATTGGTTCAATATCATCAAAAAATTTATTTTTATATTTAATATACACCCTAAAGTGGTATCTACTTATCAAATCATTGTGAAAGAAGTTATTGAGTCATGTTTTGTTGGAATATTTACATGAGTGGTCTTGGATGAGTTTGTTTACTAAGAAGGTCTTGGAAATGGAAGTGGATAATAGTTAGGTGATCTTATCTTGTGCGAAGGATAATTTACCATTTAATAATTATAATTGGATTTTTTAGGTAATAAAAACTTTTTCTCGTCATTTTAGTAATGTCAAATATAGTTTAGAGACCTCATATGTCTGGTCTTAGTCTCATTATGGTGAATTTTGTTTCTAAGGGAGATTGGACATTTTGATAACTCTGAAGAAGTAGTATATGGTAATTTTACATCAATCTATTTTTTTCACCCTTGTACTATAATTATATATTAAGATATTATATTTCAGTATTAGTGGTTGGGGATGTGTTGGAAGATTACCAACTTTATATCATGGGGACATACTTGATAGAAGATTAAGGTGGAGCACCAGAGACCTTCTAGTTTGTTGTATCTTTTACCCATTCTAGTGTGGATTTGGGGTGAGATATTCTTGGACTATATGATTTTTAAGATGAAAAACTTTTGGGAAGGAAGTGATTTGGGTGATCCATAATCTACTCCTAAAAAATTCTCATTTAATTCTTATTTGTGATATAATGAATGTAGAATATATTGGGAACATGTATTTTTTGAGACATTAAACTCTATGAAATACCTTATTATGTTGTTTCTAATAGAGATCCACAATTTATAACATAGTTTTGGAATTTATTTAAAAATTTGATCATTACCAAATTGAAATTTATAACAACATGTCACCCTTAGACAGATGGATAGAATGAGAGATCCATTCAGGTTCTTGAGGATATGCTTCGGGCATGTGTGCTTGATTTTGGTGGTTCTTGGGATAATAATAAACCTTTTGGTGATTTCACATGTAACAAAAGATATCATTATTAAATTACAATTGAATCCCTTTAATAATTATAAGGATATACTTGTAGATAACCATTGTGTTACTTAGAATTGGGAGAATGGTCTTTGGTGGGACATATTATTGTTCAAGAGGCCATGGGAAAGTTTCACATTATTTGAAAGAGAACATAAATATCTCATAGTCATAAGAAATTTTATGCATACTGTAATCATGAAATTTTTCAAGCTTTTGGTTTGTGGTCATGTTTTTATTAGGGGTTTATCCCATTTAAGACATCATCATTTAGGAAAATATGGTAAGTCAGAACTGAGTTATTTTATCCATTGTTAGATTGTTTATCAAATTTGAAAAGTGGATTATCAGTTGGACTTACCATATCAATTGATGTCAATTACTGATGTTTTTATACTTTCAAATTGGTGATGTATAAATTGGACACTTTCCATATAGTGAACCTATCATTTTAAACATATCATTAAATGATTTTAATCATAATAAAGCATCATATTACAAGCAAAGGATCATAATGTCAAGTGTCTTCAAAGACTAGGTACATAAAACATAAAACATGGGAATAAATAAAACATTTATTTATCTATTCTCATAAATAGATCATAATTTAAATTTTACTCAAACAGATTCGTAGGATACCCCATGGATAACATCAATAAAGGGGTGAGAAAAAAATTCTAATAAGGGAATAATCATAAGAATAATGATTTAGAACATGGGATAGAAGGCATGACATAATGATATAAAAAGACATGGAACATGTAGAATAATAACATATAAACATGGGATAATATAAATATGAATTAATAATAAAATGGTAGAAACATAAAACATGAATTCAGTACAATTCAAGGCTCGTTGTACATAGAGGAGCACAAGTCAAGGTTAACCATGAAAACTATTGCATAGAGTAGCACGAGTCAAGGCTAACTACCAAGACCATTGCCCATAATGTCTCATTACACTGAACATTACCCAATTCATTGGAGTGCAATATGGGAACCCCATTCATAACATGTTCATTAATATTATTTCCATATATATAATCATACATAATCAACCATACATAAACATAAAGGTACGCATGGAAATAAATGGGTATCACAATCTTGTCATAAAGCATAATAGATGGTTGTAGCATACAAGTGTCCATGAATGAACAGAATTAAAACATACATGGACATAGATAAGATAAAATTGGAATGTATCATCATATGTAATGTCAAATAGAAGTGAAAACATGTAAGAAGAGAATTTAATAAATTTTAACATTGAATCATTTTAGTTCAGTTTTAAAGAAAGTGCTAAATATCCTTTAAAATTAAAAATGAAATAATATTTTATGTAAAACCATAACTGCACCAAGAAGGTTTTCATAAAAAAATTGTTAATTTTATAAAAACAATGGTGTCTTAAAACATATTATTGAGATCTCTTGAAATTGGGTAACAATTTAGGAAGTCCCCATAAAATGGGTTTACTTATTTGGAAGTATTGAGGAGGGAACCACTTAAAAACATGTATATTCCTGAAATATAATAATGAGTGGATATTGATAAATGATTTTGGATCATGTAAAAATTATTTATAAGATGTACAAAAAATGAACAGATAATTTAATTTCGGTAAAAAGAAAGATAGATCAACCCGAATAAATAATGGAGGTTCAGGTAGAATCCCTTACCTTAATTCTGATGGTGTCCTTCACATGATCTTAATGTCCTTGATAAAAAAAATTAAATTCATTAATTAATATTTCCAAAACCTCTTAGTTATTTAGTTGATTTATTATAACCTTATTAAGTTCATTCATAAACTTGTTTAAGGGTTAAGAGGTTCAATTTCATTGTTTGTTTCATTGGTTTTCATGATTGGTTTACTTATATACATGTAAGGATAAACATGTAAGATGGAAATGGTTGTCCAGAATTAGAGTTATATGTTATAATGATAATATATTATATTATTTTTTTATAAAATTATTTTGGTAATTTGGAATGAAGATAAATCATTATATTAAACTTTAATGATAACTGTTTTTTTATTGGTGGTTTTTTTATTACATCGAACACATTTTTTTTATAAATTAATATGATGTTTAAAAACTTTACAAAAAAATAAGACATAATACATATATTATAAAATGGTTTAACAAAAAAAAATGGTATCATGAAATGAATTGGAGATAATAATATAAATTGAAAACTCATCATCCTTAAATGTGAGAAATTATCACATCTCAGATAGTGTGTTCATTCATAGTATAAACGGAGGGGGGAAGGGGAGATGATGATGAATTATTACATTATCATAAAACAATTACAATACATTTATAGTACTGGAGTTATTATAACATTTGGATTAAAGTAGGTGAGGAAATAAATATAAAATAATGGAACTTGATTGAAAATAAAAGAAATTAAAAGTGGAATTTACCTCTTGAATATATCTTCTTTGAGAACCACTATAGTAGAGAAGATTTAGTCTTTTTAAGAGGATAGTTGATTATGGAAGTGGGATAGGGGATTAGTTAGATATTTTAGTATAATTTTGGCAAGGGACAAGGCTTGAGAGGAGTGAAGAGAAGAGTGGGTGATGGTGGTTTTTAGAGTGCTGGAGAGGAGGGCTTTCTCATTATTTTATTTATTATTTTATTATTTTTCTCAAAACAAGCAGTAGTTTTTATACTTGTGAAAAAAATATTAATATGTTATTGTGAGTTATAAACCAAGGTTATTACATCATCCATGACTCAATAAATAGTTTATTTAACATATAATGTATATATATATATATAAGAAATTACCATATTTTTCTATTCGCCAAAGAATCATGTTATTCATAAAAATCCCAAAAATTCACCCCAACATTTTTCAACATGTCAAATTTATAATTAAAATCCATTTTATTAACAAAATTCTATAAATATGTGAAATTTATTTTTCAATTGAAATCATAATTTAATTGAAAAATACATATTTTAAAATCAAAACATCCATTTTAACAGTTTTGAAAAATTAATTAAGGTATTTAAAAATTATCAAATAATTATTACTCAACAAAATAATTATTTATTAATACATTTATAAAAAAATTCTTTTAAATTAATTAATTAATAATAAAATTGTAATTAAATATACATAACTCACAAAAATACCAACACTGTGATATAATTATATCATTTTTCACTAATAAGATGGATAAATTTAATTTATACTTTCATTGGTAAGGTTAATTATTCACTTGGATGATTTACTATTCACAATGGTCATATTAATATTCATAAGGGAAACATTACTATTAATAAGGGTCATTTAATATTCAAGAAAATATTTTTTTCTTATCAGACTCCAATCATCTTATTGATCACAACTGTGTATGTCATATTTTCGAAATTTAAAACATAGAAGTTACAATATTATGTTTACAGATCTCATAGTACTTAGTAGTTCATTGGGTTAGGATTTCATGTGATTATACTATATGAAAATAAGAAGGTAATTTTCATTTATTAAACTTTGGTTTGTTACATTCTCCCCCCCCCCACACACACAAATAAAATTTCACCCTCGAAATTTTATTTAACACTCTAAGATGTAAAGAGTTGTGGGTACATTTCCTTCATTTCCTCCTTCTATTCCCATGTTTCCACTACATACTTATGGTTATGCCAGATTACTTTGACCAAGTGAGTATTTTATTTGTGTAGAACATTATCTCTCTAATCCAAGATCTTCAATAGATTCTCCTCGTAAGAAAGATCATTCTCCAACTATACCACCTCTAAAGATAGTACATGTGAAGGAGATGGTATGTACTTCCTTAAGAGGGATTCATGGAAGACATCATGTACTTTAGAAAAGTTAGGTGGAGGTCTTATTCAAAAGGCCACATCTCTGACATGATCAAGAATATAAAAGGGAATTATTTACCTTGGAAAAATATTTCCTTTATTCCCAAATCTCATGAATTTATTCCATGGATATATGCATAGGAATACCATGTCTTCGACTTTGAACTCAATTACTTGTCAATAATTTTCTACATAATCCTTTTGTCACATTTGGGCTACCTCGATTTGATACTGAATGGTTTTCACCTTCTCCACCAATTATTTGACCTTTTCAGGTCCCATAATCTTATTCTACCTGACATAATCCCAATATGCCAATTTACTGCACCTTTTTTCATAAAGGACTTTATATGGTTCCATTCAGATACTGGAGTGTAAATTATTGTTGTGGTATAATTCAACCTATGGAAGATGATGGTCCCATACTACTTTGAAGTCCATAGAACACAATATCAACATGTCTTTGAGTTTCTGAATAGTTATCTCATATTGGGCATCATATTTGGGATGATAGGTTGAACTGAAGTTCAGTTCAGTGCTTAGAGCATGATGATGACTTTTCCAAAACTTTGAGATAAATCACGAATCTCTATCAGATACAATAGGTAGTGGTACTCCATAAATCCTTACCAAATATTTGATATATATCCATTCAATTTGATCTAATGAGAAGTCCTCTCAAATTTCAATAAAGTGAGTCGACTTTGTAAGATGATCCACAATGATCCACATATCATTGTTTTCACTAGATGTCCTTGGAAGTCCTGTGACAAAGTCCATGGGGATGTTCTCTTACATCCATATTTCTATGGGTAGTGGTTGTATCATACCCTTATACTTATTTCATTTATCCATCACTTTTTGACATACCAATCACTTAAATATTGATTCAGCAATCTTCTTCTTCATATTGTCCCACCAAAAGTTCTCTCAAGGATCTCGATTTATCCTTGTGCTCCCTGGGTAAAAAGAGAAGGTCGAGATATTTGTTTCATTCAAAATATTCTTTTTTATACCTATATAGGATGGTATATATAATCATGATCCAAATCATACAACTCCCTACTCATCAATATTGATCTCATAGGATTCCCCATCTTTAATAGCTTCCACCCTTTTCAGAATTTCCACAACTTTACCCTAAGAATCCATTATTTTTTCCGTGATGGATGGTTGAGAAAATATTTGAGAAAGGATTGATGATGTTACTGCCTTAATGATTCCCTTTCCCTTATTCTACAAATCTAAGAATATTAGATCCTTTTTAATTCTAATCGATGATAAATATGTAGGGTCCTTTCTACATACAGAATCTGCCACCTTATTTTTCTAATCAGGGTGGTAGTGGATTGAGAAGTCATAATCAATTAGGATCTCTAACCATCTCTGAAATCACATATTATTTTACTTCTATTTTAATATATATTTTAGACTCTTGTGATCAGCATATATCTCACACTTATCCCTATAGTGATAATTCCACCAAATTTTCAACGCAAAGATCACATTTGTGAACTCCATATCCTGTGTGGGATAATTTTTTTCATCAATTTTCAATTTTCTTGATGCATATGTCATCACTTTATCATTTTTCATCAGCACATATACTAATAAATTTTTTGAATCTTTATTTAATTGCACAATGATTTCTCCACTTTTTGGGAGTGTGAGTACTAGAGTAGTGATAAGCCTCTTCTTGATATCATTAAATATTTCCCCACATTCATGAGTCAAGACACACATCACTCCTTCTTGTCTTATCTTTGTCATTAGGTTATAAAATCATGAGAAGTTCTTCACAAATCATTGATAATACCCAAGTAGACCCAAAAAACTATAGATATCCATTATAGATATTGGCTTGGACAACTCCAATTTCCTTTGTCGTAGAAGGGTCGAAATATATCTCTTTACTGGTGATAACATGACCTAAGAATGATACTTACTCCATCCAAAACTCACATTAACTATTTTTTGTATAAATTTTTTCCCATTTCAAAGTAAACATCATAGTATTCAAATACACCTCATGTTCGTCCTTTCTCTTAGAGTATATCAGAATATCCTCGATAAAGACTACCACAAAATTTTCAAGGTAATATCTAAAGACTCTATTCATTAAATACATGAATATTCCGAGATAATTAGTGAGTCTAAAGAGAATAACTTTGAACTCATAGTTTCTATACCTCGCACTGAAGTTAGTCTTGAGAATATCTTCTTTCGTCACCTTTAATTGGTGATATCCTAACCAAAGGTCCCCCTTATAGAAATAACTGGCCCCATTAAGTAGATAAAAACTGTCATCTGTCTATGTAAGGGGTTACTTCTTCTTTATAAATATTTTATTGAGATCGTGATAATCAATGTATAGGCTCATTGATCCATCATTCTTCTTGACAAAGAGGACTGGCGCACCCCATGATGATGCAATTAGGCATATAAAACTCATCTCTATATTCTCTTGTAACTGCTTCTTTATCAGTTCTAGCACTATTGTGGCCATTCAATAAGGTTTCTTTGATATAGGCAGAGATCCAGGAATAAGTTAAATTGAGAAATCAACCAATCAATCAGGATGAAGACCAGACAATTCTTCAGTGAATACATTAGTGTAATCCCTCATGATGGGCATATCTTTAAGAAGTATCATCTCCTTTGTCTCAATCATTTTATCTAGTATTTCTTTTCCATAGGGTAGTAATATCTGCACTTGAGAAAATGATTCTAAAGGAGATTCATCTTCCTCCTTACACATGAAAATAATTGTATAATTCTTCGGGGTGTGAAGAGTGATCTCCTTTTCCCGATAGTTGATGTTGGCTTTCTATAAAGATAGAGAATCCATACCCAAGATAACATCAAACTCTAATAAATGATGTATGATGAGATTTTCTTGGAGGTTCAGTCCATAAATGTTAACTAGGGGGAGTTATATACTTTGGATGTAGTAATTTCCCAATTTTCTATTCTCATAGATAACTCAACCATCAAATTTTGAGGTTGTGTTTGAATAGTTCTACTAAACTTGCTATATATAAAAGAATGCGTAGAACTAGAATCAAATAATACGTTCACTATATTTGAATGAATAACTAGTGTTCCTATCACCACATCACTATTTGGATCCACCATAGAAATAGTGATACCACATGCCCATCCTTGTTAGCATGAAGATTTTTGTTGATTTCCTCTCATTACCCTTGGCTTAGGAAATAATTCCCATGATACTAGTAGCTGTAACACTGCACTACAGGGTGAGCATTGATCCGAATCTTCTTTTATTATTCAACATTTGTGGGATTCTTCATATCACTCTAGTATTTTTTAGTAGATTTCCCATTCTTCCACATTTGGAGAGATTCCTCGTTCCCTTTAGACAGTTCCCAGGATTCTTCTTACCACAATTTTTACACGTGTGATGTTCGATCTTGTTTCCATCATGATATTTATTTTTCCAAACCACCCATATTAGACTCCATTTCCACTTTTTTCATCAGGCCCATGAGACCATTGAGAGTCTTTGATCTCTATTTAATCCTTGAGGGAACAACAGAAAATATCCTCATAAAAATAAAAGTCATGTATCACCAACACTTTTTGTAGACTCTTTATTAGTCCTCTAAAGAAGTGATCCACCTTGATCTCAGTGTTCATCACAACGATGGAGAGGTTTCTTGAAAGCCTTGTAAATTTTGCTTCATACACCTCGATGGACTCATCTTCCTTCTGCTTATGTCTTAGGAACTCTCTTCCCATCTTGAGATGGAGCGTTTGGGGAAAATATTTACTGAAAAACATTTTCTTGAATTCCTCCCAACAAATGGAATAAATTTCTTCCTGTAACATCATATTCTTAATCGGTTTCCACAACTAATCTTCTTCCCCATCAAAATGATAGAGTGTCAGCCTGAATTTATCTCCTTTTGTGCACTGGAGGACAGATAATATATTTTTAATGGAGTTAATCCATTATTACTAAAGGATGGGATCAAAGGATCCTCTAAACATGGGAGTCCTTTTCAGCATGACGAATTAAAACTTTCTCTTTCCTTGGAGGATGAAAGTGTTCTACTTTATTCAAGTTATTATTCATAGCTCAATCTATATGCGTAAATAATGTTATGATGTTTTGACCACCCTTTCCCATCATATTTTTCATATCATTAGATAAATCTTCACATTCCCTATCACGTTGATTATTGGAATATGTTCTTAAATTTCCTTCCATTAACTATGAAAATGAAAATAAAATTAGAGGTCCTGAATACTTACCTATTAATCATAAAAATGAAACTTTAAACATAAAAGGATAAACTCTTAAATGAAAATTATATCCTAACATGTGATTCCCTAGGTTTCAAAGTAGGTTATCCTTGATTTATAGTTAACATATATTCTTATGGGATTCCTTTTTTTGTTCCCTTAATAATTGTTTGTACTATGCTTGTGAATTTACCAAGAAATATCAACCGTGAGTGTCAAACCAGGAGTGCAGCAAGGCCAATTGTTGTGCACCAATTCCCGTTCAAGTCTAGATCAAAGAGGTTTTTTTAGGTATTACCCATAGATACTTCTATGATGGTGCCATATCCACTTATTTGTATCCATACAGGGATTTATTTTCTTGATAAACCACTTACTCTACACTTACCAAAATTTTGGAATGTTTTCTTATACATAGTATTATCCCTATGGTTCTCACTAATGTGATATATTCTTAATCTCCAAAAATATCAAGACCATCTTCTGATACCAACTATAGTGATCCTGGATTTTACACATATCATTACATGATTTTAACCCTAATAAAGAATCATATTACCAGCTAAGGATCATAATGTCTTGTGGCTTGGATTACTATGAACAAAAATCATAAAACATGGGACTAAATAAAACATTTATTTATTTAGTCTTCATAAAGAGATCTTAACATCAATTATACTTGTACATCTTCATAGGATGACCTAGAGATAACATAAACCAGGGGATGATCTAAAATCTTAGTAAGGGAATAAAAATAAGGATAAATCCTTAGCACATGGGTTAGAAGGCATAACATAATGATACAAAAAGGCATGGAACATATAGAACCATAACATATAAACATGGGATCATATAAAAATGAAATCATAGTAATGTGAAGGAAATATAAAACATGACTTTATCACATGTCAAATCTCATTTCATATAGAGGATCACAAGCCATGGTAAACCACCAAGACCATTGCACATGGTTGCACGAGTCAAGGCAAACTACTAAGACCATTGCACATAACATCTCATGATACTCAACATTACCCAATGCATTGGAGCACTATCTAGTCGCACCCATCATAACATGTTCATGAATATGATTTCTACATATAGAATCATACATAATCAATCATACATAAATATAAGGGTGCCCATTGAAAGAAATTGGTATCATAATAATGTCATAAAGCATAATAGATGGGCATATCGTACAAGTGTACATGAAAAAATAAAATTAAAACATAACTGGACATTGATAAGAGAAATTAGCCATATATCATGGTAATTGATTTAAAATATAAGTGAAAACATGTAAGAAGAGTATTTAATAAATTTTTTTGGGAAAACATTTTAGTGTAGTTTTAAGGAAAATACTAAATATACGTTAAATTAGAAAAGGGAATAATATTTTATATACAATAAGAAGTGAACCGAGATTGTTTTTATAAAATAAATAATTATTTTATAAAAACAATTGTGTCTTAAAAATATGATAGAGTGTAAGAACCCAGACTTTCTTTTTTAGGTATGAGTTTTTCTTTTTTGGTATTTTTGAGAAAAATAGGAGGATCTATAAATTTAAGGAGTACACACCATGTATTTTGGAGTACACATTGTGTACCCAGTTTTCAAGAGTGACCATGTACTGGTCATGTAATGTCTAAGTACATGGATATGTGGGGTGACCTAGAGACTACCTAAACTAGAGGCCAGTTAAGTAATGTACATACCGTGTACTTTTAAAGAACACATCGTGTGTGTTTATTTTAAATAGTTATATCTGGATGAGGTTGAGTCTTGTGTACAGAAACCCCTCATTCTCAACAGGTCTCATCCAAGAGCAACCGAGGTCGATGAATCATCTTTCATCACCTGAACTACCATCCGTTCTTGGAATCAGCCACTATAGATTGGGTTGGAATCTCCACAGTGAGTTCTTCCTTCTTTTAGAGCATCGTCTATTGATTTTTCCTCGTTCTTGATATATTCTTAGTTGAAATTTTTAGACGTTTTTGTAAATCTATGGAGTTCTAGGTAAAATAAAATACTAGTATTCAATTATATTGATCCTACAACATCCAGATATGTGGTTGGTGCTTTTCCATAGTTAGTATTTAAATTTTATGTGTAAAAGTTCCCAATACCCTAGAATAGGGTACTGCATGTTTAGGGATTTTAGCCCTATTAATTCATGTTATGCCTTGTGTGCTTGAGTAGAGGTATTTTAATTTTGAATATGGTTATTTTCCATGCTATGGATGTTTTTTCCATGTTTGTTTTGATATTGACCTTTTGGTCTAGCTTTTCCTATTAGGCTACATACTTTCCATGCCTAGTGTTGTTAGGATGGAGTGATTATTTGATGTTGTTATATGCTTGTAGTCGTTATCCAAGTAGTTCTTGAAAGCTTTTATCCAAGTAGTTTTTAAGGTTTAAATTTTTTATTGAACATCGTCATGCACGCTTGACTTATATAGGGTTGTGGGAATACAGTGTAGTGGACCATAGGGAGAATGGATGTTGAGGGCTTCTCCAGAGTATCTCTTTACTTTTCACATTGCGAGATAATATGGGGGATAGACATGAGTGCTCCTTCTGAGTGTCTATAGTTCCACATTGTGAGACCACAGGGGGGCTTGGATGTTGAGTGCTTCCCAGAGTATCTGTAGTTTACTGATACAAGACCATAGGAGGAATTGATGGTGAGTGATTCCTCATAGATTCTTTGATAAATTTGATCTAGAGGGGTTAGACTGAGAGTATGTCCAAGAGGGTTGGTTGTGTTTGATTGGCTGAACCAGAGGGGTTAGGTTGTGAATACATCCTATAGGGTTACTTGTTTTTCATTAGTTGCATACTTGTTATATGAAAATGAATGGAATTGAAACTGTAGGGTTGATTACTTTTGATTAATTAATTATTTATTGATTTCTTATGCTTATTTCGTTCCATATATATGCACTGACTATTAGGAAAAGATATTTGGGTAGTTTCCTACTGGGGTTCATCTCACACCAAGTTTGGGCCATGTTTTTGGGCTCAAACAGATTATATTGATGTAGGTATAGATAAGGGAAATTTCCCTTCTACTTCAGTTACATGATTGTTGTGGGTTGGAGAGAATGGGACCAAGCTGAATCTTAGGATCCTTCTGGAGTTTATTTGATTTCTTTGTACTTTTGTTTTTGTGATGTATCCCAACATTGTGACTTGTTTGGCTACATCCCTAGACATATGTATCATGAATCATTTATATATATGTCCGCCAGTTGTTCATTACTTCCAGCCTTCCATTGTTAACATATTGCATGTTATTAATGGTTCTGATATTGGTATATATTTATTTTTATTTTGTTAATCTACCAATGAGGGAATTTGTTTCCCACTATCACACCGAAGGCCCTCACTGCTAGTCAGCAGCCTATGGAATTTTGGAAAAAAAATTTGAGGCCATGTGACCAACTGGGTATGGGACACCTCTGGGCAGCACCCGGAACCGGGATATTAAAGAGTGGCATAAAAGGAATTATTTTCTTATTAACTTACTATTTGGAACCTATTGTTAGGGATATGATGAAATAGGTAGTTGGTAATAATTTTTTCCTGGAAGTTTCTAACTCATATACAGGTAAAAGCTAATTTACATCGATTATTTCAATTTTTATGATTTTCTAATTATTAAGGTTTATTTCATTTCACTATTGGGTGATTCATATGTTTTGTGTTGTTATTGTTGATATTATTTAGGCTCTATTTCTATTGCAACCTGAAGAGATTAGGGTATTCCATCTCATGATTTATATAGGCACTTGTTAGATATCACAAGTCATGCATTCTTTTCATGCCATTTAGGGTGCATTACTGATTTCAGGTTGTTGTGATAGATGTTTTGATAGATATGCATGATATAGTGATAGATTCCTAGATAGAATACCTACTATTTGATATGGTATTTCTAATATGTATGTTTTCGTTTTAATGAGCGCCAAAATTTAGTTCTTGAGGTGTTATGGGCCCTTATGGATCAGAATTTGGTGGATCATTTCATTTTTAATCTTTTTATATGACATGTATAAGATGTCAAGATTTGATTCACAGGAAGTATGTGCCCCCACAGATTAGAATTTTCCACTTTAATGTTCATTTTAGTGTTTTGTTTTTGGGTTCTGGAATTGTTTCTGAGGCTTACTATCTTGAAAACCCAAGAATACACGGTGTGTATTGCTGAATACACACCATGTATCATTCTATTCAAGATGTAACTATTTTAAGTACACTCTATGTACTGTATGTACGCATTGGGTGGTCACTAATAATGTTACTACCTATGTGGGATGAGACACAGAGTTGGGAAATCATTGGTAGAACACGCCGTGTACTAGATGTACACATGGTGTGTATCGACCAGGTGTCAATCTGTGTGAAAAATAACATGAGTGGATTATGGTTAGTTAGTACACGCTGTGTCTGGAAAAAACATGCCAGGTAGAGTCAGCTATGTAACCAGCCATGTGACTACCAACATGACTCAATGAGGATCTTTCTATTACACACAGTGTCTCGAAAAAACACACAGTGTAGTATTTCTCTAGAAACACTATATGGGTGAGTCTTGTAGAAGAATTCCAGTGGAGGACACAATTCAAGTACATGCCGCATCTTTGGAGACACGCCATGTGTCTGGGGTGTTACAAGACCAGTGTTGGTAGTATTACATGCCCATGTGAAGGCTTAAAGGATCATGACATGTAGGGGACATACACACCATGTATCCATGTTTTGAAAAACATGAATTCTTTCTTTATCTTGTTCCTTTTTACAACTTATATGTTTCAGTTATGGATAATCTTGATCAAAAGGTGTAATATGAGGTATTCTGGTGCTGTGAGATAGGGCATCCCAGTATCCAAAGATGCTACCCCTCCTACTGATAGTAGGAATTACTATAGGGAGTCTACGCATGGAGACCTGAGGAAGCGGGATACTTCTTCTGGTAGCTAGGTGGTGTGCTACCAGTGCGGGAAGAGTGGGCATAAAAGGCCAAATTTTCTGAGAGATCCAGTTGAGTGCCGATCTTGTAGTAAGATGGACCATTTTCAGCATTTATGTTAGTTAATTCTCACCAAAAATTGGTGATAGAAGTTCTCTATGACTCCTCGTTCAGAAGCAGCACCACCAATTTCTCATTAGTCAAGGAACATTGGTTCTTCTATCTATTTAGGCTGAGGTGGAGGTTGCAATCATGGTAGCTAGTTGGTAGGCAATCAACGACAATAGGGTGGATCAGCTCAAGGTGGTTAGGCAGGGTCACAGGGTCATGGTACAGATCAAACTTTTGTAGTAAAGAAGACCTAGTAAGAGTATGATTTTGGAACATCTACAGTTCATGGTACGATTCTAGTTTCCCCGATTTTATCTTCTGTACTTTTTGATATAGGGGCCTCCCATAGTTTCATATTTGTTGCTTTTGTGGAGAGCCTTGGGCTTTGTATCATTACTTATGAGGATGTTATGATTATAGACACTCTGTTGGGTACTAGAATGGCTAGTACACATTAGTGTAAGGAGTTCCTTCTTGAATATTGTGGGTGTCACTTCTCATGGGACCACTATGTCTTATAGATGACAGACTATGATATCATTCTTAGAATGGACTTGTTATTTCCCTTCCGGGCATTTTTTGACTACTATCACCATAATGTGAGTTTTACGTCACCAAATGGAAGATCCTTTTTAAGTAAGGGTGAATTGGATGTTTAGGAGAGCAGAGTAGGACAAAAGCATCATAAGTTGGAATGAATTACAACTCAGATTGCTTGTATGTATCTGGATGACTGGGGGACTTCATAGTTATACTTTCCTCAAGTGGTTGATCATTTTAGGGATGTATTTGTAGATAAATTTTCAGGTTTTCCTCAAGAGAGAGAGGTGGACTTTTCTATTTATATTGTTCTAGGAGTGGCATCGGTGTCCATTCCTCCTTATAGGATGGCTACAACAGAGTTTCAAGAGCTCAATAAGTAGTTAGAGGAGTTATAGTCTAAGGGTTTCATCTGTCCGAGTACTTCTCCTTGGGGTTTTAATGTCCATTTTTCAAAGAAGACAAACGATAACCTCAGACTTTGTGTGGATTATCAGAAGCTGAACCAGTTTACGGTCAAGAACAAATATCCCATATTGAGTATTGATGATCTCTTTTATTAGCTTCAGGGAGCTCGGGTGTTCTCAAAGATTTAATTAAGATCCAATTATCCTAAGTTGCATGTTAGACCATATGATATACCTTTTATGACCTTTAATAGCTGGTATGGTCTATACAAGTAGGTGCTTGTGTCGTTCGTTCTCATAAACGCACCAACAGTTTTCATGGAAATGATGAATTGAGTGTTACCTTCATACTTGGATTCTTTCATATTAGTCTTCATTGATGATATATTAGTTTACTCTCATACTCAACATGACCATGAAAACCATCTTGATATTGTTTTGAGTACACTGAGAGAGCACCAGTTATATTCTAATATCTAAAAATCCCACTTTTGGATGGACTAGATTCACTTCTAGTGTCATGTTATTTTAGAGATAAGAGTATCAGTAGACCCATATAAAGTGAGATAATTAGTTTTCTAGGAGGAACTGAAGATTTTATTTGAGTTTTGGAGTTTTCTAGGGCTAGATGGATACTAAATACATTTTATACAATACTTTTCATGCTTAGTAGTTCCACTGATGGGCTATACTAAGAAGGTTGAGAAGTACTTATGGTCAAATTCTAGTGAGTAAGCCTTTTAGGAGCTGAAAGAGAGGTTGACTTCTGCACCGATACTTGTATTGCTGGAACATGGAAAGTGTTATATTTTATATTGTGATGCATCTGGTATCAGGCTAAGAGTAGTGCTTATGAAGGGGGGAGGAGTCGTTGTATACTAGTCTCGGAAGTAGAGGCTACTTGAGGTGAATTACCCAACACACATTCTCGAGTTGGATGTAGTTATTCATGATTTACATTGTTGGAGACATTATGTTTTGGGAGATCATTTTTTGGTTTTCACCGATCACAATAGTATAAAGTATATATTTACCAAATGTGATATTAACCTGAGATAGTGAAGGTGGGTTGAGTACCATCAATCTTTTGATTTTGAGATTTCCTACATTCTTGGTAAAGGCAACGTAGTGGCTGATGCGTTGAGAACGAGGAATTAGATATATGTAGTTCAGGAGGCCAGTAGTGAGTTGAAGCTTATGGCTCTGTTCTCTGAGATGCATTTGGAGGTGCACGGCAGATAGGAGAAGATGTTTCTTTCTTCTATAGTAGTTACCTCTAATCTACTAGATATATTGTGAATGAGGGAGCTATCTGATTATGAAGGCCTTGTCCTATGGAAGAGTGTGTTAGGAGACGACCCTAATTTTGGATGGAACATTAGTGAGAATGAGATCTTGTGTACCCATGGGAATGTATGGGTGTCAACCGACATACATGAGGAGTTGATGTGGGACTTTCATTCCTCTATTTGGGCAGTTCATCCTGGTGTCACCATGATATATCAAGATCTGCACTATCAGTATTGGTGCCTAGGTATGAAGAGATATGTTGCTAGTTTTTTTAGGAGATGTTCCACATATCTGTAGGTGAAGGTGTAGAATCAGCCACCAATATGGATTTTGCAGAAGTTACCCATTTTTGAGTGGAAGTTGAATGATGTCGCGATGGAATTCGTGATAGGATTACTAAGGTCACCTTGAGGGAACAATGCAATTTGGGTTATCATTGACAGACTCATGAAGGCTAAGCACTTCTTACTGATCAAGGAGACCATAATGGTGGATGATCTAGGAAGGTTTTAAGTCTGATATATATTATGTTTACATGGAGTTACATAGTCCATTATTTCATACAGGGATGATCATTTTACTTCTCAGGTTTGGAAGTGACTACAAAAGGCTTTGCGTACAAAGGTACTTCTGAGTACATCTTACCATCCCCCAACAGATGAACAGTCTGAGGGTATGATTCAGGTGCTGGAGGACATGATTCAAGCATGCATCCAATATTTTGGAGGTTCTTTGGAGAAGAACATTCCTTTATTGGAGTTCTCCTACAATAATAGTTTTTAATAAACTATCCAGATGGCATCTTACGAGGATTTGTACGATAGGCCATGTCGATCACCCTTATATTGGTTGGAGGTAGGAGAGGCAGCTATTCTAGGACCTCGTCTTGTCCAGGAGACCACAAAGCAAGTGGAGCTGATTAGGAAGAGGATGGATACTTCACATTCATGAAAGAGGTCTTCTATCGATCAATGAAGATGACCTCTAGAGTTTTTTGTTTGAGATCAGGTTTTTCTATGTGTCACACCGAGGTTGGGACATAGTAGGATTAGGAAATAGGGTAAGCTTTCACTATTACATGTTGGATTTTTTAAGGGTTGGGAGAGATTCAGGACAGTTTCCTATCTACTATAGTTACCTCAGAGGTATTGGGATATGCACAACGTCTTCCATGTTTCTCAGCTACGTCATTACTTCTCAGACCCGTCTAATGTTTTTTAACCTGAGGAAGTTGAGATAGAGGTGGACACATCGTTCAAGAAGCATCCAATATGAATTGTTTATCATAGTGAAAAGGTTATTTGTGGTCATTCTGTTTCTCTGGTAGGGGTGCTATGGTAGCATAGGTGTGTACAGGATGAGACATGGGAGAGGGAGCTGATGTACGATCGTAGTGGCAAGAGCTGTTCGAGGGTTCTTCTTCAATGTTTCCTTGCAAGGGAATCTCATGGACAAATTTATTTATGGCGGGAAGTTTTTAAGAACCCATAACTTCTTTTCAGGTATGAGTTTTTCATTTCTGGTTATTTTTAGAAAAAGAGGAGGATCTAAAAATTTAAGGAGTACACACCATTTACTTTGGAGTACAAGTCGTATACCCAGTTTACATGAGTGACCGTTTACTGGTCGTATAACGGCCGAGTACATGGACATGTGCTCTGACTTGGAGACTGCCTAAAGAAGAAGCCGATTAAGGTAAGTACATGTTGTTTACTTTTAAAGAACATTTCATGTAATTTTATTATTAATTGTTATATCGTACTGAGGCAGGGTCACATTGATAAAAACCCCACCTTCTCAGCCCATCTCTTCGAGGAGTGACCAAGGCCAACAAATCTTCTCTGAGCCCCCAACCAACCATCCATTCTCCGAATCAACCAATGTTGTTTGTGTTGGAATTGCCACAGTGATTTATTCCTTCTTCAAGAGACTCATCCTTTGATTGCTCCTCTTTCATGAGATATTCTTGGTTGAGTGTTTTTGATATTTTTGTAGATCTATTCATTCTAGGTCAAATCAAAGGCTATGATTCAACTATATCAATCATACAACGTCATGGTAGTGGGTTTTTCCTTTTCATAGTTTCTCCTTGAATATTATGTGCAAAAGTTCCCAATACCCTTGAACGGGGTATTGCGTGTTTATGGATTTTAGCCCTGTTAATGCCTACTATGACTTGTGTGTCTGAGTAGAGGTCATTTGATTGTGAATACGGTTATTTTCCATGCTATGGATGTTTTTCCCATGTTTTTTTATATTGATTTTTTGTTATAACTTTGTCGGTTATGCAACTTACATTACATGCCTAATGTTGTTAGGATGGGGTGATTATTTGATGTTGTTATATGATTGTAGTTTTTAGCCAATTAGTTCTTGAAATCCATTATCCAAGTAGTTATTAAGGTTTACATTGGCTATTGAACATTTTTGTGCATGCCTGACATACGCAGGGTTGTAGGAACCTCGTTTAGTAGACCATAGAGAGAATAGATGTAGAAGAATTCTCCAGAGTGTCTGTTTACTTTTCACATTGTGAGACCATAGGGGAGATGGATGTGAGTGCTCCCATAGAGTGACTGTAGTTACACGTTGTGAGACCACAGGGAGAATTGTACTTTGAGTGATTCCCTAGAATTTATATAGTTTTACAATAAAATAACGCATAGGGAATTGACAGTGAGTGATTTCTCAGAGATTCTTTGCTAAAGCTGAACCAGAGGGGATAGACTGAGAGTAGTTCCCAAGGGGTTTCTTGTTTTTGATTGGTTGAAATATAGGGGTTAGGCTGTGAGTACATCCCAGTGGGTTACTATTTTTTTATTATATACTTACTTATTATATTAAAATGAATGAAATTAAAACTATAGGGTTGTTTACTTTTGAGTACTTCCATGTTTAGTACTTTATTTTACTTTTTGGATGCCATATATATTCATTAACTGTTAGGAATAGATCTTTGGGTGGTTGCCTACTGGGATTCATCACACAACCTGTTTGAGCCATGCTTTTGGGCCCAAACTGATTATATTGTTGTAGTTATAGATAAGGGCATGTGCCCTTCTAATTTAGGTACTTTATTTCGGTAGAGTTGTAGACCATGGTACCAGGATAAGGCTTGTGATGCTACTAAAGTTTATTTTTTTCTTTGTACTTTGGTTTGGCACTATATTCCAGCATTGTGACTTTTTTGGATAATTTACAAGACATATGTATCATTCATCATTTATATATATGTTCTCTAGATGTTTCTTACATCCATTATTCCAATGTTTAATTATTTCCTGTTATTATTGCTTTTTCTATTTTTAACTATTTATTTCTGATGTGTTACTCTGCCAATGAAGTCATAGTTTCCCCACTATTAAACCCAAGGACCTCAGTGCAAGTCAGCAGCCTCTAAAATTTGGGGAAATGCGTTTGAGGTCGTGTGACCATCCAGGTATGGGGAACCTCTAGGCGGAACCTTGAACCGAGACATTACATTGAGGGAACATGAAATTGGATAAAAATTTAGGAATTTCCCATAAAATGGGTTTGCTTATCTGAAATAATTGAGGAGGGAACCACTTAAAAACATGTATATTTCTAAAATAGAACAATGAATAGATCTTTATAATTAAGTTTTGAGTTTGTATATATAATTTATAAAATGTACATAAAAATAATAGATAACTAGATTTTTTTTAAAAATAATGATAGAGAAGCCTGAAGGAATAATGGAGGTTTGGTAGAATCCCTTAGCCTAAGTATGATGGTGTCCTTAATATGATATTAATGTCCTATAAAACAAAATTAAATTCATTAATGCAAATATCCTAAACCTCTTCATTATGTAATTTATTTAGTATAATCTTATTATGTTCATTCATGACCTTTATGATGGGTTAAGAGGTTCAATTTCATTATTTTTTTCATTGGTTTTCAGGATTGGTTTACTTATATACATGTAAGGATAAACAAGTAAGATGATAATGGTTGTAAAAAATTTTAGTTATATGTTATTAGTGATCATTCAGTATAATTTTTGGTTATAAAATTCATTTGGTTATTTGAAGTGATGATGAATCATTTTATAAAACATTAATAATAATTATTTTGGTTATTTGGTGGTTTTTATCACAATAAAAACTTTTTTCTTTATAAATTAATATCCTGCATGAAAAAGATTCCAGAACCTTAAATTAGACATAATAAATATATTTTAGTCTATTTCTACTATAAAAATGGTTTCATAACCAGAATTGAAGATGGTAATATAAATTGAAAACATGTCATCCTTGAATATTAGAAATTAACAAATCTCATATGGTGTTTTCAATCCTAATCTAAAAGGAGGGGACAAGAGAGATGAGGGGGAATTATTCCACTATCATAACAAAATTATAGTACATGTAAGGTAATGGAATTATCATAACATTTGAATGAATGTATATAAGAAAAGAAAAAAATAATGGAACATGAAATAAAATAAAATAAATGAAAAGTGGAATTGACCTCTTGAATAAATCTTCTTTGAGAACCTCTTTAGGGGAGAAGATTCGGTATTTTTAAGAGACCAAGGGATGGTGGACGTGGGAGATGGGATTAGGGAGATATTTGGGATGAATTTATGCAAGCCACAAGGCTTGATAGGAGTGAAGAGAAGAGGGGGTTATGGTGGCTTTTATAGTGGAGGAGAGGAGAGTTTTCTCAATATTTTATTTATTATTTTATTATTTTTCTCAAGATAAAAAATTGTAATGATTATTGGGAAAAATTAATATGTGCATGTTAGTTCGAACCCAAGGTTCTTACATCATCTATGACCCATTTAAAAGTGTATTTAATATATAATGTCTATATACATGAAATTACCGTATTTTACAATTCCCCAAAAATTTAAGTATTTCATAAAAATCCCAAAAATTCACCCCAAAATTTTTTCAATGTAATAATTAAAAAATGAACTTCATATTGTATTTTTTTTCTAAATATGTGAAATTTAATTTTTCATTGAAATAAAAATTTAATTGAAAAATTAAAATTTTAAAATAAAAAATGCCTTTCTAACACATTGAAAAATAATTAATGTCTTTTAAAATTATCAATTAATCATAAGTCATCAAAATAATTATTTATGAATAAATTTTATAAAAATTAATTTTATATTAAATTATTAAATTTACTATAAAATTTAAATTAAATATATAAGACTTAGAGAAAAATACCAACACTTGGATATAATAATATCATATTGTCACTTATAAGATGGATAAATTTTATTATACTTTCATTGGAATGGTTACTTATTCACTTATATGATTTACTATTTATAAGGTTCATATTACTATTAAGAAGGGTAACATTACTATTCATAAGGATCAGTTGCTATTCACCAAAAATTAAGTTTGTCTTATCAGATTCCAAACATCTTACTAGTCACAATCGGGTATGTCAAATTTTTTGACAGAAGTGGAAATATTATGTTTAATAGTCACATAGTACTTAATAGTTCATTGTGTTGTGATTTCATGTTTTTAAAATATATTAACATAAGAAGTTAATTTTTAAGGACTAAACAATAGGTTCTTACATTCCATGTGTTTTTATTAGAGGATGTTGATTGAACACAACAACTCAATGGTTACGTAAGTAGTTTAGATTATGGTTCACCCGGATAAGGTGTTACATTGTAAAAAAATTATTTTTCCATTTATTATGGAACTGGGAAAAGGTTATTCATGAGATCTGTGAGTGGTAAATAATAATTATATATCAGGGAATTTCTATTTTTTTATTTTCGAATGTTGAGTTATTTCTATGGAATAAATATTTATGATTTGGAGAATTGTTTTTCCCTCTGGGTAAAAGGTGTGTATAATTTTTGTCTTTTTTAACATTTTTTTAGGTTCTAATGTATTTTGGGATTTTTTGGTCAAAAATTGAAGTTTTTTAGAAATAATATAGAAATTTTTTTTTCACATCAATTTTTAACCATGTGGTGACAATTTGAAATGGTTCTATTTGTTCTAGTGGAAATTTTCATAATTTCAAAATGTTATTTCCAACCATATGAGACAATAAGAACACTATAAAAATGTATGGTTTTGTGGCTAGATGCTATAATTTGAGAAAATCATGGTTTTTCCGACCTTATAGATATTCTTAGGTAACTAGGTGCTTTTGTGTTCAAGGGACAATAGCTATTAAATAGATAACACACGTTTTTCTAACTAGGTGGCCTAATTGTATAGCTCATAACACCTTCATAAAAATGATAAATTACCATAATCACTTGTATTTTTTAAACTATAATCTCATACCAATCCCCTTTTATCTCAAATTATACATTCTTTGAAACTCTAGAGGATTATTTCTATGATTCTATGGTGATTCTGGATTTTTTTATGGATCTCATTATGGTATGTTGAGATTTATTTTCTCAATTTCTTATATTTTATCTATATTTATCATTTATCTCTCTTACCGTTGATTTTTTGGAACCCTATTGGGATGTTATTACTAGATCTATAGGTTTTTGTAGGGAATTATTGATATTCCTTTTAGATATAAGCATTTGAGAACATATTCTATATGATTTAAATCCCTATTATTAATGGATTCAAGGGTTTCTCTATGTTAGTGGAAGTTGTCTATTTACAATGGTTATTTTTCATGATATACATGATTTTGTGATAAATTCCATTGTCTTCGATTAATAAATTCAACTATTAGAAATTTATGCTGGTTATTTTATGAAATCGTATGTTGGGAGGTATATAAATTTAATCTAAGGGGATTTACTTAAAAAAATATTTCTATTTAAAGTTTTACATGAAATTTATTGAAGATTGTTTTGATATTAAAATTTATTTTCTAGTATGGGGGTGTTGATGATTTGGTTTCAGAAATGTTTTATGATACTCTTAGCATGTTAACACTTGGGAACCTGGGGTGCATTAGGATATGGATATATGTAAATCATAAAGAGTGGGAACCATTAGGGGTTATGAATATGATAAGGATATTTTGTGGATGGACCTGGTATCATAAGATTCACATTATGTCAAATTATTGTTCCTTTCATTTCTTAGTTACATATACATATAGACTAGAGATCATTTTTGTTTCTTGTTTGATATCGTTTGTGTATATGTTTTTTTTCAATCACATTATTATTCCTTTGAGATATTGATTTTTTATTATTTCCTTCTATATTATCATTCATAATTATTTTAATATTATTTTGGTACTGAATATTATATGTATTAAGTTGAAAATCAAAGTATTTTTTCTATTAAAAAATCCAACTGAAATAGATGTTTGAAAATTTTTCTTCTTTATTGCTAGAACTACCAGTTTCCTGGTGAAATACTTATAATAAAAAAATGGTACTATCAGAATTTGTTTTTAACTTACATCATGTATATTCCTATAAGGATATAAATAGTTGTTTTTGGAGGGTCACATGAAAAGGGAAGGGAATCATGTATCCCACTAGTTTCTCTTATTTGATGTCATATATATATTGAGTTGGGTTAATGGTGATGGGTGGACCCATGGGGACACTACATTGGTCATTATATGGTTTTATTTTGTGATTAAGAATTTTTATTTATGAGTTTAGGTCTAATGGTTTTGTATCATTTATTCTTTATTGTACACTATTTTTATCTTTTCCATTATACTTGATATCTATTTCGAACTAGTTCTTATTTTAACTTTTAAAGATCCTTCTATGGTTACGTGTCATGTTGACTTGGGATTGATGATAACACTATCTGTCATGTTCAAATATTGGTGTTGTTGTTTAAAAAATTTAGTGATTCCCCTAGAAGTTATGTAATCAAGATTAAGAGATATTTAGTTGTTTTAATTGGTAAGCCGAAGAGTTTCTAGGGAAGATATCCAAAGAAGGGACAACTTGTAATATTACATATATGTACATTAAATGAGGTGAAAAAAACCATAATAGAATTTGTAAATTGTTTAAGTATACATATATAGATATATGATGATGGTGAAGGATGGGGTTGTACACATATTAGTTACAATGTAACTCAATTGTATTTGGATAATGTGCATTCATGGTTAGAGTTGCATAAAAGATAAATTTTGGGTGTTCTATAATGAAACATTGTGTGTTAGAATTGAATTCATTAATATGTTAGATTGATATTTATAGTAGGACACCCATATATTCTCAATGATGAGAAGATTTATAGTATGGATTTTTTAATAATTTTTTCAATATTTTTTAGTGAATGTTAGGATAAATTCAAATTTATTCTTCAATCCAAGGTGCACGAGTTTTAATCAAATTTTACGGGACTTATAAGATGTTTTAGGGATGGATGTTTCTGAAATAATTCTTGTAGAGTATTCCCTAGTGTTTTAGGATGATTAATTCTATATAAATGGTGTCATGATGTTATCCTTTGGAATCATATCGTGATAGGTGACAATTTTTTTGATTGATGGCTTAAAGGGAGAGGTTGCACCATGTCCTTGAAGCCCTATAGTATGATGACTACTATGATGGAAGAGCCTCCATATTAAATAAGGGTTTCATTACCTGACACCTAAATTTGTTAATTTTTTCTAATTTTTCGTACAATAGGTTTTAAAAATCAACACCATGACAAAGGGGGTCACACTATGAATGTATATAAGGATTTCTGGATGCATGGGGTTTTTGACGTTTAATATTATTGGTGGAGGAGTATAGTCACAATGTGATGAAGGTACTGTTTCATGGTGGAGAACATTGAGGTAGTAGTGAAGGTATAAATCTATGGCATGTAATAAAAATGGGGTGATACAACGTGTCATGAAAATATATTTTCATTCACTGATTATGAAGAAAGTGAATATAGGGAGAAACTAGCTTTTATTTCATCATGATAAAAGATAAATAAACTCCCTCTCTATAACCTTATATATATACAAATAGTTCTCTGGACTCTCTTAATAGATGTAGGATGTATCCTAGATTGAATTGATTAGTGAATGAATCTCCCCAAGTCCTCTAATAAATAAGAATATTAGGAAGGTTTCATCATTAACATAACTCACACAAATTCCCACATCCATTAATAAAATTTCCCAAATACAACTTTGAAAACTCTCATGGACATCAAAGAAATAGTATGCACAAATACAAAAACATCTATTTTAGAAGTCAGGTCTAGAAAGGGTAGGTGCACATGTCACCTTCTAAAGAATATATAAAAATATTCAATCAATTATCCCTCTATCTGCAATACATTATCATATCAACAAAGTTATAGCTTCTCTTAATCTACCACAATTGTTAATAGTTTATATAGGCTCTCCTTCATATGTGTCTTAACAATTTTTAGTAGTTGTATATCCTTCATATCATGTACCCAATGATAGTGAATGTCAATGTTATTTATGAATATCTGTTGGGATAACTAAATAATAAGTAAAATTTATTAGAATTTTTAATATATTATAGATGTAATACTTCCTCATACTAATATTTGAACTTATAAAATTAATGGTTTATGAGGAACACTATTACTAGACTCTTTTGATAGTTCTTTAACTATTTTTTTAGATGATTGAGTAATCACATAGTGAATATCCTCCTCCAATACCCCCTTGAAAATTTAAAAAGAGTATTATTACACATCCTTAACAAAAGAGGTAGGTGTTGATGGTATAGGTGTTAGATCAATAATTAATTCATTAAAATTTTATATTTGATAAATTATGATTTATTGAAAGTCCTCTATAATCTAGTTACCAAGGACCTTGAAATATATTTGTATGATCACCTTATTCTCCTTCTTCTCCCAAAGAAGTTTTATTAATTCCTATACTCTTGAGTTGATGAAGAAACATAGTGTAGATATATTATCTAGCTTTCTGCAGATCGCATTATATACATGGGAAAATTCCAAACATAAAAATTCTCATAAATTAAAGTAAGAGGGATATTCACTAGACCATATCTTATAAGGAATCTCAAAAATATGTGGCACTAATGATGATTTATTGATTAATTTACATGAAAATAAATTAGAATATCCAACGAATTTCCTAACTAACATAAAAAATTCATACTTCCACAAACCTTCTACATGATGGTTTTGTTCATCCTTTCAGTAACCTGATTTTTTTCTGGGATACATAGGACCATCCTCTGATGATGAATTCCCTAACTCCTACAATACACATTAAACTCTATAGATTTGTACAAACCTCTATTTTCTAATCTAATTCACAATGATTTCATTGTAGTTTCAAACATCACCATAGATCTTAAAATCTGGAATAATTCCATTACTTGTCCCTTGGTTTATAAAATTAACACCCACACCTTTCAAGATGCATCATCAATGAATATTTCAAAATATTTTTACCCACCCATAAAATCAACCTCCATAGAACCTCATACATTAGAGTGAATCAAATCCAATAACTCTAATCTCCTTGAATAATTTATACCAATTGAGAATTTTTTTATTACCATATAATCAATAGTTTCAAATATATGATGAAGTTTCATTGTCATATATTTATTATTTATTATCAATTTGGTTGATATAACAATTTCACTCATGTGGTCGAATTTCCTATTCCAACAATTTGATGAAGCCTCGATCTCTTCCATGTTGACTATGTTTACAGATACACCCATATTAGTTCTATATACCATAAATCATATAAATACATGTAAAATTATGATGGATACATTTTTTTTCTTACATTATCCATTACTAAATATGCTTCCATATCCTTTTATGCCAACTGTCATTTGGAATAATAGGCCCAGTTTAATTCATTGACTATATCAAACACACTTCATGGTTATTTTCAATCTAACATTCATCTAGTAAGGGATATCACCCATTCTAATTAATTTCACCAAACTAGTATTCAAAATTTATATTGCATCACAGTGTACTTCTTTAAAAGTACTGAAATACTTATGATATAGAGTGACATGGTACAATGTTATAGTATCTACCAATAATTCCATGTATAGGTCAGATGTATGAAATAAGGTATCTTCTTTATCTTCAAAGTAATCAACAATATATCTAGTTAACACTATGTTTTCATCTATATTTTTACTATTTTGGTTACTTTATTGTCCCTTATATTTTAGTGAATTTAGATAGTTCTTCTCCATGTGTCTATCAATTCCTTAAAGGTACTATTTCTATGTTTCTTTACATCCCTCCATGGAACAACCTCTTCTCTGACATCAAGATTTTCTTCTTTTCTGTAAACAACCTTCATTCCCCCATAACTTATATAGGATGAATTTTATCAGTTGGTTATTAATAAAATCCTTCATTTTGGCCTCCACATTATAAAATACATCTTTCACCATTTCCAGGATATGTTTTTCTATGGCCACCGAGTTGGCAGATAAAACCATCACATTATATCGATTTATAATTATTCATTGGATGTGTTTCAACTCATATTATTTATTGAAATTCTTAAGGGAATCCATATGTTGATTCACCATTCTCTATAATTTACTATTCTATTTAGTTATAGTGGTTCCAATCTATTGTTAAATTTTCACTAACCAAATTATTAAGACATTCCTTTTAGGATAGATATTTTACTTATACAAGTTTATAAAATTCATATGTGGTTTTTAAGTTCTAGTTTCTTAAAAATCATGGTGGTAGATGGTATAATTGGTCCACCAATGCATCTTAATAATGGTCTTCTTTTTCAACTTCTTATACTTGGATTATTTGGTGTTAATGGCATTGACTCTTCTCTTATTCCCAATGGAGTAAAACTTAACCAGGGAATTAATTAAATATTCAATTAGAGGAATTCAAATGAATTAGTTTCCTAAATCCAACATGAAAATACCTTCCAGGGATGTCCCCTTCATGGGATTTAATTTTAGTGAATATAAGAGTATAATTTGACAAATTGGATTGTATAGTTTCATTAAAAATGGTCAAAATAGTAGAATCAAATATAGGATCATTAAAAATGGAATAAAATTATTCATTAAATTAAAAAATTAGTTTCCATAGTTTTGATTGACTGATATAATTGGGATTCCATGGTGCTGACATGGCGTGCTAGATAAGAAGCTAGAAAAATCCCTGGAAAAGGTGTCGGTGCCAAAATAGTGACTTATTCTTTGTTAAGGGTTAATGCATCACCCGATTTTCACATGAATTTTACAATCTTCAAGGAGAAAATTTTATCCCCTCTTATTCTATTAGAATCATATCAATATGAGTATTCAGAATAATCCTTCAAAATATGAATCTAGTAACATCAGTTTTCCATTAACTGAAAAAATTCTACGCTCACTATTGTTTCACCACCAATTGATTTGATATCATTTATTAGGAATACTTTATCATATAAAAAGTCAATGGATAAAGAAACTAGTAATTATATTAACATGAATAATGATATTAAAAGTACTTCATATACACCTCTCACAAATTATATATATTTAAATAAAATAATATATATATATATGGAGTTCTCTCAACAATATTAGTAGTTGAAAGAGGTCTCTAGGATTATATTGATGATTGATTTAACATCCCCAATTACTCAATTAAATAAACATATTTGGAATGTTTTATGCTTGACATAATTACCACCAATCCTCACCTACACCCCACTATGAACACAACTACTCCTTTGACAACTCTTATGTCTTCAAAATGGATAGTATATATATCATCCACACAAGAATCCTATTATGGTGAGTGTATATGAACTAGCCACCTACCAAGGAAGTTGTAAAAATTTTCCATCACATCCTTGTTCCCAATTTTGAGGTGCCTAGATAGTGGGTTGGGACCTCTACCTAGGGGTGGTAGCACCATGCCTTAGAGAGGACTTATCATGTTCTGGCCTAGAAAAGAGGCCCCATAACATGACCATTATTTTTAAAACCAAGATAAGTCACATGTGTTATTTTTTAAAATTATTTATGATCTTTTTGTATCTAAATTAACAACCCCTCATTATTTATTTATTTCAAACATGAATAAGGGGGATTGTTGAGCTCATTTTACCTACTCTCTACCCAATAGTATCCAATTGACAGGAATATTTTTGCAAGGGTTTTATCACAATAAATCTTGGTAATATCACAATCCTTCAACCATTTAATATTAATACTTCCCCCTTTATTATTTTGAAATTCCAAATTTTGGTTTAGGAAGATCATATAACCATATTCTTGTATAATAATATTACATCATGTAGATTTGGTGTGTGTATTCTATAAGAAGTATTAGGGGTTGTATTCATCTTAAAATTAATTAATTTTACTTATAGTATATTTACATTTATATATATTTATAATTCTTGTGAATGTAGATTAATATTTTTCATTACATCATGGATTTCAAATAGATTTTTATCTAGATTAGTTTTAGGTGTGTGTCATGAGTGGATTGTACCTCTTTTCTCAAGGTTCTAGCATCATGAGGTCATCGAGTGATTTTTTCATCAATTATTATAATTTATTTTTTGTTAAATGATTAGTTTATTAGTTTTTTGGTTTTTATAAATTATATAGGTTCCCATGGACTTAGTAGAGGTCAGTATGAGCTAAAGGTAAATTTATGGATCCCTCGTTGTGATAGATGGACTAGAATTTATTATTCTATTGATCATTATTTAATTTTATATTCATGTTCCATAATTATTATTATAATTAATATAATGTTTTATTCAATTTTTGATATTTCCCTAGTGAATTTTATGACCTCGAATTGATATAATTATATAAACACGGTGTTTGAAGATGTACATTTTTTTAATACCTTTCAACGTTTTTAATGGAATAATTCTTATAAGTATGATAGGTATCGATGGTGATCTAGGGGTATAGAACATGAAAAAGTGGGGAAAGAGTTCATCCATTGCATGGAACACAATTGGTGAATGATAAGGGATAACCCAGAACCATGTCCCATGAGATCATCCATCTCAAGCCCCATCAATAGAGGTAGGTTCAAGGCCACCTTATGGATTTTCAAAACATGCTAGTGGCTCTGCCAAACCATGTATCCTCCCCCACCCCCCCCCATCTTAGATAGAAGGTGTCACACAGTTTTCCCATTGTTTGGCCATCCCTACAGCCAAACTATGTTCCACCAAAAAATATGGGTGTTTGATAATTTCCCTCTTGGGCAATAATAATTCGTACTAGATTTCTTCCCCATTTCATTCTCAAAAACTATAGAGTGAAATCCCTTTCCTCCCAAGCATCCCAAGTGTAAATCTACTTCAATATTTGTACATTTGAATCATCGTTTTTTGAAAATAAAACACCAAGCGAGTCTACAACTCCTATTTATTATATTTTCTTATAGAATCATGGTGGAATGAATTATCTCCTTTCAAATAAATTATCCCTTGTTTCACAATATTATTCGTAAAATGCATGTTGAAGGTCTTTTGAAATTTAATCAAGGGTTGAGGTTGTTTGAGTACTTGTCTTCAAATATGTGGTATGTATTCTATGTGTTATATCCCATATTATTGATGTTTATTCATGTTTATGGGGTTGTTATATTTTTTATTTTTTCTATTAATTATGTTAATTACTAGTAAATGATAAATGGGGTGTTTAAATGATGTGTTAGACCTTTCCCAGACCTCATTGGACATGTTAATGAAGGGTTGACTAGGTCTAAAGCCTCTTATGGAGTGTTTTACTAGCTCAAACATTGGTAATAAGTTTATAAATGATAAATTTAAGGTTTTTTTAGATTAAACTAATTATAATTGTTTTCATAATATTGACCTAGAATACAAGTTTTTTAGGATTAACATGTAATGTTGAATGGGTTCCCAGGTAACGATGGGGAAACATGATAAATGGTTAAACCTAGAATGTAATTATTATAAAATGGTTTGAAAGTATGTTTAATGGTTGTGGAGGTGAATAGAAATTAATATGGTCATGGAATTTAATTGACTACATGTATTGAAATTAATGAACCATTGGATTGTTGATCAAAACAAAATACACACCCTTGTCATTGTTGAGTTATAAGAGGTCACTTATACCAGTCTTATGAAATATGAATAATGGTTAGTTGGGATATTGGACTAATTCTCCTCTCCAATGGGTATGCTATAATGATGATCCTAGAATACCAATGAATTATAGTTTTAAATTTTTGACTGATGCTCCTAGCTCTAAAGGCATGAACATTGAGTTCCATATAATAGGTGGGGATGATCATACATGGTGTTCTGAATACCTATTTGAGTACAAGGAATAATGATACTTTTATTTTGACATGTTAACCCAACGTTATATGGTTCAAATGATTGGAGTGTTCTAAAGAAGTCATGAAGGGTATGGGTATCAATGGGAATGGAGAAAAAATTTGATCAGTATAAATAATATTAAATAATGAAACTTAGTATATCTACTTCTAGATGATTATTTAATATACTTCTACATACAATTTTATTATACTGGAAATTCCATTTGAAATTATTTATAGTGGCTTACTGAGTTTTACCCACACACTTCTCGGGGATCCATAGGGTAACTGAGAAGACTTCAAGGTTGTAGGTCAGGATTAGAGAGAAAGACCTTTATTAAATGGAAAATGTGGAAGTCAGGTTAAAGCATGGATGAAGGGACCATATACGAAATAAGGATACATTTTGGGTATAGTCTTCACCATCTTATTTTGTTTTTATTTTATCAATTTACACTATCATGATATTCCATGTTTTCTGATTTGGATATTTCATACTTCCTCATTTTGGTAAAATTATATGTGCTATTTTTGTATTTATTAATATTTCATGTTTATATTTATCTTGATTTTGAGTATTATATTACTCTCGTAAAGAGGTTATATTCTCCCCACAAGTTCTATTAGACCCTTTCTTTTATTCGATAGCCTATGTAATATAGGGAGGAATGCTTGAGGTCATGTGGTACACCTGATCTATGTACCTATTATGTGGAATTAGGGCTAGAATGTTACAAAGTTTAAATATGGGGTGTTTTTATTTTCTATTAATATACTATTTGGAAAAGGTATACTAGAGAATATGATGTTTCAAACCTTTGATATGTGCTCATTCATGGGATTATCTTTCCTATGTGTGGGGTAAAACTGATGTACCCAAGGTGAGAATGTTTTTATTCATGTTTTCTTGTTATATTTGAATGTTATTATAACTAAGGTGATACACATATTTTATGATGTTATTTTTTAATCAGATTTATTTGTAGCCTAACATTGAACATGTTTTATATATGCATGAATCGTTTTAATATCTTAGTGTTTGTTTGTAAAACATCATAATATGCACTCAAGTAATGAAATTTATAGTGGTTTGTGGGAAATGAAAACACATTTCTAGTTTTCATAAAATTTTATGAAAATAATGTCTAAAAAAATATTTTTAACAAGTTTTAACTATGAAGTTAAAAATTAAAATATTTATAATAACAGATAAATGAGAAATATCTAATTATTTTAAAATATACATGGATAAAATGGTATCTAATGAAAGGATTGTGATGGTTTATTTTTGAATTATGCATTATTAGCCATGTCATGTGATAGTTATGGTTGAGGGTAGTGAAAGATGTGTTATTATATCTATTGATATAGTGTATGTGGAGTGGTTTTTTTGTATATACTAGTGAGACCAATTTTGTGTATAATATGGGTATTATATGATATGTGTTTTGAGGCAAGTGTTTAGAATTGAAGATAGATTCCATCATGATAATTCTTACTAGTTAGGTGACTAGAGGAAATTGTCAACAATGTCTCACTAGTAGTTGGATATGAACCTCCATTGGTCACAAATGATATGGGACAGAAAAATTCCAAGTGAAATTTTCTTGTTTTACACATTTTATGGCCATAAACCCACGTGTGGTAGAATTGGGTATAGTTGATCTGATGAAAAATTTCCATCTATAATATCATCCAATGTTTTCCAAAGAGGGTGGTTTTAAGTTATTGGAATTATAGATTGATTCTATCAAGATGACATTGGACAACATAGAGACCCCTCTGGAAAAAATGATCAAGATATCAGCATATATTTTGTATGGTCTAGAGAATGGCTGGTTGGATATGTTGGTCTAGAATGGACAAGATATAGTATATCTTGGATTGGCTTCCAAGATATGTTCTAAGAGAATTTATACCAAGAGCCTCAGATGTGGGATGAAGATATAGAGTTTATGTGCATAACCTAGGGAATTATTAAGGTGATGGATTATGTTTTATGATTTAGGTTCCTCTAACATATTTTTTGAAACTAATGAGAGATAAGGTTATGTGTAAAATACAACATTAGGATGGAAAGAGATATGAGATCATGTCCTAGGTAGAAATCCATCATTTGAATATGATTGTCCAGGTAGTGAATTAGGATCTCATTTATGAGGGGAACATGATAAAGGATACTAGTGGTGAGAATACAGTTTCAGTTGGAATATATGGTGGTACACAATTCAAGAGTGGGAATCTTTTTTAAGAGAGCATCCACATGGGTGGTAACATACATTGTAGATAGGGGATAGGGTTAGTATCACAGGGAAATGATCGAGTGTTCTACTATAAATATGGAATACTGGGCCAAAAGTGTGGACAACGTACATGAATGCTAGTGGAATTATGATCATTTAGGAGAATGGGTAACATACAGAGGTTTTGCGAGAACCCATGAAAGTAATGGGGAACCTAGGCTGATGTAGGACATTCATAGGGGGTCTACTACTCGATATCAATCATGTAGATGGGGTTTTAAAATTCATACTAGTTATAGTATGGTACATGGTAATTTAGGATAATAGTATTCACATTAGTAGGGAAGTGTAACACAAGGGACTCAGAATGGAGTAAATAGTAGAGGTAAAGTCCATTTGCATGTATTTTAGTCTACAGTAGTTAATGTTGAGGTAGGACCGTTGACTATCCGATGTACACATTTTATTTATTACCTTCTTGGTAGTGACTTATTTGATATAATAGCCTCTAGTATTTTATATATTCCTAGTTTGTAATCGGTTTGGGTCTAGAAGTGGAGTATATGTCTGGGGTTATGTCGATCAATGTGTTATTGGTGGTGTATTCAAAGGGTATCCATAAATTTAAGGAGTATACCCCTAAGGTTGGTGGGTATCATTTCCTTAGAGAGTTTTACCTGGCTAAGATGAAAATTTTCCAAAAAATTATAAGGATGGACTAGTTGGTTACACAACAGGATCACATTGATTTTTTACTATAGGGAAGTGAGTTTCACATATCTTGAGGGTTACGGATATATCCATCATGGGGAATGATGTATCCAACCAGGTATTGCATAGAAAATTAATCAAAACATTTTTTATATCACATCCCGGATAGTTGGTATTATTCTTAGAAATAGGGAAGTGGAGTATGATTTCATCCCTCTAACTATGGATCAGATCAAGGATGTGTGTCCTAATGACTATTTATGGTTTCCACCCAAAAGAGATGACAATTTTATGGTTGAGTAAGTGACTATAGTAGATCCAGTTTCTATTTATCAATATATAATGAAAGTGGCATATATTGGAGATCTTAAAACTGTGCTAGATGAATTAAAGGATAAGGGATTTATCAATCTGAGTACATAAACATGGGGATCCACAGTGTTTTTTGGTAGGAAGGTGGATGGAACTTTAAATTTATGTGTCCATTATCAAAATCTAAACTATAATAATATTAATAAATATTACCAAATTTGTGCATCAGTGATCTTTTTAACCAAATCAAGGGTTCTTGTGTTTCCTTTATATTTAATTTGATATTGAAATATCATCAGTTGTGAGGGAAATATTCTGATATACCATAGACCACTTTTAGTAGAATCTATGGTTTGTTTGAGTTTGTTATAATACCTTTTGGGATGAAAAACACGCCAGATATGTTTATAAATTTGATTAGTTAAATATTCACTCATATTCGAACAAATTTGTCATTTTTCTATGGATAACATCTTCACGTACTCCAAGAATCATGAAGAATAAGCCAATCAAAATTTAATTGTCATTAGTACACTAAGGGTAGAATCATATTTACATCAAGATATCAATGTTTTGTTTCTAGACTAACAATGTACATTTCTAGTTCAGAATCTTCTTAGAAGAAGGGGTTTCATTGGACCTATAGAAGGATCTTGTAGTATTATCATGTGATTATTATAATTATTTTTTATATGTTTGAAACTTTTTGGAATTATTTGGTTACTAAAGAAGGTTCCTGAAACACTATTCTCACTTGGTAGCTCTGCTCTCGGGCTTGACCATAAATCGTATAAAGTTTAACTAGTTTAATGAAAGTGATAATGCATTATATGAACTAAAGAATAATTTTACCCCAAAACTAATTGTAATGATACATGTTTTGGGTATGTCGTATACACTATTTTTTATGTATCATGGATTGCTCAAGGGGTGGGGTTGATGTAACGACCTGGCTTTTCATGAAGGTTTTTTTCTTTTTTTTTCTCAGTTTGAATTCCTTATTTTACCGTGGTAAATGTTCAATATGGCCTAAGTAATGTTTCAAGAGCATTTGTGGCTTGTTTAAAGCCTCGATTTCTTAGAATTTGACAAACATAATGGAAAACATAGTTACTGTGTAGTTAGTAATAAAAGTGTAACTTAATCATGCGGGGAGCTTGTTGCACAAGAGATGATACATAGTTTTTCTGAAAATATGTGATCTAGGTTTCATGATCGTGAAAGATTAAAGAGATTTTTTTATATGTTATTTTCACATAGCATGCGTATGGTTATCCAAATTATGAATCTAGTCCATGTGAAGGTGTTCTGTCAGTTGTATTTGGGATATGGTTTGGCCAACCATATGGCTAAACCGTGTAACCCCTTTTTTTAGAGTGATTTTTCCAAATTTCCCCTGTAATGTTTTTATCCTATTTTCTTCTATCCACCTTCAATTTCCAGTATAAATTACCCAAATTATACTCTATTGAGATCTTCTTTCTCTTAGCCTAGGAATTAAGGTAACTCGCACATCCAGACTCTGAATCAAACATCACAGAAACCATTTTATTCATTTCATTAGTCTCATTAATCAAATTTAATTTGTTTTTATTTCATCTTCACATCTCTTGAACTACTTATGTGTGATCTAATTTTCCCTATTTTCAATAAATTGGTATAATTCTCTCATTTATTCTATTGTACTTCAAAACTAAATTTGATATTGGATGAGGATTTGTCTACATCCCTAATATAGGTGGTCTATTTTTCCCCAAAATGTTTAGGTGAGTATATATCTTTCTCCATAGTGTCTCATGTCATTACATTCCATGTATTGCCTTATATTTTTGGTTTTCCTTATAATTTAATATATACAAGTTTTTATAATTTGAATAACCCATGTTATCTTATTAGAGAATGTATCCCACATTGATTTAGACCCCTTGGGGTGTTCCAGCTTAATTCTCCACTTTAATATAAAGGATAAATAATATGACCACCTCCTAAGTCGTTTGGCGTGACTCTAAAATTGACCTTCCAATCTAAATTAAATTAAATGGATTAGAACTGGGTGATAAGGAAACACCAGATTCTACATCATTATAAATGGGAATTGTATAAATTTTTATTTCATGATTTATTGTTGTTCCAAACTTGAAATTTTTTATTTATAATTACTTTTTTTATTGTTATTTCGTGTATATTGGTTGTTGAACGATGCATAAAAAAATTCATGTGAATAACATTTCATTCTCCCTTAAATTGGGTATTGTGCATGATGTCTCGCATAGTTGTAATCCTATTTGAGAGATGGGAATGATGTTCCATGTCCCCCTTTATTAGGTGTTTGGAATGAAAACTCACCCAACTATCTCAAATTAAGGGAAATATATCCTGAATTCATCAATAAATTTTTGTCATGTACCCTTTCTTGATCCTATAGAGTATTAGACAAGTTAAGGATGCTTAACTTATGCCTTGAATCTATCTATCATGTAGTATCCAGGTATATTATTACTTATGTTCTCATGTACTTAGTGAATATACATGTATATAGTATATAACTATATACATATAAATTATATTACTTATATATATATATGGAATTCGTATAAGAAAAATTATGGCATATTCCAAAGTAGCTAGAGTCTTCTAGCAGTCCTAATAGAACCTGAGCCTACTAGTATATATTTCATTGGATTTTTTTTATTCATTATACCTCCAAACTGTGTTTTATATATATATTTCATTTATTATTTATATTCATTATTGGTGGTGTCCTATTGAGTTTGTATCAAAACATGATTTTACTACCTTTAGTACACAAGATTAATTCAGGACTACATGTATGTATAGCAGAGAGATCCCTACTATAGATTTCTGATCTATTTAAATTATATCATAGGCAATGGGATAAGGGGACTAATTTTATGTTCAGGATAGTAGAGGAGTAGTCTCTTTTCCTTTTCATACTTTTTTATAGCATGTGGTATATGTATTTTCCTATATCCCATGTTTCCCTTTTGTATATCAGTTTGTGATGACATCATCATATATTTGAATTATCCTATGGGATTTCGATTTCTATTATAGTTGCTTCATTGTGTATGCTTCCATAGTTTGTTATTATAATTTTATATTTTGTTAGAAAAATTATATCATGATTTCTCAATTTATTGTAATTTATCATTTCTAATTTTATAGGGACCCAGTATTAAAATAAATACATATTACATCACTTTTTAGGAATATATAAAACAGTACAGAAATATATTTCCAAAGAACATATTATTTTAGTTCCCTTGGAAACATGGAGACATCAACACTAGTACATTAGTGGGATACATTATCACCCACTAGGTACTTCAAAACTAGAACCCTTCTTTGAAATATCATAAATATTATATATCTTCATAACCTATGGAAGGAAACATAAAAAGGGGGTGGGAATAGATGCTCAGCATGGGTAAACCAGGGAGACATGTAAGCATAAACATGTGAATAGGGGTATGAGAATGTGATCATAACATTACAATATCATAACCAAAAAATCATATGATTGGTAACATGAATTAAATCTTGGCAGTTCATAAGACATGAATCATAAGGTAATAAAGAAGATAATCCATTAAAAAATATCAATAGAATAAGACATAGAATTGTGGCATACATAAACATGTGGTATCATTCTTTATAATTACTGATTCATTACCATAACTTATCAGGTCACTTCATGGAACTACACCTAATGAGAAGGACACACCACCATCCCTAGATATTTTCCTTTTAGTATAAGGGATTGGGTTTCCCCATCCTCCCATAGCGGATCTGGTTTCCACACCATCCCATAGTGGATCAGTTTACCTCATCTTCCATCTTCAAAGGGATTACACCTACTAGGTGGGACAAACAACTATCCTCAGGTGTAGTCCTTTCAATGTAAGGGATTGGGTTCCCCAATCTTCCCATAGTGTATCAAGATCATCGACTTGATTTCAAAAAATAATCTAATGAGATAAAAATATTTACCCAATGCATTGGAGGGAGATATAAGTCCCACCCATCTCATAATAAAATCATTCATACGCGTTTCATGTGATAATAAAATGTTCAACATATCATGCCCCATAAAAATAGATGGTCTATATAAACCTCAAACCATAGCATATGAAATGAAATGGTTATCATTAAAATTTCATCACATCATAACCATTTTAAAACATATAGGTTTCATAATAATTTCACCAAATCATAACCCATGAAAAAAGTAGGATTAAAAATCATATAATCCATGGAAGATAAATGAGTTTCATAAGCATCATTCAATAAAAACATAAACCGCTCAATAAATAATATTAATAGAACCTGAAAATAATTTTCATGAAGGGATTTAGTAACATCAACAGATGTTATATTAGATGGAAAATAATGTGGAATGATATTTTGAAAATATTTCTTGAGGAAAATATACTTTATTATTTGAAATGGGATATTTAAATCAAAAAACCATTAGAAACCAATTTGCTTGAAAATAAACATGAAAACTTATAAAGAATGATTTGAAAAAAAATTAAACCTTTTTATTTTAAAATATATAAAGATGTCCTATAAACATTTTAAAAACCGTTTTCTTTAAAAACTTACAAAATAATCTTGTAAACATTTTAAAAACCATCTTCCTTGAATACTTATAAAATAATCTTGAAAAACTTTTAAAAACAAATTCGTTGAAAACAATTTGAAAACTTATAAAGAAATATTGAGAATTTTTTTAAAACCATTTATTTGAAAATGCTTTGAGAAAATTTAAATAATTCTTTTAAATAACTTAAAACACATTTTTAACATAATTTTTTTTGAAAATGCCTTTATAAAACATTGTTCTGAAATAACATGGATTTCTTACCAAATGTCATAATTTATTAAAAATATTTTCATAATCACCTTATATAATAAAAATTGGAAAAATGATACTGATATATGAATACATCATTAATAACTCGAGATTAAGAAAATTAAAGAGTTTTCTTGTAATTCCCCAACCCTAGATACTTAGAGTTGATGCATTATTACATCACATTGGAATGATCCCAAGAGGTCAATTCTAGAAAGACCAATTAGTTTAGTATCCTTATAAGTACTGGATACATACATTACTTTTACATTACATCATGAAATAAAAAAACAACAAAATTATGTACCATTTCAACACACTCATATCCCTTATCCTATCCCTGCTGGTTAATCATAATATACTTATTCACATCCTGAGAAAATGAAAACATAATACTGGGGTGAGATCAGATTCTCAGAAAGGATAACAATATAATTGAAACATTCATAAATAATAATAAACTTTTAAGGAAATGTATAAGACTAAAACACAAGCCTTTTGAACACAAAATTCAGTATAATATGGAAAATATAAATCAAATAATGTCATTTACTTATTTACATGGATATTCTACTAGTTGAATAATCACATGTAATATCAGTAGCTAATTTTATAATAATGGAATGCATAATGCCGGACATCATAGCCACATAGTCAAGGCCTCATTAAAAGACTATAAATAAGATTTTTTCAAGGCCTTGTTCCAAGACATTGGTTTGTCTCATGATACCTACCGATGTATCGAGGGGCTCTAGCAGGCTCCACCCATCACTTACTAAGTCCAATTGATGGCTCATATGAAAAGGTTAAAACATGAAATAAACATTAGTATTAAACCTAGAATATGAAATGTTAATACATTAACCATAAACCCTAAATGGTATACAAATATCACATCCATAGTCAAACATATCAAAAAACCTTCAATACAAAATGGAAGATTGTTTCATAATAAATAAACATCAAACAAGCGTAAAATCCAACAATGAATATTGATATAGATGAAATCAATACAAAAACTATTTGAGGGAAAAGTCTCCTTCTAATTTTAAATCATTTAATAGTTCCATAAAAATAAAACACTTATTCATTAAATATTCATATAAGCTTTTAAGGGAAGCTTCGAAGGTGTAATAATGGTGGAAAATAGTTGCACCTGCTGTATAAGTTAAAAAACAATCTTTCCTTAATTAGTCACAAAGGTCCTAAAGTGCATTGTTTAGAAAAAGATGAAAATATTCCTTTCGAAAATCATTTTATGAACAGATAAAAAGGGTACAAATGAATTTAAACCATATTCTATAAAATAGTAAAAAAATTGAAATACATTTTTAAGAAATATGGATGTGGATAATAAAAAAGTCCCAGAAGATATGTATAAACAACCTCCGATAATAAATAGAATGTAAAATTAACCCTTAACTTGTACTTTTCCTTAGTAGAGTGTGCATTAAACTCCTTTATAATAGTTAAATAATTTTAATTAAATTATAAAAGAACCATATACATAAATATTATATCATATATGAACGTCTAATATTTCTTTGTTAATAATATTTCAGTAGTGTCATTGTTTCGGGAGTTAACTGATTATATTTCCTTTATATATTTTGTTACGTAAGTTATGTTTTTTATGGATAGGATGTATTTTATTCATATACAGGATGATATCAAGTTATTAAACATTATTTTTGAATTATAAAATGAAAATTATTCTTGACTTGTTATGATGGGGAATGAATCTCATCGCGTTTGTGGAGAAAGTAATCTATACGTACGCACGAGTGACAATATCATTATATTGATGGTGAAATAGTATCTTATTTGATGTAATATCATATATAAAGAATATTTAACATGTTATATTTATTATTTACGTAAATTATAATCATTATTATACCCATCCAAATAATGAAGTATTGAATAACAAACTACACCATGACGTGGAGACGGTAAGCTGTAAGTTCGCACATATGGTGACTTTGTCATTTATAGGATGGATAAAATAATGAATATGGTTGTACAATATTTATAATAAAATAACAGTATGTATAAGGTACTAGATTTGTTATTTTGGTATCAAAACAACAAACAATGAAGTGGTGGAAGAAGAAAAGAACATTTAAAGAGGTGATGAAATTATCACCTCTTCTTCGAGTGCTTCATTTTGATTTGATCAAAAGGGATACTTAGGATGTATTTATTATCCAATTAAGGCCATTAGGTAGAGTATAGGGTAGTTGGGAAGACATTTGAGCTGGGTTTTGTCGAGAAAAATGGATTTTGAAGTGTGGAATTAAGAGAAGGTGAAGTACCCTTTTAAAAGAGAAGAGAGTGTCACTTTAAGAAAATCATGAAATATTATTTTATTATAAAATAATATTCGGTTTCTAATGGAAAAATGGATTTATTTAGAGTATAAGGAGATGATAGGTCTAAATATTATCAACCAATTGGTTTTAGACATGTTTAGGTCACCATATTAACCTTATTATTTATATTTAATTCTTAGTTGAATAGTTTAACTTTTACCATATCTTCTTTTGTTTATATATTACATGGTTAATAAACTTACTATAAAATGCCATGAAAACCTAAAGTGGTTAATTAATTAAATATATATAATTATATATTTCCTTTGTCTACAATATATATTTTTATGAATATTATATCATTTAATAATATAGTATTTGTTTCCAAAAAAACATTTATTCCAATTTCGACACTATTTAGTATTTGGTTATTGTGAGTCAACAAAACTTTATTATGTGGAATAAAAATACATTATATCAACCTAAATTATCATATTAACCTATAAAATTTGTGTAATTTATCAGAAGTCTCAATTTAAATTTATTTTTACATTTATAATATCATTTATTTTAATCATTCATTAATAATATAATTACTGCATCATCATTGTTTCATAAATATAATTCATTATTTAATGTATAAATATTATAAATAAAATACCATTATTTAGTAAATATTTTTATCTTTATAATGAATATTTATAGTAAAATTTATCTTATATATAACCCTATATTAAAAATAGTATAGTTATTAATCATTGAATTTTACACTTTTAGAACTTCTTTAAATAAAATAATAATAAAAGTACTAATCTAATCCAAGTGGATCAAATAGGATCATATTTTATTCCTAATTTTTATTTTGGTCTAAAAAAACTTATCCAATATAATTAGGATATGTGTTAGGATAATTATAATATCATTTTTACTTTTAATTACCCTATTTACTTTTAACTGTGGTAAATAAAATTCAAAAGTTACTATTCACTAAAAATTATTTTCATCTTATTGAACCACATTTTACTTACTAATGTAAATATTTTTTCTTGGATTATTTAAATCCAATTCACAAAAGTGGTAAAATTACATTTTATGCAAATTTTCAAATGTTCTTAAAAGTTAGGTAAAAGACGTTAAATTTTTTGAAAAATAATTTGGTTTAATCTTATTATTAAATTTTTATAATAAATTACATTGGAATAATATATGTATTATGTATATATTTTTACTTTAGATAAATTTTTATTTATAAATAATTATTTAAATTAAAATATCTGTTTTTATCTACAACATAGTGTTTTTCACTATTCATCAAAAATTGAATGTTAACAGAAAAATACCAAATATTCTCCCAAAGCTAATTTTTATATTAAAAATTCAAAAATGATTCCGATTTTAAAAAATTAAAAATATATGATATTCATTAATTAATTTAAAATTTATTCCTGTTTTCAAAACCAGAAAGTGGGTTTTTGAAAAATGAAACTATCAAAATATTGATATGTGTTTATGTCCAATTTAAATGTGAAATTACATTCAATGACCAATATTAGATTAAATGATAAAAAAATAAACTATTTATACCTCAAAACCATTCAAATTTAAATTGTAACCCTATAAATTATTTATATTATAAAATTTGTTTTTGATTAAAATTCAGTATCTTTCAATATTCATCAAAATATGAATGTTATCAGAAAAACACCAAAAATTTATCCAAAATTTTTTTATGTACTAATTCTAAAGAAAAAGTCTATTTTGTAAAATTATATATATATATATATATATAAGTTTCAAATATTGGATTTAAAAAGGGCTCACCATTAAAAGGTTGTAAAATTTCATTTCTTGAAAAATACTTATCTTATCTGAAAAATTGAATTCATTAATATATTATATCTAAGAAACACACAATATGGATTTTAAAATTATATAGAGTATATAAAATTTAAAATGCAGTTAATTCTATTCATGACTGCTTTTTGAACGGCTAGATTGGTATGTCGTGGTATATTCAAACTCAGTGTTGTGTGTTACGCAAGCTGTAGAATTAATTTAAAGAGATAAAATACTATGAAATCCTAATGTTTTACATTTCTTGAGATTTTTATCATAATATTTCATTAAATGAAGTATAATTGTAAACTATATCGAAACGTTATGAGATTGTTTTAATAAGATATTACCAAATAGTTACTTTGAAACATACACCAAATTTATTAAAATTAAATTAAATTAATCATAAAATATAATGAAAACAATCAAATTTGTGATACAAAATTTCCAAGATTATATATACACATCATGGAAATATATAGGTTCATAACTGGGCTTGTGTCTCAAAGAAGGTAAATTGAGACAAAATTACTTTACTGAACTTGTAACCTTTTAAAAATATACCCCATGAAAAAAATATAATAAAATGGATATGTAAATACCCATAAATTTGATTATAATAATCATTTAATTCATCTATAGGTAGTATAAACACCATACAAAAGGAATGGATGGTGAATAAAGCATATATCTTGAGGAAATTAAAATCGATATGAAATTCTCTTACCATGTGTCTTTACTCATGTCGTGCACATTAAAAAATGTTGTATAATAAAGGTTAATTTTATTATTAAACTTTTAAAGAACCATATTATTATATATAAACCCATATATGGTTTCATTATGACTTTATATTACCCACTTTTCATCAATTCTAGGTGAGGGTTATGCTTCGGGTAATATTCAATTTGTTTTTCTTCTTATGTTTTAATTTGTTATATATTTGGTCCTTGTACTTATATCATGATTACCTGAATATAAACAATGATATAAATATAATTGTTATTCTGTATATTTGTTTCTAATAATATATATATTATATAAGTGTGAAATGGAATACACTGTTCACAGAGACGTTAGGTCGTACGTACGAATGAGTGATGCTTTTATTTTATTAACGTACTAAAATAAATAATGATGATGAAATATATATATATATATATGTATACATATATATAATATCATTAAATTAAAATTATTATTATTTATATATTATACAGTTTTATTAAACATATCCTTAATGCATTCCATGTAGTTTGTGAACAAATCACATCCCTTTGAGGGAGAGGTAGTCCACACTTCCTTAAAATAAATTATCATATTTACACAAGATGGACAGCATAAGGGTGCGCTATAAATAAAAATTATTGAATAAATAGAATTTATAAATATAATACATATCATATATAGATGTATTTTCAATAATAATTTCTAACATGAGAGGTGTCAAAGGAATAAATGAACAATCAACATTTCATGGGGTGGTAGTTCGCCATACATTTAAACAGTATGTTCGTCCCCAATTATATGGATGTGTAGGTGAGTGTGAATAAAAAAAATTTAATAAAAACGTCCTTGTATATTTAGTTTTATTTTTTTGTTATACAATAATGGTATAAGAAAAATTTTGGGTGTGGAGTATGGAAATAAAATATTGGATCTTGAGGGAGGGTGTTAGCTCTTTAAAGGATCCCTTCTTTTGGTTTGCCCAAAAGGGATTCCTTGGAATTTTTTATACCCAAAGTGAGGATTCAATGATGAATTTATGGTTTTGGGGAAGTTTACTTGGAAGATCTTGTCCAAACCTAATTGCTTTTAGAGGTTTGAGGAAGTGGGAGAGAGCTTGTCTTTTTATAATGGAAGGGGAGTGACACTCTTGTAAATACCAACAGGTATTCATTAATGGGAGGTATAACTTATATATTGTTCCTAAAAACAAAAATATAATATATTAAATGATATAAATGGTCTATAAATATCACTAATACAAAAAAAATTCATTTAAAAAATTGGGTTCCATAACTTCAAATATTCCCCAATTTTATCATTTAGATTTTATTAAAGTATCTAGTTTTCTAACTTAAGTAATTTAAAGATTAAGACTAAAATAAAGAACAATTTATTTGAAAAATATATATCCACTGAATTATTAATAATATAACTAATTTATAAAAAAAATCTCACCTTTTTTAAATTAATTTTAAAACACATGCATGTGATGCGCAAAAACACATTTTAAACCCAAACCATGCTAAAAATATTTTTACAATATATGGGTCAATTTCTTAATTATAAAAGAATAATTGGTCAATTAATATAACATATTTAATAATTATTAGCACCTAATCATAACTTGGCATCATATACTATTTTTATTAATTTTAAATCATTTAATAAAAAATTATTTATTTTAAAATAACATTAATGTCAATTTTGATATTATTTATTTAATTTTAATTTTAATATATAAAACAATATTGAAATTAAAATATAGTTATTTTAAATAATTTTAACATAATATATTAATCTAAAAATAATAATTATAAACCATAATTCAATCAATTTACTTCACTTTTAATATTTATAGTATAATTTATTTTTATTAATTATTAATTAAATAATCACCAGGTTTTCCTTTATTAAACATTTTAAGTATCAAAATTGTCTCTAAAAAATAATGTTAAATTATTATGATTAAAATAATCTATTTATATTTAAAAATTATATGTATAACTGAAAATATAATGTTTTGTACATATATCAAATATTTATAAAAGTCCAAGGTAAGGAATGTTCCCATTGAATTTTTCCTTACATAACTTTTTATATTCGGAACTTCCTTTTAATAATATTGCAATAACCCATAAAATTAGTACAAATTGCGTATATGATTTAATTATTAGTATCCATTGTCTTTTGGGAATGTTTCCAGGTCATTTTGGTCTTTAGGATTAATTTTTATTCCCTTATTAAGCTTAATTTTATCTTAATCGCTATAATTAATTTCAATCCCAATCAATATTATTTTTGGTGAAAAAAAATAATGAAAACCCAAATATTATACTGATTACAAATTTTTGTTTCAATGTTTCAAAATTCAAATCATAGTAGTGGGGAAATTAAATTAAACGCTAATCCAATAGATATAGTAGAAAAGCGGGTTTTTAAATAAAATATTCAAAACATCAATAAGTATTTTTATATCATTTCAATATAAAAATGTTTCCAATTACCTATATTGGATTACTTTATATATAATTTATCTATTGTGAATTTAGAATCCAAATTTAAATATAATTTCACTTTAATAATAATTTAAATGAAGAGGTGGTCTTTAACTAAAATACAATATTTCTTACTATTTATCCAAAAATGATGTTTCTATGAAAAATCCAAAAATAACCCCACTATGAACATTTAGAAATTATGAATTAAAAAATTAATTTTATTTTTCAAATAAAATTAATAAAATTTAGTTTTAAACATATAACTTCCATTAAAAGGTGGTAAAACTCAGTATTCTATCTACCACAAATTGATTTCAAAAAAAAATCATATATCAAGATGTTACATTCTTCCCCCTTTAAAATAAAATTTTCAATTTAAATTTTTCTAATTTATGAATCGTTTTATTCTTTTATGTATCTTTAATATAAACCCAAAAAATAAAATTTATAACTATATATTCTTCTAAAAAAATAAATTTGGAACCATAATGGTTACCCAGTGTAACTCATAGCTAGGTTTCTACATTGGAGAACATAGGATAATGTGAAAACATAGACATGGAAGTGGAATAAAACTATCAAGTTTGGGAGGAGAGTGATAAATAACTTATTCTAGAGAATGATAATAATCAAAAAGCCATAAATCTATTATTATATAAGAAAGCATTTGATAGATTTAAAAATAAGGTACTAGGATAACCGTTTTGGTTTCAAGATCCATTCCCTATGGTTAAATAATTTTAATGAGAAGTTATACTTACATGATTTCAGGAAAACCATACCCTTTGTTTCTCCTTGATAAAATTCCACTTCATATCTCATTATAAGAAATTTTGTTTAATTTCCCATTATTGGAGCATTAATAGATCACAATTTCTATGATATGTCATCCTATATCTCTTCAGTTATAATCAATACAAAATTCATATGGTATGTTATTCATTATGTATAAATCTTTATGTGGTGAGATAATACTTTGTCCCTAAATAACATCTAAATATTAAATTAATAATTCTATAAATTTATAACCTTATAATCCTTTTAAAAGGTGAAAATCTATTACATTAGGAATAAGTTCATCGAATTAGTTTAAAATTGATCCCCCCATATATCACATAGTAAAACATGGTTGTCACATTCTAAACATGTGAATACCCTTATCGTATATTCCCTTAAAACATGGTAATAACCTAAATTATCATAAATCCTTTTAAAAAACATTCCTGATTCCATATTCAAAGGATTACAGGATACATTATTTAATGCTAAGATGTTTTAAACATCATCCTTTATGACATAGACAACTTTTTCAATAATCAATTCTCAGGTAATCTGTATCATCCAATTTAATTATTCATATCCATTATGTATTTATCCAAATATTATTTCTAAATTTCAAGCATTAATTAAGGGTTACCTTCCCCTAATTAAAATTTCACCTTTCCCTGAAATTAATTTTCTACCTCACCAACACAATTCAACATGTCCTTTAATATTTTAAAAGAACTTATTATGAATGTACTTATATATTTCATCATTCGTATAATATAATATTTGAATTAGATAATATATACATTTCAATAATATAAATTTATTCTTAAACCATTACTTGTGCTTTATCTACTTATTATTTAATACATCGTTCTAAGAATATGAAATATGAATCACATATTAATATTTATCAAACTCAAAAAAACATACTTATCAAAAATTCCATTAAAACATAACATACATATCATATGTTATTTTTGGTCTCTTACGCATTATTATAAAACACATTATTTATAAAACCATGCTAATTCTCTTCATAAGCCCTCCATAAATAAAATTGATTTTGATAATTCCTATACATTCCAAATTTAAAGAAATACTCAATTGATGATACCTTAGGGAGGCCAAAGTTCTCATCCATTTCATTAACTAACATCTTAATTTCCCCTATCAAGTTACATTCTTTGAGACCTTATTTTCCATAGTCAAAACACCTTCTTATTCTTATAAGGTATCCGTATAGGTGATTATTTCCACATTATTGACAAAAATGAAAAAAAAATCCACCATGGTTTGTATTACCTAAACTCTCATCGAACTCATTACTTCTCTTATTTGGTGAGTCTGAGAGTTGGATAAGGTACATGTTGTTTCCATGTTCCTTGAAAACTACTTAGGATTGATCACAACATTCTACAATCCATTAGTCAGTCCATTTTAATTCCCATCATAATATTTTACATCACATTTAACATTAATCAACTTCCTTCTGATTCCCTACATTGGCTAAAACTAGAAAGAATTTAATTATGAATGATTATCATAGTGAAGAAGCTCATAACCATGAAAAGTAACATATATGATGTCTACATTATTACACATTCCTTATTTATTACACTGTATATTTATGCTAGGTTATTCATATTCATCTTCTATTAAAATCCCTCATAATATTTCATGAAGAGTTTGGGAATTTCCAAATCATATCCCTGGGAGTGTCAAACTAGGTGTGTAGTAAGGACTGTTGTCATATACCAGATTACCCTGATTCAGGCCCCAGACATCTGATCAGGGTTGTTACCACTTGGAATATCTATTATAGTGCCACAATCACAAGTTGTATCTACACATGGATGTATTTCTATAAAACCAATCACACTATCCTTTACTAAAATTCCATGACATTCTACTAAACATTTACTCATGATTATACTTATCCATAGATAAAACCATAGAAATATCCTTGGAAATATACCTAGTGATCTCACTAATGTTTTCTCATCCTAGTTTCAAAGGATGACTAAAAATTCACTCTGATACCAAATATAACAACCTAGTTTAAATGAAAATCGACATTACAACACTTTTGTGGAATACTTATAACATTACACTAATAGACACCCAAATACCATATTTGTTTTGTTACTTTGAAAATATAGAAACATAAACAATAGTACATAAGTGAGCTACATTATCTCTGACTAGGTTCTTTATGACTATCACCCATTTTAGACACAAAAATCATTATACATATCATCATAACTTGGGGATGGAAATATAAAAAGAGGTTAGATTTGATGCTTAGTAAGGGTAAAATTGGGGGGCATGTAAACATAAACATTATAATAGGGGTATGATAATGTGATTATAACATTAGAAGATCATTCCCTATATATCATAAGATCAAAAACATGAATTAAAGAATCACAGCTCATAAAACATGAATCATAGGGATATAATGAATATAATCAATGAAATAATATCATATAAATAATACATGGAATTTTTTAATACATAAAAATGTGATATCATTCCCTATAATTAAATATTCATTAAAAGAACTTATCAAGTCACTTCATGGGAACTACACCTACTGTTTGGTACACACCAACATATCTAGTTGTAGTCCTTTCCTTACAAGGGATAGAGTTTCATCATCATCCCATAGTGGATTAGGTTTCTTCTTATTACCATAGTAGATTAGGTCTCCCCATATTCCATCTTCATTGTGACTACACCAACTCTTCATGACACACCACAATCCCCAGTCTCAGACCTTTCCTTGTAAGGGATCAGGTTCCCCCAACTTCCTATAGTGGATAAATCTCATCAACTTGATTTAACATAATTATCTCAAGAGACACAAATCATTACCCAATGAATTTGAGGGATATATTTTTATCACCCATATCATTATAAAACTATTCATACATCTTCCACAAGATAATAAAACATGCATCATATCATGTCCCATAAATACAGAAGGGTTCTATTAACATCAAATCATAACCCTTGAAATGAAATGGTTATCATTAAAATTTCATCACATCATAACCTATATAAATGAGATATGTTTCATAATAATTTGATAATATAAAAACCCATAAAAAAGAGCGTGTTTTAAAATCATATAACTAGTGTATGCGAAATGGATGTCATAAGTATCATTCCATCAAAATAAAACCATTCAAAAAATAATACGAATGAAACCTATAGATTATTTATTAAAATGGTATGAGTAACAAAAAAATATTTTATCATATATTTAAAATAACAATGAATGATATTTTTAAGAAATTTCATGAAGAATATAACCATTATTATTTTAAAAATGTCTTTTTAAAACAAAAAACCTTTTGAAAACTAATTTCGTTAAAATAAACTTGGAAACTTATAAAGAAATTTTTTAAAACCATTGGGAAAATTTTTTATTTTAAATAATTTAATGTGATACTGAAAACATTTTGAAAACCATTTCCCTTAAAAACATATATAAAAATCTTTAAAATGATTTAAAAACCATTTCCCTTGAAAACATACAAAATGATCGTGGAAACCTTTTAAAAACCTTTCTCTTTAAAAACACTTTGAAAAATTATAATGAAAAATTGAAACCCTTTTGAAAACCATTTCGTTGAAAATTATTTGAAAAATTATAAATATGTATTTAAATTTATTAAAAAAAATATTTTTAAAACACTTTTATAAATCATGGTTCTGAATAAACACGTATTCCTAACCAGAGAGAGATGTAAAGTCGGAATTTATTAAAAATACATTATATACTTTCTTATGTACCATAGATCGGAAAAATGGTACCAATACATGAATATATTGTTAATATTAATAGTATAAGAAAATTTATGAGTTTTATTCAGAGAGGGATTAGAATATTTTATCAAAAGAATCATAATCAGAAGAAATCTTGAATAGTGATGAGATTTTTTCAATAAACTCTTACCACTTGGTGACTTTGAAACATAATCCCCCCTTAATAAAATACAATTTAATGAATCATAAAATATCAATAAAATAATTATATTCATTATATAAAAATTCAAATCTATTTTATGACCCTCATAGAGAAATATAGGTTCTTAAAATGGCGTTTGTCTCAAAGAAGGTGAATTGTGACAACATTACTTTACTGAATCAATAATTTTGGAAACATAAACCCCATGAAATAAAGATCATAAAATGGAAATTAGAATAACCATAAATTTATGTATAATAATCTTATATTTACTTCATGGGATGTATACACTCTATACAAAAGGAATTAGTGGTGAACAAATCATGTATCTCACGAAAATATAAACTTATATGAAGTTCTCATACCACCTGTCTTGGCTCTCATTGTACTCATTCAAAGATTCTGTAAAATAAATTTAATTTTATTATAAATAATTTATATAACCATATTATTATATCTAATATCATATATTGTTTTACTATGACTTTGTATTACCCACTTGTTAACAATTTCATGTTAAGTTTACGCTTTGGGTAATATTCAGTTTTTTTGCTTGTGTCTTAATTTTTTATATATTTGGACCATATACCTATATAATGATTTCTATAATATAAACCATGATATAAATTTAATTTATATTAATTATATTATTATTATTATAATATATATAATATAGAAGTATGAAATGGAATACACTGTTCATGGAGATGGTAGGTCGTATGTACACATGAATGTTGCTTCCGTTTTACTGACATATTGAAAGAAAGTTAGTAGAATACATATATTTATATTTATATATTTATATAATACCATTATATTAAAATTAATATTTAATATAAATCATATATTTTCACTAAAAATATTCTTAATACATTCCATGAAGTGTGTGAACGAATAACATCGATCTGAGGGGATTGTATTCCGCACTTCCAGAAATGAAATTATCGTATTTACACAAGATGGAAAGAATATGGTTATTTTCTAAATAAAAAATTTATAAGAATAAATAAATTATAAATATCATATATAAAAATATAAATATTTTTTCCATCATAATGCACAACATGAGAGGTGGTAAAGGAAATAATAAACATTCATCATTTCTTGAGGTGGTACTTCACAGTACACAAAAACAGTATCTTCCATACCCATTAGATGGGTTTTATGTAAGTATATGATGAAACATTATCATAAAAAAATACTAGTATATTTATGTTACTGTTTTTTTATACAATAATTTAATAATAAAATTTTAGGGTGTAGAGAATAGAAATAAAAGAAAAGAGCCACAGGGAGGGTATTACTTCTTAATTAGGTACATCATTTTGGGTTGCACCAAATGGATTCCATGATAGTTTTTATTCCAAAATTAAGGCCTAAAGTATGAATAGAGGGTTTTGGGAAGTTTATTGGGAATATATTTTCTGAACATAAGTGGTCTGAGAGGTGTGAGTGAGTAGGAGGGGGGTCTCTGTTTATATTGGATGGGGAGTGGCACTCTTGTAAATACTAAAATGTTTTCATTAATGGGACGTCAAACTTACCTAATGTGCCTAAAAATAAGGAAAAATTATATATTAAAGGGTAATAATGGTCTATAAAATCCTCTAACATACTAAAATATCTGAATTTTACACAAAAAATTCCTTAACATCTAAGATTCCCCAATTTTATCATTTTGGTTTTCATTAAGGCATCTAGTTTTCTAACATTTGAAATTTAACCATTAAGACTAAAATAAAGATAAATTTATTAGAAAATATATATAAACTGAATTATTAATATTATATTTAATTTACAAAATAAAAATATCATTATTTTTGGAAATACATTCTAAAACAAGCGCTTGTGACGTGCAAAAACACTACATATACCCGGATCGTTGTAAATATGTTCTTATAATTTATGGGTGAATATGTAAATTATAAATGATAAAAAAAATATTAATATATCCTATTTAATATTTATTAAAACTTATAAGTAATTTGGAATAATATATTTTTTTTATTAATTTTAAATCATTTATTAAATTACAATTTATTGAAAAATAACTTTAATTTCAATTTTGAAATTATTTATTTAATTTTTATTTTAAAATATCAGAAAAATATTGGAATTATAGTATATTGAGTTTAAATCTATTTAAAATGATATAATAATCTAAAAAATAAATTAAATACAATAATTTAATCAATTTACCTTACTCTTAATATTTATAGTAGCATTTATTTTAGCCAATTATTAACTAAATAATCACTATATTGGTGTTTCTTAAGCATTTTTCGTTACTAAATATTCTCTAAAAATTAATGTTAAATTATTATGATAAAAATATTCCATTTATTATTTAAAATTGTTGAATTACCTAAAATATTATTTTCTTTACATATCTCAATGATTGATAAAATTTTAATGTAAGGAAAGTTCATTTTCTATCTTTTTCCTTACTTAAACTTTTATATAGGAAACTTCCAATTAATAATACCTCAATAGCACAAAAATTTAAAAATTTGTGGGACTATGGATGAATAATTGGAATCCAATGCCCTTTTTACAAGTTTCCACATCATTTTGGTGCATAAGATTATGTTTTACTCCCCTATTAATCTTATTTTTACCTTAATCACCATAATTAATATTAATCACTCTCAATAATATTTCGTGTCATAAAAATAAGTTAATCTTATTATAAAAACATATTATAATGATTACAACTATTTAGGTCATTTTTTTAAAATTCAAATCACAAAAGTGGGGAAATTAAGTTTAACACTAATCCCATAGACGTGGCAAGAAGGCGGGTTTTAAAAGTAAAACGTTTAAAAGTTTTGTTTGTTTTTATATCTTATTTCAATATAAAAATGATCCCCATGAACTAATTTGGATAAATATATATATATTATTGATCTTTGAGTGTTTTTAAACCAATTTAAATTATAATTTAACATTTCTCATTATTTCAACAAAGAGGCAGTTTTTAACAAAAATACAATATTTTTCACAATTCATCAAATAACGATGTTTCTTAGAAAAATCCCCAATAAATCATCCACATATAATTTAGACATTATAAATTTAAATATGAAGGAAATTTTTACAAATAAAATACATAGTAGTGTCAAAATGTTGTTTTCAAAATAGGTTCTTCATTAAAAGACGATAGAACTTGGTCATGCATGTACCAAAAATAATAAGTTTTTCATGTAGCATAAGATTAACGTGGTGTTCCATATAACATTAGAAAAACTAAATTTATTTTGATAGTAAAATAAAAAATAAAAAATTTATTAAAATAATTCAAAAAATCACAAAATCTCAGGGTGTTACAGTTTTGAAACTTCAATATGAGGGTATTGTATTCCTACTATACCAAATTATACCCTCACTGCAAGTAATTAGCCTCTAGAATAAAGGGAGGTGCACATGAGGCCTTGTGACCTACTCTATTGGGGAACCTATTAGGTTAGGTTGTTACTAAGTGGTATCAGAGTAAAAATATCATTTTTCCTAACTTTTTGGGTATTAGATACGAGACTGGGAGGGTAATTTCATTTTTTTTTAATGAGCTTATTCTTGGGAGTGGCCTAACAACATACATGGGAAACACAAATTACATGTGATGGGTTTTTCTGTTCTGATTTTTCACCTTTTATAGTTGTTAATATTTCACTATTAAGTGACACACATGTTTTGGGATGTTATTAATATTGATATGATTAGTGCTGTCTACTTCATTCCTTGGCTTCACACAATAAGAAATAATAATCTCATTCATCGTTATAGGAAAATTAGGACTAATATTTCATGAATTTTTCAATTCCATGTCTACTTTATGGATGTATTTTCCTGTTTTTTATAGTTAGTACCTTGATTCTTATAATTTTAAATGTGACAAAAAAATCTGGAATAGATAATATAATTGGGTGAATTAAATTTCATACCACAATATAAATGATTTTTTTCTATATATATTATTTATGATACCATACTTAGAAAATTATATGATGTTTTGGTTTCTGGACCTATGGGTTCCATGGACCAGAAATCATTAGTTGGTTGGTTTTTTGAATTACAAAGGTAATTTAAGTGGAAAGTACTTCAACAAATCATGAATGGTAATCTGAGTAAAAAATCATTGATTATGGCATGTTACATCTTGATACTTGTCATGATTAATCCAAGAGGGACCCATGTCATGACTGGGGGTCATAACAGAGCGGTATCAAAGGTTCTCGATTATACCTTAGGATCAAGAGCCTCTTAGATTTGTTTGGGACAAAATTGTTAACTATTTTGAGTACGGATATCAGGATATAGACTCCAATATTTGTACGGAGGCTGATGTATCCATACACTAGGACTCTGATAACCTTTTATTTGACTCGGTACATGTTAACACCGGTTGCATGGAAAATAATGGTACATGCATCATATAGGAATGGGTTTTGGTTTTCATTTCTTTCTTTAGTGTGCAATCCAGATATACTAATTGATCATGGTATACCTTTTTCCCATTAAAGATGTCTCTACAACATATACCATCTAGGATTTAGAAACTCTATCATGAGGATGACCCTCTCTATGATGAGGATTTAATACGGGGACCAGTTTCCCATAAGTTACATATAGGAAATGCACCAGCTATACCACCACCTATAGACAATCCGGTGGTACCTGCAGTACTAGGAGATGAGGATATCATGCTGAGAATTCTCCATCTGTTTTAGAGATAGAGACCCCTCAGGTTTCTAGGTGAGCCCATCCCTCAGAAGGTTATGGATTGGTATGAGGTGGATACCTGCCTTTTCCAAATAATCAATACACCAGCAGATCAGATGTTCATCCTAACGGCAATACATTTATTGGGATCAGTTGGAAAATCATTGATTTTGTCTATCCAAACTCACGAAAATAAGACTCTCTCATGGATATAGTTTGATCACCTATTTAGATATGAGTTTTATCTGATTACGCTGAGAGTTGATCATAAACAGGATCTTCTTCAGCTCTACTAGTACAGTATGGGATTAGCTTATTAATTATCGAGGTTCACCAACCTTTCGAGGTACTCAATGGATATGGTTAGGGATCAGTACTTCGGGGCTTGATCCTTTGAGTGAGTCTTGCATAGACACATCAAATCCAATATTATACCTATGATCATTACTACATATTCAAGGGTGCTTGAGTGGGACTTGGTGGTGGAGGGCTTCCTAGATAAGTAGAGATAGTCAGTGAGAGTCAAGAGAGGACATATAGGTGTAGAGACCTCAACAATAGGGACCTGATGTCATCCTTAGGGATCCGAACATGGGGGATGTTTTAGTAGTGGGTCCTAGGATATAGGATATGTAGTTCTGGGTTCATAAGGAGGATTCATTCAGTATAGAGATAGGTGGGTATACTCTTGTCATGGAATGGGACATCTCTCTTGAGACTATCTAGCCTGTCATTCTACATATCAAAAGATAGTGTATGGACCACCTAAGTAGATGTAGATTGAGGATCAGGTAAGTATTCAAGGGTTAGGATATGGAATATGATCTGGGAGAGCAATGGGAGGTGTTCGACGTTTCAACATTCAACCACAACCACCCTCATGTGGTCCATTCCAAGCTCAGGGTGATGGAGACTGGGGTAGGGATAGCCACATGCAGTCAAGGATTATGACCTAGGGTCTCCTAGGGTGATTAAAGATATTATTAGTGTATTTTATACTCTATTTATTGCACTTATAGACATAGGTTCTAGTCATTCCTTTCTCAACACATATATTGTAGGAGATCTTGAGATTCTGATAGATCTGTTAACTCGACCCTTACACTTGGAGACACCTACCAGAGGAAACGTGATGGTCAAAAATCTATGATGATAGTGTGAACTTACCATTGGAGGTGTGAGTGTGGGTTGGAACCTTTTGGTGGAAGCATCTAGGCCTTACACTCTCATGCTTTGTATGGATTGGTTATGTTTGGTCTATTCCCATACAGACTATTTTAGGCAAAGGGTGTGGCGTGTCTACAATGATGGAATGAGGTTTTGATTTTGTGTGAAAAAGAAAACCCATGTTGCACATGATGGACTCGTGCATAGAAGGTAATATCTAATCACTCATCACTTGGCTTTCCCGACCCTCAGTGTTGCAGATGTTATCAGTTTCCAACTCCCAATGGTAGTGGTAGAGTATGAGGATGTCTTTCTGGAATATGTTCTTGTATTACCACCTTGTTGGGAGATATACTTATACATCGACTTACATCCTGAGATGGCACTGATATCCTCACTATCATAATAGATGGAACCTGCAAAGCTTCACGACCTATGGGTGTAGTTGGAGGACTTATAGAGGAAGGGATTTGTTAGACCCAGTTTTTCAACCTGGGCAGCCCCAGTGTTGTCTTAGAAAAATTCAAAAAAGATGTTGAGGTTGTGTGTATACTAATAGTACTTGAACCATGAGACCATGAAGAACATGTATCTACTACTAAGGATTGATTCCCTCTTCAATCAGTTTGGGAGGGGCACGATGGTTCTAGAAGGTTGGCCTTCGATCAGGATATCATCCGTCAAGTGTACGGGATAGGGATATACTAAAGATGGATTTCATATGCTACTATAGTCATTATGAGAACTTTTTGATTCCCTTTTTCATGAAAAACAAACCCATGGTGTTCATGGGATGCATGAACTGGATCTTCCATCCCTACTTAGATCGGTTCATGGTAAACTTCATCGACGATATTATTATGTACTCAGTGTCCAAGGAGGAGCACGCGAGACACATACAGATGGTTCTAGATGTACTCTTAGAGAACCATATTTATGAGAAACTCTTGATGTGATAGTTCTAGATTCTGGAGGATCACTTTCTAGGGCATGTCATCTCAGAAGATAGAATGGATGTGGACCCAGCCAAGGTTGAGGTAGTGTTACCATGGGAGCCACCTAGAAGCATGGTTGAGGTTTGGAGGATCCTTGGGTTGGCTGGATATTACTAGAGATTCATTTATGAATTCTATAGGATATCATCACCTATGATATCTTTTAACCAAAGGGGAATCCTTTCACGTGGATGAGGAAGTGAAAGTGGGTTTTTTAGAATTTGAGATAGATTTGATGAGCACATCAATCATGATATTATCAGAGGAGGGTGTCGAGAATTTAGTGTTATACGATGCATTAATAACCAAGATTAGTTTTGTTCTGATTTAGAGGCAGGTGGTGATTGCCTATGTTTCACACTAGTTGATACCGAATGGGATGAACTACATGACCCATGATCTTTAGTTGTAAGTGGTAGTCTTTGTGTTGAATATGTGGCGACACTACCTGATGGGTGAGTGGTTTATCATCAACTCTGATCACAAGCGTCTCAAGTATGTATTCTATCAGGAGGTTATAAACGTGATATATAGGTTATATCTATAGTTACTCTAGGATTATAAATTTGATATTGTCTATACTCCTAGGAAGGGAAACGTGGTGGCTGATGTTCCCAGCAAGAGATCGAGCTCGTAGTTTCTGGATGAGGTGTCAAAGGTGTGGGCCTCAATTCAATTATACATTTTGGATGCAGATATGGGTTGTTACTTCAAGTAGATTGTTATTACCCCTAAACCATTATAATGAGTCTAGGAGGCATATCTTGGGGATACCAACTGTGAGACTCTACATTCTCAGTTATCCAAAGCACAAGCTCCTGATGGATATTTTAAAGGTGGGTAGAATGTCATTTTATTCAGAGGATGCATAGTTGTACCAGGGGTGTTGTGAGAGGATATTTTGATGGAATCTCTGTAACACCTTTGGTGGTATATCCTGTTGTGGAAAAAATGTACTAGGACCTTTGATTTTAGTTTTGGAGGCCTAGAATGAAGAAGGGAGTTGTGGAGTTCATTTCTTGATGCCTCGCTTGTTAGTAAGTGAAGGTCGAGCACCAAGTTCCAATAGGTTTTTTCTCAAGACCTTGAGGTTCCATAGTGAATGTGGGATTGGATATCGATGGACATCATGAAATTTTAACCGCATATGTCTAGGGGAAACAATAACATATGGGTGATCATTGAACGACTCACTAGGTCGGCCCACTTCCCACCTATATAGGAGTAGAGTTTAGTAGACATATTGGAACGCCTCTACATGCAAGAGATAGTTTATCTTCACATAGTTCTATTGATGATTGTTTCTGATCATGATTCTATTTTCACATTCTGTTTGTGTGATAGATTGAAGAAGGCATTTTTTACATATTTACTCTTGATCGTGACATTTCATCTGCATAAGGATTTCCAGATAGAGAGAACCATTCATGTTATGGATGACATGTTGTGGGTCTGAATCTTTAAATGTGGCCATAGTTGGGAGGATCACTTACCACTGGTAAATTTTTTATATAACAATATCTACAACACCACCATTTCTATGGTACCATTCGAGTCTCTATACGAGACACCCTGTGGGTCACCCATTCCTTGAACTAACCCAAGAGAGTCAACACCCATGAGCCCAGAGTTGGTGTTATCTACTACAGAGAAGGTGAAAATAATCCAAGATGGATGAAAACTACATTGAGCTAGCAGAAATCATATGCTGATATGAGATGGAAACTGTTGGTGTTTTAGGAGGGAGACCATGTGTTCGTCGGGTCTCATATCGACGTGTGTTGTGATGATTTGTTTGGGGTGGTATGTTATCTTCAAGATTTATCATCCCTTTTTAGATACTGCATAGAGTTTCCACGGAGTAGTACTGCCTAGATATACCCCAACACTTTCACCGGGTTTGGGATGTCTTCTAGGTTTCGCATCTGAGAAGGTATGTGCATGACCTATTGCATGTCATCTACTGGGGTGAGCTGGAAATCATTGGTAGAAAAACTTTTGTTGAGTACCTAGTGGAGATTTAGGATCAGTAGGATAGAATTCTTTCTTGAAAGAAATTCCCTTTGTGTGTGTCTGGTGGCTGCATAGAAATCTAAAGGAGAGAACTTGGTAGCATGAGGCTCAGATTTTTGTGCAATTCCCACATATATTTGAGTAGCCTTATATTTGGATTTTTGTGGATATAAATCCCAAAGGTGGAGAGAATTTAATATCCAAGATTTTTATGTGTGTAATTTTAAATATTATATGGAATTATTTTGAGACCTGGTGCTTAGAAGACATGTGATTCCAAGGGCTGGTGTTCCTCGAATAAAATTTTCAAAAATATTAAAATTTAAATATCACTTGTGAGTAGTTTTCCTAAAAGAGTTGAATAACTTCTAAAAGGGTTCCTTCATCAGAAATCTGAGGGCACCGTTGTGTTCAGAGTAGAAAGTTATCCCATGGTGCCGCCTAACATCATCCAGTGCAGGTCGACCTTGAAAAGTAGATTTTTTATGTAATAGGAATAAAAATAATTTAATAGAAATATTTTATTTGACACAATATTGGTTTTTATTTTAATAAACATTTTTCAAGAATTTAGTGTTATGAAATAACACTGGAATTATTTTGAGGCAAGTAGAAATGGCGCTCTCCAATGAACACTGGCAGATCATGAATCTCCAATAAACAAAGCACTCGGATTTGAAGAAACTTCTATGATGAAAAAAATAATTCATCTGCAAATAATCTGAATTGAGGTAGGCAATTGTTATTTCATTTTATTTCCCTGTTTCTATTATCAATAAAAAATGTTGGTTAACCAATGAACAGGTTCAACAATGGTATGATCATTCTTGGGGGATGGGATTAATTTCAGGAAATCATTAGAGTTTATTATTAACTATTATTGTTTCTTCATTATTCATTCTAATGAGAACTAATTGAGGAAAATATGAAAAACATCCTTGGATCATTCTTTATGTAATTTTTGTTCTTTTTTAACTCCCGTTCTTGGTGTTCTTCATAGTTGAACCATCATGGTCATGGATTGACTTTCTGGGAGTCACCAAGAAAAATCAGACCGCCAGATGGAAAGAAGAATCATGGCCAAAGTAAGTGTAGAATTCGACCCAAAGATCCCAAAAGTGGTTTCATTTCAAAAAAAAATCATTAGAGGCTGTGGCTGGCGGTGCAATGTGATGGGGTTCACCCGTGTCATGCGGGAGGTGGAAGCCATGTGGAATGCTTCTTTGATGGGGATAAGAGTCATGTAGTGATGTTGAGATTGCTTGCTTGTAAAGCACGTGGGGGTGTCTGGACACATCTGGATGACTGCGTGGGATGTCGTGCGACACTACGTGGACCAAGGGTCATGCGGTTGGGGCAGATTGTGTGTGGCAGATGAGCTGGAATGCATGAATGGGGGCCAGAATAGGGGAGTGGGCACTACCTAGTGGTCCTATAAGGTATATCCAGGTGGCCTAGTGGGATGATACAGACTGGGCCTAATGGACTGGGTCAGATCGGGTCGACCGGACCCAGGTCTGATCTTAATACTAAAATGGTCAGAACACTCAAATGGAGCATCCATTTGACGCGCTATCAGTAGAGATGAGACCCTTGTAATGAGGCAGTACTTGTGAATCCAATGGTGTGTTTTAACATGGAAATATTTCCAATGAAATGGGATGTTTACATTTCCTTTACCTGGGGTCAACAGGTATAGAGGTTGTGACTACTACTCACCGAGACCCCAATATTTTCTACGTGAATTGATTCCCTTGTCAATCATATCTTGTACGTGTTCCATTATGTTTTTTCCCAGTAATGTTTCCCTAAAGGTTTGTTGGTATCTTTTCATACTCACGGAAGTATGATCAATTCCTTAGGACTTCCAAGATAGAGTTGTTGGAATACCCTAATAGTCCTGGAGTGGATCCTCTAATGCTCCATTGATATCTAGGTGGAGTTTTTGGTATTGAGGTGACCAACTTCATCAGGCGTCAATCCTCTAAAAAGAGGGTTAATCCTGATTGAGTTGTTGGTGTCACCCAATAACTCTAGTTGTGATCCTCATCAAATGTTTATATCATATTTTGATATCATTTAGTGTATCTCTCTCTGATGAAGGTTCCCAAAAAAAATGTACTTCTTGGATGCACGTTATTAGGGCTATAAGACTCCAAAGTGTATTCTCCCCGATGGTTGCCTTGTAGAATCTTTGAGCTGAATCCCTTGTGGCGGTATGTTGAGGTTGTGAATTACCCTAGGCAGTCTGATATGGTTTCAGTATATCTAGATATTCTTTTTATATGTTGCAGACATATACCTGTAGAGAGAAGATAGTACATTACTTTATGTACTGATTTGTGGTTTTGGATAGTCCTACTATGTATTGTTTTACTCACCCTGGCATGGGATTTTCCCTCACTAGTCATTTATTGTGCAGACGAGCGACCTTTTGATAGAGTCCAAGGTGGACCAGGATCAGATGTATCCTTGTGAGGTCAGATAGATTTTGGTGATTATACAGTCATAAATAGTATCCCAAGTACCTTGCCTTCATATAGGGTTTTATGTGGATGAGTTTCAGGAAATTATTTAAAGACATTATTTTTTTTGTCCTTGTATTCTGACCATGTTTACATTCCAAAACAATCACTACCATATTCTGGTTGTGGTTTACAGTGGTTTGCACAAATATTTTACTTAGTTTTTTTACATTTTATAATTTATGGGCTTAGAGATGTGTGTATGGGTATAGGTACTAAAAAATTCGTCCTATGTTAGTGATATTCCTACTTGGTCCTAGTCACCGTCCCCTAGCCTATTAGAGGCGGTCATTGGGAGTCGTGGAATGAGACCCCCTAGGCTGGGTTATGAAAATACTAGATGTAATGGTTAGGGTGTAGTTAAATGATGTTTCTATTTCTATTCATAATTTTTTGAATTTTATAAAATTTAAATAAAATACCTTCTAAATATACCATGATATATTTATATATAAAAAGAAAAAACTCAATCAAATATAATACCTTTAAATGAAACCTTTATCACTAAATTGGTTTCTAATTTCAATGTAAATGGTTTTCAACTCTATACCAAGAAATAGAAACTCAATATACCAAAACCAATATCGTCTGGCATGAGACATAGAACCAAACCTAGACTTAGTATGGGGTATTTGGGAGTGTATATTATGTTCTTATGGCATGTTATAGTCTTTCATTTATCACCTACACTTGGATTTTAGAGCAGGCAGAGAGGTGTGACCTTTTCTATAAGAAGGATGTAAAGCTATACTGAAATATTTTTGCAATCATTTAAATTGAAATAAACTCTTTTGATGCATGTATTTGTCATCTATGAATCTTTCCCCCGTGTGAGCCTTGAATTGTATGTGAGGAAGGCAGTGATGAAGATTCACCAGATGTAGTGGACCATAACTGCTTGTAATACCACCTATAGTACCACATAATGAACCACATTTTATTCCACATAAGCACACTAATTTCCAATTTTGAGATGGTTTCTTCCATATGATGCAGTCTTTTCATGGTGTTTCTCAACCTTCCATGCCTACTATAGTGTCGACTCGGGAGTTTTAGTAGCATAATCCTCAATCCTTTTCAAGGAATGGTAGACCTCATGTTGTTGATTCATGTGTTGAGTCCATTATTTTGATATTAAAGAATATGGATGCACCTTAATAGTAGAGGGTCAAAAGACCACATATATACTATCTGGTTCTTCTAAAAAATGGTGGGATGACATCACTAGGTAAACATATATCGATATATGGTCTGTGAAGGCTTCCAGATGATCATTTATAAATAATTATTTTGAAAGACATTGAGGGATGGATGTTATAGATAATTAATGAAACTATAGAAGGGTTCCATGTAGGTCATATAATATTTATCTTGTTTTACTAATCTACTAAAATTTTCATCGACTCTAGAAGTATATGATCATATAATTATGAGGAAATTGAAGGATGTGCTATTATCTCACCATCGAATTACTGGTAAATTTATATCCCCTGAAATCTATCTTTGAGATAGTCAACAAGTCCATCATGAATGAGAGGAATCTATGGAAATAAAATGGAGACAACTAGGGTTGTTCAAAACCAATACCTACTAGTGGTTATTATAGAGGGTGAAATAATATCTTTGAGGATTCGTGTGGGGGTAGCAGCATTCTAACAACCTGTACTAACATATTCTCAACATATCACCTTTGATGGAATTTAGGAAACCTAAAACCTTAGTATATACAACATCAAGTAAAATAAAGAGGCTTGACTAGGATGGGGCATATCTAGTGCTACTACAATACATTTATACAAGTTTCAAGAGAGAGGGGATATACACCTACCCAACGATTCAAATTTGGGCCAGTGGTATCCCACTAGGAAGGCATCTTCAATACCACTAGTCTCTTAGACAAAGTGGTGGCCAAAGAAGAGGGAATCAGAATCTAGAATTTTAGTATGACCAGAGTAGACCTAATCAGTAAAGTCAAGCTATGACTCAGGGTCATAGTACTACCCAGTTACAAATAGGGTAGCACATGACTGAGCGGTAGATCGTTGGACCTTCTACTATTCAAGTCTCTATTATAGTATCATCTAAATCAGTGTCTTATATATTTAACACATGTGTGTCACACTATTTTATATCTAAGAAAATTGTGGAGAGTTGTTTCCTAGATATAGAGTATTACTATAGTGATATGACAGTCTGTACCACGTTTGGTATCTTATCTGAGATAACCAACTGTTGTATGGATTTTCCCCATGAGATAGGCATATATCACTACAAGGGGAATATTTATGTCCTATACATGATAAGGTTTGATGTAATTATTGAGATTGATTGGATAGTTACCTATTAGTCCCACAATGACAGTTATCACAATAGTGTGATGATTACATCACCAGGGGTAGTAGACATATACATAAAGAAGAATGTGATGTATGTCCATCTTGAGGAGGACCTGAGCATAAATGGATGGGTATAGTGGCTGAACAGATCATTAGTCTTTTCTAGGAAGATCATTTAATATGACCTATAGTTTTCCCTCCTGTAGTGTAAATTTTCAGGGATGTATTTCTTGAATAATTTTCCAGGCTACCACCAGTGAGAGAGGTATAATTCACAATTGATCTAGTTCTAGGAGACACCTTAGTTTCCATTCCACCTTATATGATGGAACCTATGGAGCTTATGTAACATAATATAAAGTTAGAATATATGGAGGATAAAGGCTTTATTTGACATAAAACCACACCATGGGGATCATTAGTCCTTTTTTATATGAAAGAATATAGTACCCTCTGGAATTGTGTGGAATAGTGACTACTACACCAGCTTACGATAATTAACTTGTGTCCAATACCATGATTATATGGCCTATTAAAACTTCTATAAAGAGTAGGGATGTATTAAAGGATTAATTTGAGGTCAGCCTGTCATCAGGTGCATGTCATATCATCAATCATACATCATATATATTTCTTGAGAAGATATAGACTTTATGAGTAATTGGTTATATCTTTTTTTCTCCTAAATTTTCTTTATATTTTAATTTCTCTGATGAATTGAGTTTTCCACCCATATCTAGATTCATTCATGGTAATATTTGTGGATAACATCATAGTGTACTCTAAATCTTGATACAACCATTCCTAACTTCCTAGGATCATGATGAATACACTGAGAGGGACTCATTTGTATGATATACTCCACAAATTCATATTTTGGATAGAAAATATTCACTTCCTCGGTCAAATAATTTCATATTTAGGAATATCAATAGACCTAGAGAAGGTGAGATATATAAATTTGTAGGAGAATCCTATGAACCTCTTTGATATTTGTTATTTCTTAGATATATCCAGGTATTACTGTTGCTTCATCGAGGATATATCATGCCTACCAGTTCCTCTTATGGGATTGAATAATAGGGGTGTTAAATTAGTATGGTCAAAATCTTGTGAAGTATCCTTTTAGGAGCCCAAATGCAAATCGAAATCAGCATTGATTCCGATTCCTCCAGATCTATGAAAGAGTTATTCTATTTACTATGATGCATCAGGTATTAGGTTGGGAGTTGTTTTGATGCAATAAAATTGAGTCATGGAATTTTTTTCTCATTAGTTGAGGAATCAAAAGAATAACTACCTAACACATGACCTCATGTTGTCAATTTTAGTTGATGGTCTACATTTTTGGAGACATTATTTTCTTAGAAAACATTTTTTGGTGTTCAAAAACAACAAATAATAAAGTATATGTTAATGAATCATGATTAGAATATCAAAAAGTGATGATGAGTTGTGTTTCTGAATTAATTCACTTTTTTTGGTTTCCTATATTCTTTTAAGATGTATTTTGTTTGTCAATTCTCTAATACAGATGACTTAGAAATAGACGATTAATGTAGCTAGTGGTGAGTGGTAGCTCATCACCTTATTTTCAGCAATGGATGTTGTGGTTCAGAAGGATCATGAGAAGAATATCCTTTTAGATTTAGCAGTGGCCTTAACCCTTTTGAAATTTTTCATAAATATACAACTCTTAGATCATGAGTAATTAGTCATAAGGGATGGTTTATCAAATGACAATTCATCATCTGGTTGTACCATGGATGAGGATAAGGATTTATAATTTCATGGGTGTTTGTGGGTCCTAATATAAATAAAATAGGAGTTGATGTGGGAATTGCATGCCTCATTTTAGGCATTTAATCCTAATTTCACCAAGATGTGTCGAGACTTACATCACTAGTATTGGTTTCCTAGTTTCAAATGGGATATAGTCAGATTTATAACTCATTGTTCCACCTATCAATAGGTAAAGTAGAAACCTCAGTGACCAAGATGACTTTTACAACCATTTTCCATTCCTAGGTGGAATTGGGACAATTTATATATGAAATTTTTGATTGGTTTTCCTAGATTTTCTCAGGGAAATGATATAGTTTGGGAAGTCTTCGATCTATTTATTAATCCGTCACACTTATTACATATTAGAGAGGACTTAATGGTAGAAAATATAGGATAATATACATTATGAAGGCTTTATATATTTGTGGATATCCTTAATATATCATATCTAACTGGTATTATCACTTCATGTATTAGTTATGGAAGTGGTGTAGAAGGAATTGGGTTCACAGGTTCTACTGAGCACAACCTATCACCCTCATAGTGATGGACATACATAACATACAATATAAGTGTTAGAGTACATCCTATGTGTATGTTTCCTTGACATCAGGGGTTTATCGTACAAAAAATACCTCTAATTTAGTTCTATTATAATTATATATTTCATGATACCATCAAGATGGTTGCTTATAAAGCTTTATATGGTAAGACTATATTGATCACCTCTATGCTTGAAAAAGTTTGGGGAGGCAGTTTTTTAGGGACCACATCTCATCCAAGAGACTACAGAACTGGTTTAGTTGATCAGGAATTACATGATGACATCTTAGTATACACATAATTCATAATACAATGGAAATTGATGAACTCTAGAGTTTGATTTTTTGGATCAGGTTTTCTTGAGAGTTTTTTCTAAGATGGGACTTTGAAAAATTTCGGTGGAAAGGTAAAATTTTTTATCAATTTCTTGGAAACTTTTATGTTCTGTGTTGGATTTTGATAATGGAATACTAGTTATCACATCCTTAGAAGTATCTTTCCATAAATGATATATTTCATTTATCTCATCTCCCCCATACTATTCAACCCCACCATATGTTCTACAGCCTGATGAGGTTGAATTAAAGGTGGATGCTTTCTTTAAGTAGAATTCAGTGCATATTATGGATCAAAACATGAAGAAATTATTAATTAAGTGAGTTCTATTAGTACATGTGATATGTTATGAAAATGGATAACATGGTGAGATCTATGATTAGGAAGTTGATATACAAGCCTAGTGGATAGATCTCATCTAATAAGATCCCACTATACCCATTGAAGGACAAACTGGGGATGAGTTACACTAATGAGGGGTTGTCATAACGACCCATATTTTCACAAATGTGTGGATAGTTTTTTCAGAAATAATTCATTTTTGCACCTTGGTAAAAATTACCTACGGCCTTAAGATGGTTTTAAGACCATATCAGTCTTTTTCAGAGCAAGATCTCTAAGAATTTGATATATAGAGTTGGTCTTACAATTAGTGCGAAGTTAGGACTAACTGTATGAACTAACTGGGTAGGGAACTTGTTTCAATGGAGTTTCCACAATTTGTTTTCTAAAAATATTCCATCTTGGTCACATTCCCATACAAAATATCAAAGTTTTGTGAAAGTTTATTTTGATACTGCTTGCATACGGCTATCCAAACTATGCGACTAGCCCATGCAAAGGAGGTCCATATGATATGGATGGTTCATGGTAGGTGCAAGGTATATCCAATTGTGTGACCAAACCATACCACCCCATATTAAGTTTGATTATATTAAATTTACCCTAATTCTTTTTGACATAAATTCCTTCTTCCTTGATTAATTTCTAGCTGAAAGCACCAAAATTCTCCTCCCAGAAACTCTTCCTTCACACCACCTATGGATCAAGTAACTCCTTCATCTGGACTTTGAATCAAACACTGTTGAAAGAATTGAATTCCTCTCTGTATGATATTTAATCCTATTAATTTTTTCATAGTTCATATTCTTGTCTCTATCACTATTTAGATGTGGGATCATTTTTCCTATTTTAGAACATTTTTATATTTCTCTAATTTATTTTTTTCTACATCAAACTCGAATCTCATATTGGATGAGGATTCATTAACATACCTAAGGTAGGTGGTATAGTTATTTTCCTAAAAAATATTAGTTAATTATGTAGCTTTTTTTATTATGTGTCAACTCATTCATTTCCTCACATCACCTTAAAAAATTTTCTTTCCTTTATAGGCTATTCTGCTCTTGTCGTTATAATCTCATTAACATGTGTTAGCTTGTTAGATTATATCTCCCCCATTGATCGTCACCCCTTTGTGTATGTAGGATTAATTTCTATCTTTATTATAAGGGTTAATGAATATTACCCACTCATAAATTTTAATATTTATTCTAAAATTGGTCTTCCTAGATTAATTAAATGAAATGGATTACATTAAGGGATTAAAATAAGCTGGAAGGGCCAAACCACATGCTATATAATTATAAATGGGATTTGTACATATTGTGAATCTAGGATTGATTGGGATTGATGAATTATAAAGAATTATAAACAATTCCTCACTATTATTATTACTATTCTATGGATATTTTTTGTTTAAATATGGATAATGGAATTTTTTTTCATTATAATTCACATACCCATACATTGGGTGTTGGAAGTGATGTCTCACAATGTCAAAATTCTATTTGGGTAATGATAATGATGTTCCAAATCCCTATGTATAGGGTTCTAAGAATGATGACTCAACCCACCATCTCAAATGATAAGAATGATGTATCACATTCATCATGAGATTCTGGGCATGTACCCTTTCTTGATCGTGTAGATCATTAGGCTAGTTTTGGACACCTGAGTGTTGCCTCGGGTCCCAAGAGTACCTAGTATCCATGTATATGCCTAATAATTTCCTCATGTATAGAGTGCATATATAGGGGTACAATATATATTTATATACATATATATTACTTATATATATGTTGTTTTTGGATCATACATATTATGTCATATGCTGATGTAGGTGTAGTATGCCAGGTCCTCTAATGGAACCTGAGAAAAATGGTACTTATTTTATTCTTCGTTCTTATTATTCTGATTACATACACACTTGTTTTCTATATACATGACTTTTATTAATTATAAACACTATAGGTGGTGTCCTATAGAGGCTATCTCACACCCTACTTGGGCCACCTTTCTTACCGGAGTAGACTTCAAGACTTCTGGTATGGATAAGCGAAATATCCCTACTATATAAGGTTCATTTATTTTAATTTTAAATTGGAGAATATAGATAAAGTACTGAGAGTATGTTCTTGTTTCTAGAGGAGAATTATTTTATCTTTTTTAATTTTTTATATAGAATGTCGTATATTCATTTCCCCTGTATCCCATATTTCCATTTTTTATATTAGTATGAGCTTATGAGATTTTTATTTCTATTAAAATTTCTTGCTTATTTATGCTACTATGGTATAATATTGAATTTTTTTTAACTTTACCATATGTTATATCAAGCTTCCTATATTGTTAATTATTTATCATGTCTAAATTTAGACATAAATATGATGGTATAGTCTCTAAATTATTCATGTTTAGACCCTCACTACTAGTCTGAAGCCTTTCAAATATGAGGATACATTCTTGAGGCCATGATACCTACTGTCTTAGAGCACTGGTTAGGGGTTCTACTAGTTTAGGGCATTACAGTTGACGTAGGAAGATTTATTTATGGTATATGAATCACAGTATTTAATTCCACTTGAACAAAACTATCCTACACGCGATCTTGAGTTGGATGAAGATGTAATATCAGTACCCTATAAGCCTAGATCTAGTTTCTTACTTTATTACAATGGAATAATATATAGGGAATCACATCCCAGAGTACTGATCAGTTTTATATTCTTAGTAATGAAGATTCATGCATGAGTATTGCATTCCATATGAACACACAAATTACAACATAATGTTTTTTCTAAATAACATTATTCCTTCAAGTATATTCCTACATATCTATCATCATAAACTTTATAAATTCTTGGAGAGAGGTAAACCAAATATGGGTGATCTTAAATTCTCATTAAAGGTTAAGTACAACATAATCTATCATGATTCAATGATAATAATAAATATGAAAATGTAAATAACGAAACACGCATTCCATATAATAATAAAAACTGGGAATAAAGTTCCCAAATAACAAGGAAATAAAATAACTAAAAACACACGCCATTTAAATAACTAGATAAGTAATAATAAATATGGCTAGGTAAATAACTAAAACCACACACCATTTAAATAACTAGATAAGGCATAATTAGTATTGTAATGTAAATAACCAAAAACACATTCCATTTTTTCAATATATTGAGAATGAAGTGCATCCATATATTTTTTCAAAGTGAAAATATCATGGATAATAATAAGTGAATATCAAAGAAATAAATTCTTAATTAATCAATGTCATGTTTCCCTGGAAAATTAAACCATTACCATCGATATCTATTCTCATGATGGTTTAAAACTACAGGGTAAACACTAATCTAATTTGGATAACCAATTCATCTCAAGAGAATAAAAATGCATCCGGGGGATATCATTAATCAAGACCCAACTATTTCCCCTTATCCAAAACATACCTCAAATATCAAATAATTTATTTAATAATTTTTCATATCATTACATAAACTTATTGAGTAAAGAATACATATTTATCAAAATTTTCCCAATTAATCAAATAATTATTAAATTAAACACCATATGTAAATATGGTATAAGGTTTAGGAAGTAAAAATATAAATCACACTATAATATGAATATTTATGATAATTATAATATACAACATAAAAATTATCAAAATAAAGTGATTTTTTTAAGAGAATGTTAACAACTAGAAAAGTAAGTGGGATTGTAAAGATTGCTTTTACCACTTTGTAAAATTCTTTATAAAACACCATGGATAATATAATTATAATTGAAACCTAAAATACCATGAATTATGAGTGAATTATGATATTAAATTTAAAATTGTTTGTATAATCACCAAATTAAAGTGAATCGGTGCATGATAACAAATAACTCTCAATAGAATGTAAATTGACACGAAATCTCTAACACTATGCTTACGTTTGGTTGAACCCTCTTTAAATTCATGAATAATGGTTTATATCATCTTATTAACCTATAGTATGACCATATTAATATTTATAATATCTTATTTAATCATTTTATAACATCATATCACCAATTTTTTTAATTGTATTTCATTGTTTTCATAGTTTTGGGTTTTAATTTCCATGTTTTTCAAGTATGTTTTGACTTGTTATTTTCTGTTTCTCTGAAATAGATAAAGATTTAAAAATACCTATATTGTAAAAAATTATGTAAATATCTTGTGTATTTATTATATTTTTACATATTTTAATCCAAAAAAATGATAGGAAATGTAATACACCATTAATGGAGACGGTAGGCTATACGTACACATAAATTCTATTTTCGTTTTACTGGCATATTAAAAAAATGATATATATTTAAATTATAACTATATTATCAATATTATGTCATATATATCAAAAAAATATTAAAAATATCCTTAATAACTTTCGTGTAATTCCTGAACAAATCAAATCACTTCTTGAGGTGGTAGTCTCTCATACAAATAAACGATGTTATCGTCTTACCAAAAAATGGAAACCTTGAGTGAATGTGCTATATAATAATTCAATAAGCATAAATAAATAATAAATATAATAACTATTATATATAAACTGTATGTATATCATTATTCCAAACCTTCAGTGGTGTTAATAGAAGAAAAAATGACATTGGTTCGAGATGTGGTAGTCCACTGTATACACGAACGATGTTTATGTATCTTATTTTATGAAGAGTGTGATGTTTTAGATTATACCCTTGAAATAAAAAAAATATCAGTATATTTGAGACACTTATTTTATTATATAATCATGATATAATAGTAATTTAAGTCAGTGGAGATGGTAATAAAATGAAAATTCCTTTAGAATAACATTTTTTCTTCCTCTTGTATCCTCCTATGGTTTGCACTAATACCTTCCTAAGTTGGATTTATTCCAAATATAAGGCTTAAATAATGTAGGGAGTTAATTTTTGGAGTTATATTTTATATATATTGGATGAATTTATTTATTTTGAGTGGTGTGAATAAGAGGAGAAGTGGGAGGGCTTTTATAAGAGGGGTGAGTGAAAAAATGGTATGTTTTTAAAGTGTGAATTCCACCCATTATTTTACCATGTTAAGTAGATAAAATAATGAAAAAATCAATATATTATAAGTCATAATATATAAATATGTACTTATAATGGGTTTTGGATAGCTATCTAGTTCATTTTCCCCTTAATATTAAATATTAGTCCCTTAGTAAACAAGTTTTTCTCTAAATCATTATAATTAATTTTATCTTAATTCACTAATAATTTTTTCCCAAAAGTAAGTTGTAAATATTATAAATTATAAACTATTATGATTTAAATTTTTTAATCCATTTTCCTAAATTTAAACAACATAAGTGGTATATCTTAATTTAATATTAATCCAATAGACGGGATAGGAAAGTGTGTTTTTAATTTGAAAATATTCATATGTTTACTTTTTTTTTATATAAATTCAATATAAAAATGATCATTATGACCAAAAATTTATTAATTTATGTTAAATTTTTTTTATTATGACATTAAAATCAATTAAAAAAATCTATTTATCTTTATAAATAATTTAGATGAAACATCTGTTTTCAATTAAAATTCAATATTTTCACTATTCAATAAAAAATAAAAATCTAAGAAAAATAACTAAAATTCACCTTAATATAATTTTTAAATTCAAATTTAAATTTATTTATTTATTTTTTTGATTAAAATTTATAAATTTGTAAAAATTTATTTTTAAAACAATTTTACCATTAAAATGTGGAAAAACTATCTTAATAAAAATACATATTTTTATGCTTAAAATTGCATCTGTTCTTATCTTATGCTTATGAAATATATTTTTTTGATTTAAAGAACTATTTATTGAATATATATACTATATAAATTTACTTAATATAATTTACCAATAGTAATTAATTTAATTTATTAGGATAAAACCCCTTTGGGGAAAAAATTATTTTTTATAAAAAAATTTCCAATATATTCAACTGGTTTTCATATTAATTACTAATTAATTATTAAACAATTAATTCAACCATAAATTTTCATAATTTAGTTAATCCTATTAATGAACATAAACTTAACGACTATGTGATTATTTTACTTTTAATTAATAATATTTACAGTATTTGGGAAAAAATAGTCTTGTATTTAACACAAACCATCGAAGAAATGAATTCTTAAGTGTAGTGAAATCTAACTCAGTATTATGTTCATTGAAAGTTATCAATCACTTTATACTATTTATAAAATTATATATTTTAAAGTCTCAAAAAATTATATTCCCTTTTTTTATTTATGTTATGTGTCATACAGGTTATCAAATATGATATTAATATTGTTAAACATTTTGGGTATTAAATTCTCCCACCTTAAATAAATAGAGTTCTAACAATGTAATAATTATCTCAGAAATATATGGTTTGGTATTTTAAAATAAATTTGTTAAAAACCCACATCATAAAATGGTTAATAAATTACCCCTTAATAATATGTTAAATGAATTATGAATTTCATCTAGAATAATAACATAACTAGGGTTATAGATATGATGACATTAGTGTAAAATGACAACATGGACATGGAATAGAAAAATTACACTCAAATAATGAGGAAGATTGAGAAAGAATGTATTCTGAAGATAGTTAATGGCTACAGGGCCATAAACCATAGGTGTTAAAATGTCATTGATATCACTAAAAATACTAATAATAGGGCACTTTTTTCAAGGAAATTTTTTCCAAGAGTTGAGGAATTATTTCACTCTCTATGAAAATAATGACATATACATACTAGATAAGTTTCTATATCATGAGCACATAATATCTATTGGTTTCACCATGTTTTATTTATACTTCACCATGTTGCACAGGTTGCATCATAAGGTGATTGATTACATTATTATCTAAAACTTCATCTAAGTATTGACATAAACCATTTTATAAATTGTTAAATTTTACAAAAGATTAAGAAACAACACATTTGAAAGAAGGATACTGAATTTCCAAAAGGAAAATATATTTTTTATTTAAGAAAAACATAGATTGTTTGATATATTTAAAAGACCCAATAATGATGTAACCTCCATCAATGAGGTCATGAACCAATTTTCTAAGAAATCATTAATTAGTTCCAATGTAGTCGGCACTATAGAAAATTATTTATCTATATCAATTATTTGTTTATCCCAACATCATTATCCCAACATTGGGAATATATTAGGTTTTATATTCCCCCGATATTTTTTTTCCAAGAAGTTAAACTTTTTATTGAAACATATTTCTTTCACATCTGTACCATTCAACATGTTCCCCAAAATCCATAATGAAATACTACCACAACACAATATTTATATTTTTTTAAATTCTCATAACCAATAAATTATTAAAAAATACTCAAATAAAAATATTATTATATATATATACTTTACCATATTAATCAATCTTATTTATTTATATCAATATTATTAGATTGATTATGATCCCTTAGCCTATTCTAAGGTATTTTCCCATGATACATTGGAAATTCATTTGAATATTTCTACATATATCTACAAATAAATAATTTTTCATTAAAAACATTTTTTATGCCATTTAAAATAATCATTGTGTCATTTCTAAACCCATTTTTAGAAAACTCTCAATGTTAATATGAAATTTCAAGGGTTTCTCATTCCACAAGTATCACATGTGGGAAAATACTTCTTTTCCATATTCTATTTTTCTATATTTTCACCAGTTAGAATCATCTTCTCATAATTCTTTTTGAAGCCATAATACTTAGATAACTCTTTCTTATTCTCATTACTATATTATATTATGTCATCCTATAATGAGAATATTTGGGAGACTAATTCCATTCAAAATATTTGGTTAAAGACATCAAAGAAGCGATCATTCCTACCATTTGGATTACATGCATTGATTCAGTTCACATTCCTTCTACTTGGAAGAATTTATATATAATGTAATACACCAGATTAAATTATATTATTATGAAACATAATGTATAATCCCAAAAATAGAAAAATACATTACAAAAATTGAAAATTTTATGTATATATAGTCTCATAATAATACACATGGTTTCCTTAGGATGTTCTTCTCTAGTTATCCTCAAATTATTTCTTAGGGTTATGTTCCCTAATATAGGTTTTCCTAAATCTAGTTTCTAAGGTTAATAGTAATCTTCATCTGAAACCAACTATAATTACCCTTACCCTAGTAACCCGGAGTCGGTGCCTTACTTTACTACATTGGAATACTGAATAGAGAAACACATCTTGAAGGGCTGATAAGTTTAGTAGTCTTGGTAAACTAGAAACATAGATGAGTCTTACATTCTATTTGAATACACAAATTACATCATAATTTCTTTTGAAAACAAAATTATCCTTTCTATCAAATCCCTAAATATTAGTCATAGTAAACAACAGAGATTCTTGGTAAATCAAAATATAATAAGGGTTATCTCAAATTCTATGTTAGGGTTAAGTATTTTAAAATATATCATGAATAAATTCACATAATAAATATCTCCAAGTAAATAACTGTACACAACCATGTAATCAATAAACTGATAAGAAAGTTCATAAATAATATCGTATGTAAATAACATATAAACATTCCATTTATAAAATTTTATTAAGAAAAATCAATATAGAAATAAAAATAACTAAAAAATATTCCCTTAAATATATAAAATGAGAATGAAATACATCCATATTTTTTCATAGTGAAAATAAAATGGATAATAACAACTAAATATCAAATAATGGAAATTCATAATTATTGTACCTCATGTTTCCCATGAACATGAACCATTACCATAATGATATATTCACAGGGCAGTTTAAATCAACTGGGTAAAAAATCATTTGATTTTGCAAATTTATTTGATTCATGAGACTATTGATGCATTGAAGGGATATTATTAACCAGGCCTTACCAATTTCATCAGTTCCAAGTCATTCCTTGAATATCAATTAATTTTTTTATAATGTTCCTTTTCATCAAAAATCTATAATGGGTAAAGAATATGGATTTATCAATATTTTTCTAATTAATCAAATAACTATCTAAGTAAACCCCATATGTAAAAATGGTATATAGCCTTTGAAATAATAATATCAATCACAAAAGAATGAATATATATAATATTAATTAAATATACCATAAAAGTGATCATAAGGAAGTTATTGTTTTGAGATAAAGTTAAAAATCCCAAAACAAAGTTAGATTTCAATGATAACTTTTACAACTTGGTAATTTTCAAGTCAAAACCTCTTGGAAGATATAATTCATTGTAAAACATAAAATACCATGAATTATCAGTGAATCATGATATTAAATGAAAATGTGGATGTAAAGACCTAGAATTTTCATGTAATTTTTTTTAATTAAATGGAAATTTTACGAGTACGAAAAAATTTACGGTGCGTGATTTTGAGGACCGGTGTGCCCGGAATGAATTTCTAGACTTTTTTAGGGTACGTTTAGTAAACATGCAAGTGGGTTTTTCTAAATTTTGAACTGGTGCCTAGAATTGAATTCTGAGGGCACTGTGGAACTCGCAACACCGGTATTTTCTTAAGGAGATATTTACCTCGACCGTAGTAGGTCGAGGGTGGAAGTTAGTTTTTCACGTATTTTTGAAAGAATAAAAATAAAATAAAATGGTGTAACATTTTTTTTATTTTTTTTAAAACTACCATGTGGATGTTTCATAGGTGGGGACCACCTGAACTAAACCTCCCTTGAGAGGTTATGGTGTTGGGTACCACCCGAGTATAAAACCCCTTGAACTCCCCTTCAATGGGGAAAACCCTCAATCTTTATATTAAATGTAGGGGAGCCTCTTCAACTCCTCCAAATTTTATTATTCCAACACAGTTAATTAATTAATCCTTTTTGAATTTATTCCAACGAACTAAATAGACCACATAATCTATTATGTTGGCTACTTGGAATTTTTGGTGGAATTGGGTGGAAGGAGCCTTGGGAGAAAGATCTTCAATGAAGAATGCTGACATCGACTTCGGCTTCTTCCACGAGACATTTATTGACGAGGAACGTATTTAACATCAATGAACCGACAATCAATGAAACACCGAAGTCACCAACGTCTTTCAATTCCCAATGACATCGTCTCCTTCCCTACAAACAATATTCAATGAATCAAATGAATGAGTTAGAGAGTCTGTTTGAATTATTTTCCTTTACCTATTCTTGATATTCTTGTTCTTCTTGAGCCACATGCTACTGCTGTAATGCAGAGGGTGCGGGCCAAACAAACAGGGCATGACCCCTCCTTCATTCTTCTTAAATGGTGTATCCTTCGCGATGAAAGAAGGAAACTTTGGTGATGGTGACTGGTTCTGGAGATTGGCACCGGTGGAACTCAAGAACCGCCAATGAAGGAAAGGCGTCCCACTGCCCCGTGTCCTCTGCGCCCCACGACAATCTGCCCTCTGCGACCATCACCGCCCAGCGGCCTCACAGCGTCGCCCCAGTCGAGCGGCCTCGCGACGCCCGCAGCCTCCGCCCTCCCTATCGGGCCGCCCAGGCCGAGCCACCCCATGACGTCCAGCCTCTTGACTAAGCCACCCCGTCCAAGACACCCCACGACCTTCGCCCTCCTAGTTGAGCCACTCCGTCCAAGACACCCCGCGGCCTTGCGCCCTCACGGCACCACCCACAGCTGACCCGCCCCGCTCCCTTGCGGCACCCCCACGGTCGAGCTGCCCTGCGCCCCCATGGAACCCCCGCAGTTGAGCCACCCCACGGCCTTGTGGCACCCATGTGGCCTCGCAGCCTACCGAGCCCGGCCGGACCCACCGGGTCGGGCCGGGTCGGTCCGACCGAGTCAGCCCAGACCCGGACAAGATACGACCCTATACATTACATGGGCCAAAACTTTGGCACTGGAAGTCTGATTGTCGAACCATCAGCTGCACCAGAAACCTTGGAGCTAGAAGGATTATTTGGTATACCTCACTGGAGTTTTGGATAAAGTTGGGGAATGGTCATATTGGATCGAGCACGAATCCAACCGGGCCCTCGGGACGAAAAGGCTAATAACTCACAGACCGAGCGTCTGAATGATGCGTTGTCTATTGCGTTGTGACCCCTATGACGTGGCGGTCCCTTGAGATATTTCTTCGTGGGAATTCATGGTAGTTGGTTTATCGACCAATAGCTTGTAGATAGAATCATCATGGAGACGAGCGAGCATAGTGCAGGAACACAGTCGCTGGATGTGATGTGAAGAATGTTGAGTAATCTTGTGTGGGTTATCACATAGAGTGATCCTGTGTGGGTCATCACCTAGCGATTTTATGTGGGTCGGCACCTTGAAATCTTGTGTGGGTCAGCACTTAGAGATCCTATGTAGGTCAGCACCTTTGCAATCATGTGTGGGTCAGCACTGAGAAATCCTATGTGGGTCAGCACCTGGTGATCCTGTGTGGGTGTACCTCCTAACAGAGTAAGAAGATTTAGTAGTTATATCTAATCATCTCTATTACTGTACTTAAGATAATCCATGAATGAGATGATTTCATACATGTGTGGTACTTTCCTTCGTGGTAATACCTTGGTGGTATTCTTCTGTGTGGCGTACCTGTGTGGTACTTGCCTTTGTGGGTTCCCTTTCTTTGTGGAACAGGTGAGCTTTGGGATTTTGGGTTGGACCCTGTTTTTCCTCATTATTAAGATGGGTATACTTGATAACTTATGTATATGTATGGGCATATACCTATATAGGGTTGACAGTTGACTTTGTGCTTTGAGATTTATCCTTTTTGGAATTTTGTGAGACCCTGAGGGTCTTGGGGTCCCTAATGAGTATCATTATACTCACCCTCGCACAGGCTATGCCCGTACCTTGTTGTGTTTGGTGCAGATGATGGATAGAGTTGATCGAGGCTAAGGATACCAGGAAAAGATAGTGCCCAATGGTGGACCATATGATGTGACGGTACGTAGAGGAGACGGATGGACGTGGAGTGTTGGGGAGGTGATCTGAACCTACCCTTCAGGTAGGAACCTTGTAGGATGACCCATTAGCTGTTTTCCTTTTTCTTTCAGTTTTATTTCAGTTGTAATTGTATCTTTATAGTTGGGCTTGTATTTCTAGCCCCTTTTACTTTCAGCACTCTTTTTTTATATAGTTTACTTGTGTTCGTATCCTGTTGTGTTCTTGGTTGAGTGTGTTTACAGGATATAAATACAATGCCTACCCAATTATATGGAATAGGCCTTTTGGTGCTAGTCTCCAGCCCATGGCCTATGGATGGCGGGCTTAGGGCAGTCACGGCATGGGCCCCAAGGAATGGGTCATGACAGTGGAATTATATACTCCACATTAAAGTGAATTGGTTCATAATAACATATAATTCTCAATAGAGGAAAAATTGAGATGAAATCCCTTACATTACACTCCCATTTGTAGAAATCTATTTAACATCATTTATATTAGTTTTTATCAGGTTATTAAATTATAAAAAAATCTTATTAATATTTATGATATCATATATGATATTTAATAATATCCTATCACCCGTTTGTTAATAATCATTCATTGTTTTAATTGTTTCGGGTGTTAATTTCCTTCTTTTTTAAGTATGGTTTGACTTCATTTTTCATCTTATAAAGATCGTGATTTAACAATATTTAGACTATAAAATATGATGTAAATATATTTTATATTTAGTATATATGTATTTATAGTAATCATTAAACTTTTGTGATTGTGTAACACCCCAAGATTTTATGGTATGGATCTTTTAAAATTTAATTTATTTGATAGTTTATACTTCACGCAACACTGAGTTCAAAATTTAATATATTATTATGTATGACTGTTAGAAAAGTACAATGACTATTAGGAATTTTAATATTAACAATAGAATAGTAGATTCATCAATGAAATTATAAATAAAATTTTGGTATCTTAGAAATGAAAATATAATATATTTATATCTTGGTATAAGTAATTAAACATTTCAAAAATGAAAAATTAAGTGTAAGTATTTTTATAATTCAAAAATGTTTATTTAAAATTTTAAAATTAATATAATATTTTAAAATAAAACTTATTTTCATAAAATTTATTAATAAATTGATATTTTGTTTTACTATTATTATAAGATAATTTTAGGTGACCTTGATTAATTATTCCAAGTACTATGAAATCTGTTAAAATTTTGAAATTGGTATTTTTAGAATAAATTATAGTTCTAATTAAAAATTAAATATATTATATTTGAAAAATATTTTCATAAAATGGAGTCTATTTTTTAATTCCACATGTTGAAAAATTGTTAGAGTGAATTTTTTGGATTTTTCTAAAATAGTTTAATTTTTGTGAATAGTGAAATATGGTAATTTACCATATATATACATTATAAGTTAAATACACTATTACATGAGTAATTTATGATGTAATCGCCTTAATATAGAACTAAATTCCATTATTTTAATATATTTAGTGATAATTTTTAAATTATTCATAGTCTTTGTCCAAAATAATAATCAAATGAATTAAATAAAAAAAGACCCCTCTCCTCCACTATAAATACCACTCCTCACAAAATATTCTCCTCAAACCTCTAAATCCTTTAATATTATCGAATTTCTTCCCAATAATTCTCCCAAATATCTACCCCATGTTATTTTACAACTGGTCTCACACAATATACCAATTCAATATTTTTAAGGAGGTTCTTGAGGAGTGGAATTGCAGATGTAAAATCCCCTTTATTTTTTTTAATTTTCTTTCAATTTATTTTATTTTCTTGTCGTTTCCTTAAATACTCTATAAAAAACATGCATTATAAATCATGTATCTTATATATATACTATAATATTATTATTATTATGGTATATCTACCATTAATACTTTTTTCTTCTCTTTTTTTGTTTTAAAAAAAAAATTCCACCATGCATGAGGTGTCAATTCACGACCTTTATGGATAACGATTCTTTATTTTTATAATACATCCTTAAATAATGTTCAAATAATAAATTTTATTTTTAAAAGATATTATAATATGTATATTATAACTAATTTAGTGTTTTTAACTACTATATATAGATAATATTAATTAATAAAATGAAAATATTTTGTGGTGATCGGGAAAAGGCCAATAATCCAAACGATTATCATTAATGTTTTACCTAATAAATCATCCTAATATATAGAATATATATATATAATAATATTAAATATTCTATATTTTCCTAAATAAAAAATAATTTCAATTGTAGATAATGATTCTCATTTCACATAATCTTTCGTACATGTATACAAGGGGACCAATCGTGAAAACTAAGGAAACAAACACTTCCAAACTAAAAAATTGAATCTAATAACTCATAAAAACACCCTAAATGAACTTAATAACATTAAAATAAATAAAATAAATTTTTAATAAGTTATTAATTAAATTATTGATGAATCTAATTTCATTATCAAGTACATAAAGTAAAACTGTAGAAGGCTTTCGAACCTAATGTAATGGATTCTCCACAAACCTCCATTTCTCATTAGTGGTATACTTTTTCTCTATTTACCAAAATTAAAATTTTAATTATTCTTATTTAATCCTCTAAAATTAGGTTTTTATGTACAAAATATATGTATATATCGCTATTATTCTTTATTTGATGGGGAAATACATATTTTATAAGTTTTCTCTTCAATTGCTCCTGATAACCAAGCCTAATTAAAGGTAGCTTCCCAATTTCATACCAATTTTCAAGGACACTCCATAATATGTTTTAAGACGCCAATATTTTTCTAAAATAGAAATTTTTATCATAAAAAACTATCTTAACCATTTTATTGTATTATGTAAATAATTAAGCCTTTTTTTCTTTAAAGACTCTTTTATATTTTCCCTTAAACTGCACTAAACTGGCCCATTTCTAAAGTCTATTGAAAACTATATTTACATGTTTTCACTTAATTTTAACATCATTTATTCCTAAAATATAATTTCATTCTCTTGACCATATCCTTTATGGGATATATATTTTCATAATTTTATATTATGATAAATACAAATGATTTTCCAAAGGAACTCTTCTTTCCAAAGTAGAATGGTGTATTTCTCTCCAAAATTCCCAAATTATTTTATTAGAGTATTTTCATATATTTAAAAACCTCATGTTAAATCTTTTTATTTTGTATAATATATCTCTTAGGTTACCATATACCATATTTTATTTAATGGATTATGATTATTTTTACTGGGGATGTAAAATATATATACCATTCGCTATATTACTATGGATAGTTTATAATTATATTTACCAATTGGGGAAATTATTTACATTTCATAATCTATTTTCCAGATGATTTTTTGTTGATTTTGTTTCACACCTTTGATATGAGGAATTCCTTGGACTAAGTGATGGGTGGGACCCTCTATATCCCCTCGATGCATCGGTTGGTCTCATGAGACTAACTAGACTGGGTTTTTACCCTTTTATGTATGGTATCTTGGATGAAGCCTTGACAGTATGATTATGATGCCAGAACTTATTCATTACCTCATTATGATATTAATAATTAATAGCAAATGTGATTTTTAGAATACTAGTATATCCATGGTTAAGTTTCTTTCTCCTATGATTATTTATATGGGATTATTTATTCAACATTTATTCCTTCCATATTATGCTAAAGATTATGTGATAATGAAATGTGTTTTAGTTATTCACCTTTCATTATTGTTTATTTTTATGATATATTTTGTGTTATGTATTACCCTTATAGAGCATCTGAGCTCTCCCCTTTCTTATGTTTTACTTTTCCCCAGGATGCGAAGATGTATATTAAAATTGAATTTCATGGATGATCTATAAGTTTATAGATTTTTACAATGGAGTTACTATGTATTTTTTCCACTCAATATGAAATATAAAATTTATTATTGTATCTAGTTTTATATTTATAATAAACTAATCTATCCTTTTGGATGTGACTTTCTTGTTTAATTTTACCAATGTAATAATGTAAGGAACCAGATCCTTGCTACTAGGGTCATGGTACTTATACTTGGTATCAGAGGATGTTTAGTAGAAACCTTGGAAACTAGATTTAGAAAACAAATATTAGGTAACATCACCCAAATATAGAATTTGAGGATAATAATATAAGAAAATCTAAGAATTTTGGTTTGGTAGAGATTATGTTGGTATTTTTAGAAATATATCCATGTCTAGATACTACTAGTGGATGTGGTTCTGGAATAGATGTACCTAGGGTTAATAACTCTAATAAGGTGTGTCGGGCATGTCTTTTCATAACCTAATACACAACAACCGGCCTTGCTATGCACCTGGTCGGACACTTCTAGTGGATATTCCTAGGATAATTCACATTTTCATTACAAAAAATTATAAATTATTTAAAGGTAAGTATGCCCTTGATAAAACAATGTTTATGATTACAAGATCAACTATGCCAAAATTTTGAATTTATGTTATTTATTTTTTATTGAAAAATTATTCATGATAGACAAATTTAGTTTATTCCATTATTTAGAAATGGAACCAAGTTGATGGAATGGAAAACATATTAATGTGTGTATCCCATGTATGTATTTCCCTCCCATGAAAGATAATATTGTTAGACCTAGATTAGAAACTCGAGTTGAAAAAATATATAACTATATTGGGAAAACTGGCTTAGGTAATTATAAATAACTTTACTCTCAGAGAATCCTGATCCACAATGCAGTCTAACAATGTTAGACTGCTTTATGAGAAAACAACCTCTATCATTAAATGAGAATAAAAACCCATTTTTAGCAGAGAAATGGGTAAGTTCATTGGAAAATATATTTATCACTTTGGAAAATAATGAAAGGGAGAAGGTTGTCATTGAATTTTATCATCTATTGTTAGATAAAGATCAATAATGTCTATTAATTCAAAACACAAAGTGTAACACCCCGAGCTTCCACGATACACTTCTCATTCAATAATGCAGTAGCTTGCATTGTACGCAACTTCGAGTTCTAAAACACCGCGACTAATCAAAGTATCTGTTATGAATAGTAATAACCAATTTTTAAAATTATAGAAATTTTATATTTCAAAATGGACTTCATTTTTGTATTCGTAATATCTAAATTATCCAAAGATGAATTTTTTGTAATTTTTCAGAGAACTTCCAATTTTTTATGAATAATGAAAAATACTTAAAAACAACTTTTTTAATCAAAATAATTTATAGTGATAAATTATACTATTGAATGGTTTTAGAGTATAATTAGAATATATTTTTACCATTTTATCCAATGGTGGTCATTAGAATTAATTTAACATTGAAATTGGACATAAACAATTGCCAATCTTTTGATATAAATTGTTTCCTAAAAACACGCTATTTGTTGTAACAGCGGGAATTAATTATAAAATTAATTAATGTAACTTATATGTTTGTAATTTTGTAAAATAGACATCATTTTTGAATTCGGAATATCAATTATAGCTTAGGGTGAAATTTTGGCCTTGTTCTGAAAAACTTCAATTTTTGATGAATAGTGAAACCACTAAGTGGTAGTTAAATAACTGATTTTTCGTTTAAATAAAATATTACCACTTCTGTGATTTGATTTTAAAAAATCCGACATATATGGTTGACATTAAGAAGTAAAATGTGGTTCAATGAGATTAAAATAATTTTTTGGTGAATAGTAACTTTTAAGTTCTTAATCGCGATTAGAGGTAATTAGTGTAGTTTAAGGTAAAAACAATGTTTTAATAATATGATATGAGCTTGACACGTGTCCTAATCCTATTGGATGAGTCATGGCCGACCAATAAAACCCATGGGTCAACTTGGGGACCCCATGGAGCCACTTTAGTTGGAAAATGACATAAATACCTTTTATTTAATGTTAAAGTAAAAAATGACACAAACATGAAATGTTTTACTAAAACAATTTTTACATGGGGTTATACAAGTCATATTTTTTATTATAAATAGTAATTGGAAAGCTAAAAAGATTTCATACATCATAGTATTTGTTTTATAAATTTTAGACATTATATAAATTAAATTATTTATGATATCATTATGATGCAGCGATGACCTCATTATTTAACGATTTAAATTAAATGAGAAGATAATGTAAAACCCAAGGCTTACACTTTTCCAAAGCCTATTTGATGAGGATATTTCGAACCCTTATCACCTTATCCTCGAATTATACATGTTTGGGACCTTTAGAATCCGAAAATCATTGTATAATAGAATAACATTTCATTACTTTCCAAAAGTGCCCCTCCTCTCCACTTATAAAAAGCCCCCACCACTCCCACCTTATTCACACCATCAAGCCATTTGGATCGGCCAAAATCTGCACAAATAATCTCCCAACATCCCTCCCTTACTCCTAGAAGCCTCAATTTGGGCATAATTCTTCCCAAGGGAGGCTTTGGCTCAAATCAAAAAGAGTTACCCGATTTTTAAGGTAATGTCTTCTCTAATGTTGTTTTGTTTTATTTTTCTTCTCCAACCCCTTAAACTCTTTTAATTCCTTTATTTTGTAACAACACCAGTACCTACAATATACTAGTATGTTTTTATGATAAGTATTTGGTTTACACTTACACACACCTTCGTCTAATGGTTAAAGAACATACTGTTTCTGTGGGTGGCGAAATACTGCCTCACGAAACGATGATTGTTCAAATTCTTTTAACACCTATAATGGTGGCAATTTTGATGACACTATTTTCATATATGATATATATATTATGTTTATGTTTTCCTTATGCTTCTGTATTTCTCATTTATGGCATACTTTATGATTTCCATTATGGGTAAACGCGATAATTTCATTTTAGGAAGTGCGGACTACCGCCCCCTCAAAGTGATGTGAATCGTTAGTGCCATATGTGGGATGTATAAAGGATGGAGTAAATGATATTATATATGATATTATACTGGAACTATATTATACCTTATATATAATTATGATTTCATTCCATTAAATATGAAATAGAAATGAAAGTAGCGTTCATGCGTACGTACGGCTTACCGTCTCCATGAACGGTGCATTTCATTTCTTACCTCTAAATGTTACGTAATATTATAAATGAATGTATATACTGGATATATAAGATATATATGACATCTAAATCATTAATATAATTCTGGATATAATGGATATTCTACCACATGAACAACTTGTAATTATAAGAAGTTTATTGTTGACTCAAGTACCAAAGATCGACAAAACGACCGTTATTAACTTAAATAATTACATAATGTTCATAACATGGTAATAAGTGATATAAAAGGAATAATGAACATAAAAAAGGTTCTTAAGTAAATAGAAATTAATTCTAGTTTATTATTCAGGAGGTTAAAGAACGGTCGAGTCAGGACAAGACGCAAGGTAAGGGAATTTCTTAACCTAACATCCATTCTTTGGGTTAATCTCCTACTTTCAAATTATGTCATGATATTATTATGTCCTATTTTGTATTTTTTACTTTCTTTATGTGTACCTATAGTGAATATACATAATAGGTCTATTTTTTTAAAAAAATGATCTTTGTATGGGACTTCGTCTCAATCTCCTTTCATTGAGGCATATTTGGTTTTATACACAACATTCTTTTATACGGTGTATAAACCCCTTTGACTTTTACGTTTATTCAAAAGGAATCTTTTTTATACGAAGCGTTTTACTAAATGAAAAAAAGTGAATGTTTTTCTTTCCGTACTTATGCGGCGACAACGACTTCTCCACCACCGTGACCATTATTTGAGTTTCGGCTTCCTCTACATGCCATCATTTTTCTTAATGAAAAATAAATACAAAGTTTTAACTTTCTTTTATTTTGGTATTGAAAATGGTTTTTGAAAGCGTTTTTATTATACCAATGTGTTGTATTTATATCTTGTGATTGAAATGTGGAAATGTTATGTTTCCTTTATACATGTTTTATGTGATACGATTATGTTATGGTTTATGATATGTTTAAACCTATTCATATGAGGAATGCATTGGACTTAATAAGGGATGGGTGGAGCCCGCTATAGCTCCTCGATGCATCGGCAGGTCTCATGAGACAAACTAGTGTCTTGGCACGAGGCCTTGACAAAATCTTATTTGTGGTCTTGGCACGAGGCCTTGGCTACGTGGTTATGATAGTCTGGCATTATGCATTCCATCATTATAAAAGTGGTTATTGATATTTCATGTGATTATTCGACCAGTAGAATATCCATGTGAAGAAGTGAATGGCATTATCTCATTTTACTTTTTCCATATTATATTGAAGTTCATGTTTAAAAGGCTTTTGTTTTAGTTATACATTGCCTTAAATGTAAATGTTTATTTATGAAAGCTTCCGCTATATTGTTAACCTTACTGAGCATCTGAGCTCACCCCTTTCAATGTTTTAATATTTTTCCAGGATGTGAAGAAGTATTTTATGAATGACCTGCAGGGGTAGTCAGAAAGGGATATGAGTGTGGACTATGAAGACCATGTTATTGTAGTTTGTTTACTTTTTGATGTAATGAAAGACTTATGAATGTATCTAGTGTTTCCAAGGCTACTAAACTAATCGGTCTTTCGAGACTTGATCTTTTGTGATCATGCCAATGTTACGAAGTAATGCACCGGCTCCGGGTAGCTGGGGTCGGGGCGTTACAGTTGGTATCAGAGGCAGTTTAGTACTAACCTTGGAAGATAGATGTAGATAAACTCTGATTAGAGCACATAGCCCAAAGATAGACTTTGAGGATTAGTATAGAAGAACTTCCTAGAATTTTGTTATTGTAGAGATTTTGTGAGTTTTCTGAGCAATACATCCCTGTCTGGATACGAGCAGGTAGAGGCGGCTCTAGCACAGATGTACCAAGGGGTAAAACCTAAAAACACCGTTTTGAGCTAGACTCGAACGGGAACTGGTGCACGAAAACGGGCCTTGCTGCACTCTTGGTTACGACACTCCCAGGGGATATGCTTAGGATAATTCTCATTTTCTTTACAAACCACTATGAAGGGTTATGAGTATATACTTCCTCAAAGGAAACATTTCTTTTTATGATTATGGATTATATCCATAAATAGTTCAATTTATGTAATGTATTTTACAAATATGGAATTATGTATTTTATTTCATAAACTAATCTAGTTTATGCAATTGTTTAGAAATGGCGCCTAGTGGAAGAAATGGAAACCGTATCAATGAAATCACTCCATGTAGGGATTTCCCTCCTGCTCAAGATAATTATAGTGGGGCTGGTAATGCAACTGGTGCCGATCAGCTAATCACCATACTGGGACAACTTACTCAGGTTATGAATAATAACCTTACTCGTATGGAGCACCCTGATCCGCAACGTGGAGGATCAATGCTAGACCGTTTCATGAGGCAAAAACCACCAACCTTCAATGGGGGTACAAATCCGTTAGTAGCTGAGAAATGGATAAACTCCTTAGATAAAATATTCCATGCCTTAGGGAGTAGCGAAAGGGAGAAGGTTGTCATGGCAGTTTATTGCCTCACTGAAGATGCCGATCAGTGGTGGTCGCTGATTCAAAACACAAAGGAAGATGATGACGTATCGAATATGGAATAGAGTGAGTTCAAAGAGCTTTTCTTAGAAAAATACTTTCCTCGTGACCATCGAGCTGATATGGAAAGGCAATTTCTGAGTCTGAGGCAGAAGGAGGATGAGAATGTCGCAAAGTATGAGGTTAACTTTACAAGGTTAGCGAGGCATGCTTCCGATTATATATGTAACCCAAGGAGTAAGATTGATCATTTATTTGATGGGTTAAAACCATTTATCTGTCGAGCTTTAGTATCACAATCCTTCTCATCATACGAAGATATTGTCTCGTGTGCTATCAAGACAGAAAAGGAATTCTCTAAGTCTTATGACAACAAAGTAAAGCAAGAGAAGAACAGAACGGTGGAACAAGAGACAGATAAAGGGAAAAAGGGAAAGAAGTATTTTCCATTATGTGATAATTGTGGGAAGAATCACCCTGGTACGTTCCTAAAAGGAATGGGAGTTTGTTATAAATGTGGAGAAAAGGGTCACCAGGCTCGTGATTGCAAGGGAAAGAAAGAGGCTGTCAAAGTTGAATGCTACAATTGTAGGGAAATGGGGCATTATGCAAATGAATGTCCTAAGCGTCAAGGAAAATTACCTCAGAAAAGGCCAAGGGATCAAGTCCAATCTTATGCTGTGACTACAGTTGAAGCGGAATAATTAATGTATTGGTACTTTTGGACTCAAGAATTATATTCTGGTTATTAGAATAATGTGATATATATATAAGGATTGTACTACAGTACTTGTTGATTTCAGTATGGTTTTAATATGATTAAGGTAATCATATTTTTAGTATGTGACAATAAGAGAAACTTTTCTTTGTTTGGGGAATCTGATGTTACAATTGATTTTGGAATTAAGAGACCTTTTAGAGAAAGTCTGGACAGAGGTATTTTGGATAACTATAAAGGTTGGAATGGATTAAGTTAAACCATGGATAGTATTGTTTAAGGTTAAAGAATTTATGAAGATTATTTTTGGAATATTATAGTTTTAGGAAAAGGACAACCTGCAGGGTGGGGCATAACCCGTCGCGTCAGACAAAGCTGCAGGAATCGAACCCACAACCATAGTGCGACAGACCTTTATTTCCTACCACTAGCCTACAGGAAGTCCCTGGTTATTACAAAATAATTTTACTAATCAAAATGGTATGTGTTAACATTTGTAACCTTATACAATTAGGATAAATAGAATATTTTTGAGTTTCGTTACCATTTGGAGTAAAATTTGGGTTTGTGGTAAAAATTTATTAACGAATGAAAGTATACATAACAAGTATGTATATTCCCTTACATTCTTAGTAAATCTCCTAAATAAATTTCTCAACATTATAAAAGGTAACTTAAAACAAAAATGTTGTCGGTTAACTTTTCCAACTGGGGATTCAATGACCGTTTAACCAATCACAAGTTTGTGATTTTCTTGTGGTTAAACTTTCTCCTAATCCTATTTTCTATAACTCTCCATCAGACCTTGATGGTTTGTTTCTCCTCCATATCCATATTTTCATAGAATCCTAGAATGGGCTATATCGGGTGACCTTTGTACTTATCTTGCTTTCTTTTAATGTTATATATTTATTAAACTTATTTTCGATGTGGGTTTTCCTCAAAGGTATTTTCTATTTTCAACCTTTTATTTTCCAAGAAAAATTTCAAATTGCGAGGACGCAATTTATTGAAGGAGGGGAGAATGTAACACCCCGAGCTTCCACGATACGCTTCTCATTCAATAATGCAATAGCTTGCATTGTACGCAACTTCGAGTTCTAAAACACCGCGACTAATCAAAGTAGCCGTTATGAATAGTAATAACAACTTTTTAAAATTATAGAAATTTTATATTTCAAAATGGACTTCATTTTTGTATTAGTAATATCGAAATTATCCAAAGTTGAATTTTTTGTAATTTTCTGAGAACTTCCAATTTTTTATGAATAATGAAAAATACTTAAAAACAACTTTTTTAATCAAAATAATTTATAGTGATAAATTATACTATTGAATGGTTTTAGAGTATAATTAGAATATATTTTTACCATTTTATCCAATGGTGGTCATTAGAATTAATTTAACATTGAAATTGGACATAAACAATTGCCAATCTTTTGATATAAATTGTTTCTTAAAAACACGTTATTTGTTGTAACAGCGGGAATTAATTATAAAATTAATTAATGCAACTTATATGTTTGTAATTTTTTAAAATAGACATCATTTTTGAATTCGGAATATCAATTATAGCTTAGGGTGAAATTTTGGCCTTGTTCTGAAAAACTTCAATTTTTGATGAATAGTGAAACCACTAAGTGGTAGTTAAATAACTGATTTTTCGTTTAAATAAAATATTACCACTTCTGTGATTTGATTTTCAAAAATCCGACATACATGGTTGTCATTAAGAAGTAAAATGTGGTTCAATGAGATTAAAATAATTTTTTGGTGAATAGTAACTTTTAAGTTCTTAATCGCGATTAGAGGTAATTAGTGTAGTTTAAGGTAAAAACAATGTTTTAATAATATGATATGAGATTGACACGTGTCCTACTCCTATTGGATGAGTCATGGCCGACCAAGACAACCCATGGGTCAACTTGGGGACCCCATGGAGCCACTTTAGTTGGAAAATGACATAAATACCTTTTATTTAATGTTAAAGTAAAAAATGACACAAACATGAAATGTTTTACTAAAACAATTTTTACATGGGGTTATACAAGACTTATTTTTTATTATAAATAGTCATTGGAAATCTAAAAAGATTTCCTACATCATAGTATTTTTTTTATAATTTTTAGACATTATATAAATTAAATTATTTATGACATCATTATGATGCAGTGATGACCTCATTATTTAACGATTTAAATAAAATGAGAAGATAATGTAAAATCCAAGGCTTACACTTGTCCAAAGCCTATTGGATGAGGATATTTATCACCCTTATCACCTTATCCTCTAATTATACAAGTTTGGGACCTTTAGAATCCGAAAAGCATTGTATAATAGAATAACATTTCATTACTTTCCAAAAGTGCCCCTCCTCTCCACTTATAAAAGGCCCCCACCACTCCCACCTTATTCACACCTTCAAGCCATTTGGCTCGGCCAAACTCTGCCCAAATACTCTCCCAACATCCCTCCCTTACTCCTAGAAGCCTCAATTTGGGCATAATTCTTCCCAAGGGATCCTTTGGCTCAAATCAAAAAGAGTTACCCGATTTTTAAGGTAATGTCTTCTCTAATGTTGTTTTGTTTTATTTTGCTTCTCCAACCCCTTAAACTCTTTTCATTCGTTTATTTTGTAACAACACCAGTACCTAAAATATACTAGGATGTTGTTATGATAAGGATTTTATTTACACTTACACACACCTTCGTCTAATGGTTAAAGAACATACTGTTTCTGTGGGTGGCGAAATACTGCCTCACGAAACGATGATTGTTCAAATTCTTTTAACACCTATAATGGTGGCCATTTTGATGACACTATTTTCATATATGATATATATATTATCTTTATGTTTTCATTATGCTTCTGTATTTCTCATTTATGTAATACTTTATGATTTCCATTATGGGTAAACGCGATAATTTCATTTTAGGAAGTGCGGACTACCGCCCCCTCAAAGTGATGTGAATCGTTAATGCCATATGTGGGATGTATAAAGGATGGAGTAAATGATATTATATATGATATTATACTGGAACTATATTATAAATTATATATAATTATGATTTCATTTCATTAAATACGAAATAGAAATGAAAGTAGCGTTCATGCCTACGTACGGCTTACCGTCTCCATGAACGGTGCATTTCATTTCTTACCTCTAAATGTTACGTAATATTATAAATGAATGTATATAATGGATATATAAGATATATATGACATCTAAATCATGAATATAATTCTGTATATAATGGATATTCGACCACATGAACAACTTGTAATTATAAGAAGTTTATTGTTGACTCAAGTACCAAAGATCGATAAAACGACCGTTATTAACTTAAATAATTACATAATGTTCATAACATGGTAATAAGTGATATAAAAGGAATAATGAACATAAAAAAGGTTCTTAAGTGAATAGATATTAACTCTAGTTTATTATTCAGGAGGTTAAATAACGGTCGAGTCAGGACAAGACGCAAGGTAAGGGAATTTCTTAACCCAACATCCATTCTTTGGGTTAATCTCCTACTTTCAAATTATGTCATGATATTATTATGTCCTATTTTGTATTTTTTACTTTATTTATGTGTACCTATAGTGAATACACATAATACGTCTATTTTTTTTAAAAATGATCTTTGTATGGGACTTCGTCTCAATCTCCTTTCATTGAGGCATATTTGGTTTTATACACAACTTTCTTTTATACGGTGTATAAACCCCTTTGACTTTTACGTTTATTCAAAAGGAATCTTTTTTATACGAAGTGTTTTACTAAACGACAAAAAGGGAATGTTTTTCTTTCCATACTTATGCGGCGACAACGACTTCTTCGCCGCCGTGACCATTATTTGAGTTTCGGCTTCCTCTACAAGCCATAATTTTTCTTAATGAAATATAAATACAAAGTTTTAACTTTCTTTTATTTTGGTATTGAAAATGGTTTTTGAAAGAGTTTTTATTATATCAATGTGTTGTATTTATATCTTGTGATTGAAATGTGGAAATGTTATGTTTCCTTTATGCATGTTTTATGTGATACGATTATGTTATGGTTTATGATATGTTTAAACCTATTCATATGAGGAATTCATTGGACTTAATAAGTGACGGGTGGAGCCCTCTATAGCTCCTCGATGCATCGGCAGGTCTCATGAGACAAACTAGTGTCTTGGCACGAGGCCTTGACAAAATCTTATTTGTGGTCTTGGAACGAGGCCTTGGCTACGTGGTTATGATAGTCTGGCATTATGCATTCCATCATTATGAAAGTGGTTATTGATATTGCATGTGATTATTCGACCAGTAGAATATCCATGTGAAGAAGTGAATGACATTATCTCATTTTACTTTTGCCATATTATGTTGAAGTTCATGTTTAAAAGGCTTTTGTTTTAGTTATACATTGCCTTAAATGTTAATGTTTATTTATTAAAGCTCCCGCTATATTGTTAACCTTACTGAGCATCTGAGCTCACCCCTTTCAATGTTTTAATATTTTTCCAGGATGTGAAGAAGTATTTTATGAATGACCTACAGGGGTAGTCAGAAAGGGATATGAGTGTGGACTATGAAGACCATGTTATTGTAGTTTGTTTACTTTTTGATGTAATGAAAGACTTATGAATGTATCTAGTGTTTCCAAGGCTACTAAACTAATCGGTCATTCGAGACTTGATCTTTTGTGATCATGCCAATGTTACGAAGTAATGCACCGGCTCCGGGTAGCTGGGGTCGGGGCGTTACACAAAGGAGGTGTAAAAATTGAAATTATGTAATTGAAGTATTCTAATGAAATTTTATTTGAAAAATATTTCACTCATGCACAGTGATATGATATGTAGATGAAATTATTGAATCTAAGATATAAAGAGGATGAAAATGTTTCCATGTATAATGAAAATTATGCAAGGTTATCAAGGCATGCTATATATTACATATTCAATCCAATGAAAATGATTGATTAATTATTTTATGTGTTAAAACCATTCCTCTGATGGGAACTGTTCTCCCAAATATTCTCATAATATGTTTATATAGTCTCATATGTTGTCAAGACAGAGAAATAATTATCTATATATTAGGACTTCAAATTAGTTCAAGATAAGAAGAGGTATGTTGAACACTTTGGAAAATAAAATAAGGAAAATGGGAAGAAGGGAATAGTTAACTTTCTATCATTTAATAAATGTGGAAAGAAACATCATGGAACTTTCCCATTGGGGGTGGGAGTTTTTTACAAGAATAGATAAAAATACCACTAATAATGTTATTGTATGGTAAATAATAGAGCTTCACATGTTCTACGATACAATTAAAAATATATGGGACATTATGCAATTAATTTTTCTAAGCATCAAGGAATCATACCCTAGAAAGGACCAAGGGAATAAGGCTATACTTATAATGTCACAACAGATATGGTAAAAGTTCTTAATGATGTATTGGAAGGTCATTTAATCATATCCTCAAATTTTTCTAAATCATTTTTTTTATTTTGAATAATTACATTCCTTTATATCTTCCCGGTTTTGTTTAAAAATTATATATTTCCAATTCACCTTATCAACGGATTTGTCAATAAATACCCCTAGTAAAAACCATATTACTACAATTTTGTGTCGACTAGTTCTTATTATGATTCATAAATGTCCTCTAATATATGAATTTATTGTCATACTTATGGTTACTTTTGATATAATCCCTCATATTGATAGTATAATGAAAGAAATTATTCTAAAGTGAAAGAAATTATGATTTATGATGAAGGTATGGAATTCCTCATCTTTAAAGGGGAGACTTTATCATCTAATTAATATCTGGATACACCTCCAGCAGCTCTTCAAAATGAAATTTTTGTGGAAGAATAGAATATATCATCTATTGATGAGGAATTAAATCTCTTAATTGGGGATGTATCTTTTATACATTAATACTTTTATGAATTTCTAGAGGATCTACATGAACATAATCCAGAGTGAGAAGTTTAGTTTTCTATTGATTTAATCCCTAATGCAACAACTATATCAATGCATCCCTATATAATAAACACTATGGATTTAATAATGTTAATTAAATAACTAGAGGAATCGAGTAATAATGGATTTATACACCCTAGTGATTCCCCAAGTATACATCCCATTCTTTTTGTTGAGAAGAAAGATATATCTATGAGGTTATGCATTGAATATAGGGAGATCAATGTTATTATGATAAAGAACAAGTATTTGATGCCTCATATTGATGAATTATTTAATCAACTTAATAGTGATCAATAATATTCAAAGATTGATCATAGATCTGTATATCATCAATTACATTTGAATAAGGAAGATATTTAAAAACAACATTTCATGTTAGGTATGGACATTATGTGTTTATAGTAATTCCAAATTGACTAACTAATTTACCCAATTTTTTATGGATCTATTGAATAGAGTTATCTAGTAATATCTTTATATTTTTTGTGGTATTTATTTATGATATCTTGATATTTTCCAAAATCAATGAGAACTATGATAACCACTTGTATATTTTCCTTGAGACTCTTAAAATAAAAGAGTTAAATTAGAAATTTAGGAAGTGTGAATTATATAATCAAATAGTTTCTTTTATTGGATATATTATCTCTAAGGATGCAATCCTAATTGATACTATAAAGAAATTTATAGTTTCTAAATTTAATACACCAATGAGAATAACTAAGGTACGTAGTTTCATTGGTTTATAAGGTTACTCGTAAAGGGGTTATGTTCATATGGAAAAAAGAATTTGAAGAATGTTTTGAAAAAATGAAAATGTTATTAGTGGATTCTTTGATCCTAACTACCATTAAGAAATTGTGGTTTTGTGATTTATAGTCATTCATCAAAGAAAGGAATTGGTTGTTTCCTTATAAAAATGATAAATAATTTTCATATTCATCTAGGATGTTAAAAAATATTGAATAGAAATATCTAACTCAATATCTTTAGTTAGTAGTTGTAATCATTTCTCTGAAGATATGGATACACTATCTCTATAGAGAATGATGTGATATATATACAGATCAAAAGAGATTGAAATATATCCTCTCACATAAAGAAATAAAAATAAGAAAAATATGATGGCTTGAGATACTAAATTATTATGATTGTTCAATATATTTCCACCCATAGAAGGGAATAAGGTAGAAGATACATTTAGAATAATGGATCATGGAGTTCAGAACAAAATGAGGATTTAAATGGATCATGTGTACATGGATATAAAAAAATATGGTTATAGAAATTATCAAGGATCGTCAAATGTCATTACTTCTTCAATTAGATTTCCAACCATCTTTATTAGAAACGATTAAAAGTTTATAGTCTAAAGATGATAATTTTCAAAGGAAAATAAAAGTTGTGAATAATGTGATGTTGGCTGACTTCATGTGTGCAGATTGAATTATAAAATTTGGGAAGATGCATTGTGTCCCCTCTATACCTGAGCTAAAAATGGAGTTATTGGAAGATGTTCATAGCTCAAATTTCTCTATTCACTCTAGTGTCACTAATATGTATAGATATTTGAAGGAACGTTTCTTGTGGGATAATATGATGTAGGAAATTGCTGATTATATATTAATATTTTTAGACTTTCTACAAGTGAATAAAGAAAGAAAAAATCCTAGAGTAGTCATGTAGGCTCTTCCTATTACTTTACAAAAAATTTATGACAATATAATGGATTTTTTTATTAGATTACCAAAAAAATCTATAAAAAATTATGCAATATGGGTAACTGTTGGTCAACTTACCAAATCTATAAATTTCCTCACTTTAAGAGAGGATTTACCACTAGAGTGCCTTGAACAAAACTATATTATTGAATTTTTAACACATCATGGAGAAATTATCTCAATTTTTTCTTATCTTTAACCAAGTTTTACATTGAAATTCAGGATAAGTCTTCTAAAAGCATTAGACGTTGAGATTCATTTGAGTACATCTTATCACCCTATAACTAATGGGTAGTATGAAAGGACCATACAAGCATTAGAGGATACATTGAGATCATTCTCATTTGACTTTCAAGGTATCTGGGATCATTTTTTACCTTTTTTATTGTTTTCCAATGAAAATAGTTTCCATTCAAGTATTAAATTGGCACCATATAAATAATTATATAGAAAAGGATGTCATACACCAAATTGTTGGGATAAAGTAGGTGAAAGGAATCTTGTAGGCCTAGAGCTTGTGGAGTAAACAATAGAAAAGGTAAAGACTATTAAAAACCATATCAATGAAGCTAAAATTTGGAAAAATGGTAATGTAGATAATCAAAGGAAGGATCAATAATTTCAAGTGGGATATCATGTTTTCCTGAAATTAACTCTAACAAAGGGTATTATATGATTTTGAAAGAAAGGGGAACTAATACCAAGGTACATTGGCCCTTTTAAAATCCTAAAGAGAGTTTGAATTGTGTATTATCATTTGCATATTCCAATTAGACTTTATAAAGTACTCAATGTGTTCCACATCTCTTTGTTAAGGATATAATTTTGAGACCCAACACATGTTCTCCCTTCAAAAGGAATATAATTGGAACCTGATTTATCTAACTATGGATGGATTTTTCAAATTCTTGACTCCAGAGAACAAGTGTTAAGGAATAATATGACTTATTTGGTAATGTTACTTTGGGAAAATCATAAAATTGATGAGGAGACATGGGAACTAGAGTAATTTTTGATGAATAACTACCTAAATATTTATATGAGGTGATTTTTGAAAGTTTTGAGAATGAATTTTTTTGAAGAATCAGATAATGTAACACCCCAAGATTTTATGGTATGCCTCCTTTAAAAATATAATATCTTCAATAGTTATTGCTTCATGAAACCCTGAGTTTAAAACTGTAATATAATTTTATGTAGAACTGTTGGAATAGAAATGTGACTTTGATAAATAGTAATATACCTAATAGAATATTAGATTCACTTATTAAAGTGTAGATAAAATTTGGTTATCTTATAAATGAAATTATGATATATTTATATTTTGGTATTTGTAATTAAATGATTAAAAAATGATAAATTATGTGTTGGTATTTTTGTAAAGCGTAAATGTTTATTTAAAATTTTATAAATAATATAATTCTTTAAAAAAAATTTATTTTCATAAAATAGGTTCATAAATTAGTATTTTTTTATTATGATTATAATATAATTTTGTGAGATGTAATTAATTTCTCAAAGTGTTATAAAATGAATTATAATTTTAAAATTGGTATTTTATGAATAAATGATGATTTTAATTAAAAATTATATTTCATAAATTTATAAAATTATTTTCACAAAATGGATTCATTTTTTGAATTCTACACATCAAAAAATGGTAATGGTGAATTTTTGGGATTTTTCTAAAATTATTGAATTTTGTGAATAATAAAATATAGTAATTTACAATATATATACATTATATGTTAATTACTCTATTACATGATTAATTTCGGATTTAATCACTATAATAATGAACTCATATTCATTATTTTAATATATTTAGTAATAATCATCAAATTATTCATAGACTTGATCCAAAAAATATACAAATGAATTAAATAACTAAAAAACACTTATCTCTTCCACTCACACCTCCAAACCCATTTACACTGTCCAATTTCTACCCAATAACTCTACCAAATCTATCCCTTATGTTCTGGTCCTTATGGTCTCACCCAAAATACCATTTCAAAGTTCTTTTAGGAGGTTCTCAAGGAGAGGAATTCAAGAGGTAAAACCCCATTTCGTTATTTTAATTTTATTTCAATTTATTTTATTTTCATATACTTTAATTACCTCCTCTATCCAAACATTCATGATAACTATAGTATATAATATATACACAAAATTAATTATTATGGTATATCCACCATTAATTCTTTTCTCTTCACTTTTTTGTCCTAAAAACCTTCGTCTGTGAGGTGTTGATTCCACACCTTCATGGACAATGATTCTTTATTTTTATAATAACTATTTCAAGGATGGTAATAAAACAATTTTTATAGTTAAAAAATATTTTAATATGTATATTACAACCTATTTTGTGTTCTGTAACTTGAATATATAAAAAAATATTAATTAATAAAACAAAACTACAACATAATTTTTAGAAAAATGCCAAAATAATCCAAATGGTTATCATTAATGTTTTGTAAAATGAATCATAATAATATTAGGAAAAAAATGGTATATACGAACATTTAAACTTTTTTATGTTAATTAATAATAAATAATTTAAATTCTAGATAACATCACCCATTTCACAAGATCTTTCGTAGATGTTCGTGAAAACCAAGTAAACGAACCCTTCAGAATGATGAAATTGAATCATATAACTAAAAAATACTATCAATGAACTTAATAAAATTATAGTAAATACAAAACATGTTAAATAAGTTCTTAATTAAATTATTAATGAATATAATTTAATTATATAGGATTTTAAACAAATTTTCATAATGTTTTAAGACATAAGTTGAGGGATTCTCCCCGAACCTCCATTTTCATTCAGGTTATGCATTTTATCTCTTTACCCATATATAATTATTAACTATTCATATTTAATCTTTATAAATCTGGTTTTTATGTTCCTTGTATATTTATCAATCTCAATTATTCTTTATTTTATGGGGAATTTCATCTTTTATAATTTTCTTATTCAATTCCTCCCGACAAGAAAGCAAGGTTAAAGGGAACATCCAATTTTTTAACCATTTATAAGAACACTCCATAATCTATTTTGAGACAGAAATATTTTTTAAAAAAAACACAATTTTAATAATTAAATAAAAATATTATCACCTTTTTATGTAAATAATTAATCATTTTCCTTTCTAAAGACTCTTTTATATTTTCCCATTAAATTTTACTAAAGTGACCTATTTCTAAAATTTCTTATAAACTATTTTTACATGTTTTCACTTCAGTTAGACATAATTTATTTATAAAACATAATTTAATTTTCTTTATCCTATAATTCTCTTGATATACATGTTTAAAATATGATATTGTGAAAGATAAAAATAATTTTCCAAAACAACTCTTCTTTCCAAAATTAGAAAGGGGTATTTCTCTCAAGAATTCTCTAATGATTTTATTAGAGAATTTTCATCTATTTTAACACCATTTATTGAATCTTATTATTTATTAAAATTGATCTATTATGTTACCATATTCAAAATTTTATCAAATATATTATGATTATTTTTATTATGGACAAAATATCTAGATATTATTCACTATATTATTTAGTATAGTTTATGATTATGTTTAATGATTAGGGAAATTATTTACATTTCATATGTTAGTTTTAATATGAAATTATATGTTGATTATGTTTCACCCCTTTAATATGAGGAATTAATTTGACATAATATGTGATGGGTGGGGCATGTTATATCCCCTCAATGCATTGGTATATCTCATGAGATAAACTAGATTGGGTTTTTACCCATTTATGTATGGTCAGTTGGACGAATCCTTGAAGGTATGCTCATGATCTCCATCATTATGCAATCCCTCATTGTGTTATTATTAATGAAAATACCATTTCATATCATGACTAGTAAAATATATGTTGTCGGTTTTCTTTATCATGTTATTATTTATGTGGGATTATTAACTCAGATTTTATTTCCTCCATATTATGCTAAAGATTATTTTTTTAGTGTCATGTCTTTTAGTTATTATCTTTTCCTTATTATCTATATTTATGATAGATTCTTACATATTTCATACCCTTAATGATAATATGAGATCACCCCTTTCTTATTTTCTATTTTCTCAAAGATGAGAAGATGCATATTATGAATGACTTTTAGGGATAATCTAAGAGTTTATTAAAGATTCCAATGGAGTTGTTATGTTGTTTTTCCTTTCAAGATGTAATGTAAAACATATGTCTGTATTTGGTTCTCCAAATATCCTAAACTAATAGTTCCATAAGTATGACACTTGTTATATTATAACAATATAATAAATTAAGTCACTAACTCTGGGCTATTGGGTTCAGGGAATTTCTGGATAGGAAATGAAAAATCCCATTCATGGAGACGGTAGGTTGTATGTCTGAATGAACTTTGTTTCCATATCTATGTCATATTAAAAAAATATAAATAAATGATATAAATATATATTATCATTATATTATCATTATTATGTAATATATATCAAATATTTTAGTTAAAACCATCCACATTACATCTTATGTAAATAATGAGCGAATTACTTCGCTTCATGAGACGATATTCCACCGTACACATGAATGACAATATCATATTCCCAAAAAATGTAAATATTAAAATTATTTTCTATATAATAATTCTATAAAAATAAATAAATCAAAAATAATATATATATATATATAGGGTAATTCTATAATTATTCCCAATCTTGAGAGGTGGTATTGTAAGAATGAACTATATCGGTTCATGAGGCGGTAGTCTGTTGTACACATGAATGATGATTGTGTATCACATTTGATGGATGCTTGTAATTTTATAGGTATTACCCTTGGCATAAAAACAACTCACTATATTTTAGATATATATTTTATTATATAATAATTATATAATTTAAATTTATGGAGGTGTGGGGGAAAATAAAATGAATATTCTTTTAGAATAACATTACCTCTTCTTCAGGCATCATGCTTAGGTTTTCACTAATTCCTTATTTAGTTACATTTATAAACAATATAAGGCCTATAAGATGAGTTTATGGATTTTTTAAAGTTGTTTGATTTTGTTTTTTTTCACATAAGTTGTTTGAGTGTCATGAATTGGAGAAGTGAGAGGCCTTTTATAAGTGGGTTGAGTGGAAAAAATATAAATTTTTGAAAGAGGGAATTCCACCCATATTATTTCCATTTAAAGTGTCTTTAATAATGAACCAAACATGATAACATAAGGTATAAGTCTGAAATATTTCCACTTAATGGGTTTTAGACAAGTTTCTCTCTCATTTTTTCACTTATCTTTAATGATTATTCCCTTGGTAAACAACTTTTTCTTTTAATCCTTATAAGGAATTTTAACTTCTTTGACTAATAATTTTAGTAAAAATTTATTCTTTAATTATTATAAAATAGAAATTATTATAATTTCAAATATGGAATCCATTTTTTCAAATTCAATCCACAGATGTGGATGAAATTAATTTAAAATTAATCCCACTAACGGGATGAAAAGGTAGGTTTTTAATGTGAAAATGTTTAACGGTTTATTATTTTTATATATATAATTCAATAAAAATGATTACAATAACCTAAATTTTATTAATAAAATAAACAAATTTCTATTTTGACATTAAAAACTATTTGGAAAATTATTTTACATTACAAATTATTTTGATGAAAAAACTTGATTCAACTAAAAATCTATATTTTTCACTACTCATTAAAAATGAAATTTATATAAAAAATAACAAAAACTTACACTATGATAATTATGAAATTATGATTTTAAAACGTTAGTATATATTTTAAAATTAAATTTATAAAATTTATTTTTAATACAAGTTCCTCATTAAAAGGATGAAAAACATACTATATAAAAATATTATTTTATGGGTGAAATTGGATTTATTATTATCTTTTCTCTATGAAATCTATTGGTTGAATTTAAAAAAAAATTATTCAATATATAATATATAAATTTAATTAATATCATTCATAAATTGTAATTAATAAAACTTATTTGGTATATAGAAATTTTTTTTATAAAAACATTTCATTTATATTCAATTGGTTTTCAAATTCATTAATAATTAACCAAAAAAATGAATTCATTTATTAATTTTAATAATTTTCTTAATACTATTCATTGCCACTAATTTAACTTATAGGATAAAATTTTCATTTTATATAATAATATTAACAGCATTTGGTAAAACATAGTGTTGTGTGTAACTAAATCTATAGAAGAAAGTTGTTATTGTGTGTAATGTAGGCTAAATCTTTATTGTGTGCATTAAAATCAATCAATAAAACAACACTTATTCAAAAAGGATTATATTATAAAGTCAAAAGAAATTATATTACATTATTTTTTGGGTGTTTGTTTCATACATGTTATCGAATATGATATTCATATTTTAAAATTTCGGGGTGTTATAGTAGTGGTTTATTATTTTAAATACTGAAGACGTAATCTTTTCAGTGAGAAGTTTACTAATTATATCTTACATAAGATCCATAATTATATATTTACCATATTTGATTTTAATATTTCATGGACGATATGGGTTGAGTACATATATTCTTTTCATATTGATCTAGTTTATATAACAAGGAAAGGAAATATGTATTCCAATACATTGAGTTTGAAGATAAAGAATCAATAGGATTAAGAGTCCAATAATAAATGGAAGATTATGAAAAAAAATTCTAAGATGAATATATGTGTATAAGAGTATAATTAGTTTATTATACTCATTTCCATGTCTATAGATCCCCCACTTATACACTTTGTTATAGGAATGCATTAAGTATATTCAAAACATCATGCTTTCAGAAATTGTTTTGAAGGTATATAGTCACTATTTTATTATAAAATTGATGATGATTAGATTATACACATTTGAAGAAGTATTTAAATACTACTTATATGAACTAAGATCTTATGTGTGAGTTTTATTCCTCAAAACAAGAGGCTCACATTGGTTTGGCCAAGGTATACCACAATCATCTGATACAGTATTGGTGGAGAATAATGGAAAAGAAATATACAGGTTTTGTGACATGAATCAACCCTTATTAATATGTTAAGGATGAATATTTATGTCCTAAACAAATTGTATTTCAATTTATCATTATATAATAGATGTGGAATGATTTCAACATGGTTTTGTGTTCGATATTCCAATGATTCCTTAGAAGAATGATTTAATATGGCAATTCATTGATCAGTTGAAAAATGTTTCACAATTTATAAGGATATGAGAGACTTTCACTATCAACCAAATGGGTGAATTTTGTGTTTGGACAATAATATAATTGAATTTGGTTCGGTGTATTACAGTCTCTTATAAAGTTTTTTGTTTTACTTTTAGAATCAGGAAATTTTGCAAATGGTTCCAAGAAATCAAGTGTATTTTAGTATGTATTTTCATCTTCAAATGAAAGGGTAATGAAAATGTACTACCCATTATCTAGAGGATATTCTAATTTCATGCATCCTAATTTTTTTGGGTACATAGGATAAGAACATATCCCTTCTTGAGTTCTCCTATAATAATTTTTCTGATGAAACAATTCAAATGACACCATATAGGGAACTCTATGGAAATCTATGTAAATATCCACTATATTGGATTGATGTAGTGGAATCATAGTTATTGGTACCAAGTCTCATGTATGAGATGTTTAAACTATCTTAGTTGACCCATAATTATATTTTTATGGACCAAAGTAGATATAAATCATACACTGATTGATGTTATAAACCTATCAACTTTAAACTAAGTGGTCATGTGTTCCTCCAGGTGTATTTGAGATTAGTTCACAATCATATTCAGAGTTATAGAGAGTTAGCATCGTGATATGTGGTGTAGTTTTAGATTTTCGAGAGGATCATAATGGTGGTGTATTGATTGGATATTCCACAAAAAAATAGTGTTATGCATGAAGCTTTTCATGTGTCATTAATTCCGATGAATCATTCCAACCATTCTCAAGTGATAGATATTGTTAATGTTGAGATTGATATTGATTCATCTTATGAGGAGCATCTAGTCCGTGTTATGGATTTTAGTGAAAATTATTTCTATAGTAAGACCATGAAGTTTTTCCAAGTTTGGTTGAAGAATTGTAAATATTAAGAGGAAAATCGGTAGATAGAAACTGATATGTAAGACTATTTTTTAAAAAACTTATTCATGGGGGATTAGTTATTCTTAATAGAGATTACTGGGGATAAACTATTATATAGTGGAAATATTTCAAGATAATAGTGTTTAGTGAGGTACATTTTTGTTTAATTTTTTTAACTTTTGATGTTTTAAATGGAATTTTTTTATGGTAGTAGGAAAATTATAAAGGGTGTTCTAGGGGTTTAAGACACTAAAGGGGGATAATAATTCATTAAGTGCATGGTGAAAATTTAGAACTTGGTAAGGGTTAATCATGCACTAGGTCTTAGGATACCATATTTCTTAACACCCTTGGATAGATTTAGGTGAATAGCCTCCACACATTATTTCAAATCTTGCATATGGCTCAACCAAACTGTGGGGATTTTCCCCCAACCCACCTCTACGATACAGGGTATCAAATGGTTTTTTCATGGTTTGTCCAATAGTGAGGCCCAAACATGTGCCTATTAAAAGTGAAAAAGTTCCCCTTATTCCCCCTCAATATTTAGGATTTCTTACATGATTTCTTCACCATTTACTCCCCCTTTATAACAGGATTTGAGCCCATTCATTCTACACATCCTAAGGGTGAATCTCCATCAAAATTTGGTGGTTTGAAGTGACATTAGTTTTTAATCAATGTTTGGAGAGATTTCACCACTTCTATTTATTCAATTTTCTTATAGAATAATGTTGGCATGTTTTTTATCCTTCTAAATAACAAAACCCTTATTTTTATAGTTGATTGTTATATTGGTTGTTGATGGTTCTTTGATCTTGAAATAAGGGTCATGTTTGGGTGAGTAATTGTCTTGGGTCTTGAGGTTGGTGTTCTATAAGTTATATCCCAAAAATTTGATGTCTATAAATGTATATGGGGTTTTTATTTTCTAATTTTGTTCAATGAATTCCATTTCTTCATATGAAATGATAAATGGGGTATCTAAATGATGTGTCAGACCTTTCATATAAATCGTATAATATGTTCATGAAGGATAGACTAGTTTTTAGTCCACCAATGGTGTGTCCTGCTCCCTTACACATGATATTTGAGTTCCTAACTGATGAATTGAAGGTTTTATGAAATTAAACCACTTGTAATTGTGTTTAGAATGTTAACATGTATTAAATGGTTGTTTGTATTAACATGTAATGTTGAATGGGTTGTGAGGTAAATAAGGGGATAAATTATCAATGGTAAAAGGAGTTAATTAATTATCATAAAATTGATTGAAAGAATGTTTAATGTTTTTGGTTATGAATATATTTTATTATGTAAATGATGTGTATTTACAAAAATGTATTGAACATGATGAACTGTGAGATTTTTAAAAAAAATGAAATGGTCAACCCTTGTTATTATTAAGTGATAAGAGGTCACTGATTATAACCTTTAGAAATGTGAATAATGGTTGGTTGGGAAGTTAGACTGATGAGCCACTCTATTGGGTGGGACAAAATAATTCTCCAAAATCCCAAATGCATCCTAGTTTCTGGGTATGGGTAGATTCTCCTAACTCTAAGGGTATAGACATGGAATTTCATATCATGGTTGGGAATGGTTTTATATAGTGTTATAAATCTGGATTTTAATTATTATACTAGTTATACTTATATGTTAATATGGTACCTCTTTGACATATGGTTTAGATTTATTTCATGGATAGAAGAATATTTTATGGGTAGGATATCAATTAGAAAAAATAAAAAATTTGGGTAGTATAATTATTGTTAAATAATGAAACCTCATTTCTCTATTGTTTTTAAATTGTTAGTGGTACTTCTATAAAAACTATTATAATACTAGATATTTATTTATAAACCATTGATGTTGACCTACTAATTTTCGCTCCCGCCCAATTCATTTCATCATTTAGTACTCGGGTAAACTTCATGGTTACAGATCATGATTATATAAATGTATCTATGATAAATAATTCATATGGGAATTGGGAGGAAGAAAGGATGAGGGTACCAGACATGATGTTGATTCCTATTTTTTGGATTTTCTTTATCATCACAATTTTATTTTATTTTGTAACTTTAGACTATCATGACATGACATGTTTACTATTTTGATTGGTTCATATGTCTTCAGTTTCGGAATGTGGTATGTGATGTTTTTGTTTTATTATTATTTTATGATTTTTACCTTTATTTCCACAATTTCCTTAAAGAGGTAATAGTCTCCCTAAATGTTATATTTTTCCATCACTATTAGTCTACAAACATAATCATATAGAGATGTAAACTTGAGGTCATTTGGGTGCATTGGTTTGGGGAACTGGTTTAGTATCACCTGATCCTAGACATTACCTTAATAGTTAGGATAAAATGTGTAGATTGCTAAATTATTTAACAGTGGGTCCTTGGTCAAATCATATTTAAGGGAAAACATTATGGTTTTTATAGTTGTGTGATTGGAACAAATTATGGGTTTTCATTTTAAAATTTCATTATAATTATTTTTTTATTTGAATGGGTCTTCACATAAAGTAATGGATTATTTCAAGAATGAGATTTGAAATAGTGTTTTAAAAAAAATATTGGTTATCTCTAAAGATTTATTTAAATGGATTGTGTCTATATAACTAGCGAGAGTATGACTACATGATATTTTTTATATCAATGGTTTGAAATGAGAAATTTTAATTCATTTTTAAAGTAATGATAAAAGGATTTGGTTGAGTTATTTTTTCTTTGTTAGACCTTATGTAGGTGATTCACTATTTTTTATAAAATGGTTGATTTTATATATTAATCCTGGTTTTTGTTTCCTAATATATATAATTTATTTCGTTATTTCGTGTTTTGGATGATTAGGGTATTCTTTTTCTATCAAAATCATGTTTGTGTGAGATCATGTATTTAGGCCCCATAGAGTGTAGATATGAGTAAATTGGATTATGTTTGATTTAATAATTCTATATACCATGATTTGAGGAGGGTTTTTCCACTTTTTTAATGTGATCCTAGAGTAATATATTTATCTTAACTAAGGAATGGGCAACATAGATGTTATAAATATGGGGTAGGGTGAATAATTTCATTAATGGGAAGGTTTTTGGTATATTTTCACTCTTTAGGATGTTCTGAAATAGACTATTGTATCCCTGTAATAATTTCCATGTTGTCAGGTCATGTTAGGTTAAAATAATATTAGTGATATATAAATATCATAGAGTGATAATTTACAGTCATTGAAGACAGTTGATGTTTGACCATCCTTGAGTGATATGGCTTGGTCATGTGGCCAACCTTTAGTGAGGAGGTGTGGTTTGGATTATGTAACCAACCTTGAGTGAGAGGATGTGTTTAGGAACAAATCATTAGTTTAATGGATGGTATCACCTTATATGAGAAGGTATTGTTAGAGATCTCCCTAGTGTTATGATGGATGGTCTAGTGTTTTTCTTCGAATAAAATGTTTTTTGGTACACTACCCAGTATCATTAGGTAGGGGATTAATATATGATTAGACCATATTCCATATATCTTTATGTATGGTTTAGTTTTGGTAAGGAATCCTACCTAGATCCTTCAATAATGTGTTATGATTTTTTTTGTAGGTGCTGATATTTCTTGTAGAATTGGATGAAGAAGTTTGTGTCAGTTGTAATATAAGAATTTTTGTAACATGAAAACCTAATGTTCATGCTAGTGTGGGAATTTTTTATTATATTTCCAAGTTTCTATTCTTCTCTATAATTAATATATTCCATATACATATTGAAATATTATCCACATTATTAAAAAATCAATATGTATTATTGAGGTATTGTGGATTCCTATTGGCTCGTTAGACTCTACCCCAATCCATTAACACAATATGGTTTTCAATATGTATGGATAATCCTTTATTTTTCACTTATATGTAGGTATCTCTTGGATTTTGAAATATGGTTTTGGTTTAGAATGTTGTGGTGGATGAGAAATAATCCAAATGAAAATGTGAGTTTTTTCTAGAGGTTGGTGAAGTTTATTTTGGAAATTTTCTAGCCTATGTACTGGTCATTTTTCCTTTTTTTATAATATGATTATTCCATTTTTAATTGAATCTCATATTTTTTGTTTTGATGTATCATATAGATAATTTAAGTTATTATATTTTGGATTCATGGTGGATTCATGGAAATTTTATATATCTACAATTATTCTGGGGATATCTATTATATGGATAAGTCATTAGGAATTATAGACTGGTTCAAGAATGATCATCAGTCCTATTCATATAGTTAATGGTGTTATAATGACTATTTTTTGTAATAACTAGGACCCTTAGGCCCCTATGTTTCCCCATAAACACTTGTCTTTCCATCCATAGGGCCCTCCCGCCTACTCAAATTGGCCATATAACTAATGATTTCCCCCATAATCCAACACATCTTCTTTAAAATGTACTTTTTTCTCATTCACACAAAAATTAAGTAACTTACATAGATGTCAACCATCCAAACACTAATCAAGTTCATGAATATTTAAATATGCAGTTCCGAATAGGTAAACTCGCAAAAATTAATTGTTCACAATGTTGAAAAAGGTAGTTCCTTTTATCCTTTTAAATCCTTAACATTATAGGAGTTAAATTCGTCCACCCCTCCCCCTTTTAGAGAAAAAAAATCCTCATTTTGGACCCAAAATCATAACATATGTATTGTAACCACACTTTTATATACATTCAAAATCTGAAATAAAGGTAACAACTAAGCCCCCACAGGAACCCTTATTTCCCATATATACATACCCTCCCCTCCCTAAGGCAAACCCAATTTCCCAAATGGTTCATAAATCTAATGGTTATCCCCACTATAAAAAATTTTCATTTCAAGTGTCATTTTTCCTCAGTCACACACACTCTATAATACTTCCTTGTAGGTCACCCATCCTAACACTACTCTGGAATGGGCATGCTTAACTGTTGAGTTTTAATCTAGTCAAATCACGAAAATAAAGTTTTTTATTTCTAACATGGGTAGAATCATTTATCCTTTTAAAAAATTAACATCTTGTATTGATACAATTTTAGGTCATCCCCATTATTTTGAAGCCTCAAATATATGGTGAGGCATGGATGAGGCCAAGTGACGACCCTCCCTCTATCATTTTTTGGGTGATTGTGGTTGGGGAGTCATAATTAACTATAAAAAAATTATTATTTTAGTTCTTAGATTCATTGTGACCAAAAATTATTTTTAAATAAGTTAAATAAACTTATTAGAAATCAACTAAACAAAAATTAAATTTTTATCTCACATCTTAATTAGTAAAATTACTATTTACCCCCTTTTAATTAAATTTTATAAAATTCCCTATGAATTTAAAAAAAAAATAGACTATAATTTTTGTACCATTATAATTCCTTCATCTTTATAAATGTTTTTCCTAAATATATATAATCTAGTCCATGAAACATCAATACATCTTTCATTAAAAATCCACTGTAAATTGGGAATAAAAAATATCATGATTTTATATGATCATTTATTGAACTCTACAAAACCTTATTATATCTGTAATAAGAATTAAATCCAGCGCAAAATATACAACATAATAAATTATCATATAAAATTCTTCATTTTAATTAAAATAGCCACTAATTAAAATTAAAAATACAAGAAAGAAGATTAACTAATGTGTTTTTGAGGTTTGGGAGTATATTCATGGCATTTTCTCTTTGTTGGGGATCCTTTATCCTTTTTCATATTTATAACAAATTCAATTTTTCTAAAAAAATATGAAAAATGATAACTATGGGTTAACATAATATTTCTTATTTATTAATGTATACCTTAATATCCCCATAACCTCTAAATTAATGAAACATATATCCATGACAAAAAACTAATTAAAATAGCTTGATTAGATGGTAGGTATTATATTTATTCATAACTTCTTTTAAATGGAAATATTAAAGATCGCTATAATTTATAATTGTGATCTTAAAAAAATTATAAACAATCACTTTAGTTATTTTATTACCACTTCATTACCTTGTCCTCTCAAGTATCTAAATAAATGGATTTTCTCTAAATAAAAAAATAATTAAATAAACCAAAAATATTCTTTTCCATACTCACTTAATAATAACATCACCAGAAATCATGGTACAAAATCAAAACATATTAGTATACCATCATTAAATATTATCAACATCCAATATAATCTATTTACTTGATTACTCGTCTAAAAATTATATGAGGAACTATATCATGCAATGAAAACATTTAAAAATAATGGAATATAAATTTTACCACACTATCTATATTAATCCACAATCTCTTCCAACAATAGTTTCAATGAAATCCCAATGAAAATATAATAATTCACTATTATTTTTATTCATTTCTAGTATACCTAAATTAAAATTGAAACATTATTTAGACATTATGACATTTACATTATATTAAACCCATAATCAGGTAAGTGTCTCTAACTAAGAAAAAAATCATAATCACATTTCTTCCTATATGATGGAAACAATTTCAATTCAGTCGTTAAGATGAACATTCATCTAAAATCACAATAAAAAATAGGTGACACATTGCATGAAGTTTCTATTATTTATATTGGAATCATGATGTTTAAAACCCAAGATATTAAAATACTATAATAAAAAACCTACATTATGGGTAATACTAATTTAATTGCACAACTACCATGGGGTATGTTATCATTTATAGAAATTTTAAAACTACAAATTTCTGTTTATAAATCACACTAGATTCTTCACTCCCATGTAGTCAACAAGTATATTTATCTTACAAATGGAATTGATATGTTATTTTGATATACTAAAATATTCTCAATTGAGATCATATACCAGTACTCCTAAATGAAAATAATGAAGTACTATCATCACTATATCTCGTAAAAAAACTTTTTCACACAAACTGGTAACAATATTATATATTTGGGTCACTAAACATCACCCTCCAAAACTCACAAATAGGATAAAAACAATTTACATTGATATATATAATCGGTTCATAATACACCACCCTCTTTCACTTGTATTTTGGTCACACCCCCTCATCCTCTTGAACAAATATTTATTTCATAACACATTACCTATGCACAAAAAATAATCATCCATAACCATCATACCAACCAGATAATAATATAATTATGCAGAAAAACAATACCTCTAACTACTCATCAAATCTCGTGTATTCCATATGCAAATACCACTTCCAACCAATACCCAATCATCAAATATCAGGGTAATTATCATCAATGATAAGAATAATATACATGGTAAATAAAATAGGGGTCAATAATCATAATGAAACAACGGCCATATTAAAAAAAATTAAAAATTAGGAAATCCAAGTTGGTACAAATATTAAATAATGGGGAAAATATTATCTCACGAACTGAAATGAAATTCATGGTCAATAAGGGATCTACCAACATGAAAATAACTTAAGATCAATCACCCCTATAACATAAGATCCCAAACCTAGCTCAAAACATTTCACCGACATGAGATATCCAAGATTATATGGAAATTAATATATGATGTTGTAGTGCATGTTGACTAAATCAATTTTAACTCACAACCTCATATAAGAATTATATCATGAGCCAATAACAAACAACATAAGATCATATTTTAAAGTAACTAAAATCTAAAAAAATTATATTAAAATGAAGATAGGTTATTGAAGTAATCATAAAAAATGACCTACTATCATTCCAAAAAATAGTTTCCCTATCGTAAGAAATCATGTCCTAGAAACTATATGAGAAATGTACTAACCTAGGTGTATTTAGAATAAATGACCAAGCACATGAATCATTAAATAGATAAAAATTATTCATGTATAGAAATATTTCAATCACCACACCCACTATTAGATTATATATCCTTTAATATTGATCCTAAATAATGTTAATATCTTTACCTTTGTTTTTGAAAACCAACCAAATCCTCACATATGATGAACACAAAACTCCAATGGAAATGTATAACATATAATATGGAACTATATTTCCTACCTCAATTCCACTTAAACCCCACCTTAGTCAATTATGAATTTGATTTTATCCATAAATAATAACTCTAATAGAATATTTTTTAGTGACAATAATATAGGGAAGAAATATATCAAATGGGATGAAATAACCACTGTATGACATTGTAAAGAACCATAAAAAAATTATCCACTCTCGGTCTTAGGGTGATATATACCATGAGGGTATTGAATCAATTTGTAAAATGCTTAACCAATTTAAAAAATACTTTATATTATGTCTCACTACCCTAATATATCTTTTAAAATCAATTTGGTAGATCACTTGTTATTCTCTTTATGTTGAACATTAATTTGATTCAATTCACATGACTACCATTTTAATTGGATATAATTTAAGGTCCCATTTTCATAATTTTTGTGTATATATTGAAACTAAATTGTAAAATTTTGGATATAACTTGTTCACAACCATGCTCTAGTTCTAGGATAATATGATCCAAAATAAATCGATACACCAAATTTCAAAAACTTCACTACTCTATAATGGGGCTTAGGATAGTTCACTATTATAAGTGTTATTCCCCTTACATGCTTTGGGACATATTTCAGGTTCCCAAGGGTCACTCCCTCTAAATGTTTTTTAAACACTGCTTTTGAAAGGATCACCTTCACAAAGTTTATGGGCATGTAGTTAAATTCCATAACATCACTTTTTTTTAATGAATCATTAAAAGTATATAGATGCTCTACTGATATCATCTTGGTTTATTTGCCACATTCTATGAACTGGTTATTATATAACATTCCACTTTCTGGTTTCGGTCTAGAATACCTTTTTTTATTCTCAACAACATCCTTGTTCTTCTTGGAATTAGGATCTTTGAGTTTTAAATAGTTTCCTTCTCTTTTTTCAACCCATCAATGGAAACACTCTATTTTCATCTTCTTGGAACATGGATGTGTCTCTATATCATCTATTCAAAATCCACCATCCCCCTGATGGTCTACCTATTTTATCAATGAGTGCATTGACCAATAAATTTTCTACTAATCATTGCATTATGAGTCTTAAAAAAATGATAACTAGTCATTAACTACTATATATTTCCTCCATAACTGCACTCAATCCAGAAAATCTTTATATACTACATATTCATCCTTTACCATCAGGAATTGATTTACTTTAATCTGCATGAATAAATTGATTAAAATTTTATCTATTATTTCTACAATCATGGGGTAAAATAATGGCATATAATTATTGAATCATGAAATTGTTCATGTATCATTTAATATTACATCTTTAGGATTTCCTCATCCTTTATAAAAACACATACCAAAACAACTTGCTTCAAGAGACGACAAACTATAATTTAGAATATGATGGATAAAACAACTTCAGAATGCTTAGCACTATGTTTTGATTCCCATTTTTACATTCATTATAACACTCTAATGTCTTTTGATTTCTATAAAAAATTTACCACCATGGGAGACACTACACCTATTTGGGGATTAAATATTCATAAAGGTAGAATATAAACATGAAATTACCAAAGAAACTCAAAAAATCCTGTCATTATAGAGTGATGGTATTCATTAGTATCTTAGTTCAATTTATCCTTCCAGAGTTTCTCCATATGATTTTTGGTTTCACTATTTCTAATAGATTAAACATGAACTTAAAACACCATGCACTACATCATGTTAACAACAAACTTCATGTTTTTAATGAATCATGTCCATGGATATAGAGTGGTGTCACTAAAAATTCATAGTTGATATTCATCATTATACTCAAGTGTTTTAGAACACAATCATGAGGAAAGCCATGGAATATTCCTTTAAAATATTCTCATTTTTGGTACTTCCAACCAAAAACTCTACACATTATTGTGTTCAATACACCGTAAATTCCCCAAGATGACTCCAATAGATATTTTGGACTTCTATTGACTATTTTTTCTCTTTGAAGTATTCTTTTACAGTTATAGATTTTCTTTAGATATCCTTGCAATTGTTCTATGTTATTTTACATATAGAACCAAAATAAATAATTATTTTTTCAATAAACCACTTATTGTAGAGAATTAAAACTTTACTCCACCATTATATCTTATAAAAAACTAATCATTAGAAAAACATCTGCCACAAACCATTTGAGATCCAACAATGTCACCTTTTTTATTTTTTTACTTGATGTTGAGACATTTCCATTTCAAATTGTATCCCCTAATTTTTATTAGAATTCACGGTAAAATTAACTCTCCCATTATAATGGGGTCCTCTATTTTAAACATATACTCTTCCATGGAATGGGGTTATATTTTTACACTTTTCCCTAACTTTTCTCCTTCTAAATGTGTAAGAATAAATTACAATAAAGAATAATTGTCCCTTTGACATTATAATATAAGAGGGTTCTTATCTTGGGATATAAATCACCCTTTTAGTATTGGGGTGATAGCTTATTCACTTTCCCATCAACCGCGCTGACAAATCACCTTGATAATTTGGTATCAACCACATATTTAGCATCCATGTGCTTTGATTTTCATTCTTGAAATCAAATTTCATGTTAGGATATCCAATTCAAGAATCACATTTCCCATGTATCTCCTCCTTCTCAAGATACATATTGACTGAATTTACCACATGGAACTTGATATGTCAATAAATCCAATAAGACTACCAAACCATGGATTACTATAGAAAGCAATATATTTTATAAACAAGGAAAAAATATTTTCCAACTACTAAAAAAACAATTAAAACATGAAAAAATTATATATACCACATATAAACACAACATATAATCTTCATGAAATTCATAAAATAGTCATAATATAAAATATAAAACATTTGGTTGTGATTATTAGAAAACTTGAAGTTTCACCTGATACAGATTACTCGAAATGGAACACATAATACCACATGAAATCTAGTATTTTACAACTCTTCACGAGATTCATAAATATATTATTAGGCAAAAAAATAAATTTTATCAAAAATATTAAATTTTTATCTTAAAATCCATTTGATTCGTTATATCTTGACCGTAATTTTTGTTTCTCAGTTTTTAGGGATACCGCTTATTATGAATATATAATTCCTCTAAAAATATTTTAAAATTCATTATAACAACACAAATAATATATAAAATTAAAAAATAGATATATTAACAAAAAATTTAGGAGTTTTTGTTTCATATATTTTCATTACATATAGACTGACTGACACCACTTACTACATATTTATCAGATCTTCTATTATCTCCATAACATGTTCTTTTCATGTACTAATTCACCATAGATTATATCTCCCCATTAATTCTACACCTCTCCAAGTTCCAATTAGTAATAATAAATTATATATTAAGAGGGGTTCCTCAATCTTCCCCTTTCTTATGAATGGTCCAGGTTATGGTGGATCAACCATTATTCATTAGTCTTTCCTTATCCCTTTTTCATGTTTTTTGAAAGGAGTTATATCACCTCTTCAAATTCATCTTCATCACATTTTATAAAATTATTCATCAATCCCATTACATGTTTTATCATTAGTTTTAATAAACTAACACATTTATCAGCATCAATTTGAGAAATATCATCTTTATTTGGCTTGGGATATTCCATAATTTTTGAATAAATCACACAAGAAGAAACATATACTTGTGCAACATTACTACCAGAACTGTCTTCTAGCTACATCTTCCATTTATTAACTCTTCTTACAATCTTTTTATATTTAATTCTATTGCTTTATTTGATTCTTCATAAGAATACTTCTTATTTTTTGGCTAGGAGTACCATTATGGACTTCATTTTCTTATTCAGTGGACTGTCATTTTCTTGTTCTTCTATAATTCTCAATATTAGTAGAACTCTAAGATTTTTATTCTCAGTTTACTTTATTTCTTTCCAAGATAGATATAGTGAGTATACTAATTATGGTTTTTGATTCACTTGTTTTTTGTGCCCACTCTTATTCTCTAAAACCTTGAACCTTATTTCCAGCATAGAAGGTATTTTCAATGGACAAGATCAATTCTTTTATGTCATAGGAGTGGAGTGTATCCTTATTAAATCATTACACTTCCATGTATTTTTTCAATTATAGTACCTTTAAATGTGAAAAATAGAAAGATAAATTAATTATTTACCATGATAATCAAACATAATTTGTTCATTCTTTTAATAATTTGTCATAACTACTAGAGTTATTCTTTAACTTATAGGATTTAGTTCTTAGAAGAATTTACCAATATTGTGTCCAAACTATCAATAAAATTATAATTTTTTCCACCTTATTTTTTGGATCATCTCTTAAAGATATTTCACTAAACTAATATTTTATTTCTTATTTTATAAAAAAATTTCTACTTATAAGTAAGGATTCATTTAGAGGGATTTTATTCTTCTTATTTGGAGTGATTATCATCTCCACATATTCTTTAATTTTATAATATTACTTATTTATTATTATAGGAATTTATATCAAAATTGAAGTAGTATCCATTCATTATTTCCTTATCTCCTAATTTTTTTAGGGGAAGGGTTCTTTCTTTTAAATCCTTTATTTGTGTCCATATTTCATAAGATTTTTTGGGAGAACTCTTCAATCATGTCACTTTCTTTCTTATCCTTTAATACCATTTTCATTATCCTGAAAAAAAAGTAAAACCTACAATTTCCTTTTAATAATATTCTATAATGAAAAATCTTTAGTAATTACATAATATACTTCATGCAAGACTTCTCATTGTTTCACATTAACATAATATTCTTGGAATTCCTCTTCACCATAGCATGTGATCCTCTTTATTTGTCGAAATGATGTTTCTTCCTCTTCATCACCAACACCACTTATTATTTTTTTCATTAATATATAATCAAATGTTCCAAAATCATTTTTCAAACCTTGTTCAGAATAAAATATAGAATGAAATTCAATATTTACCATAATTTAAGTACTCATTCTCTTAGTGTAATTTTTCAGATTATATATTCTAATTTTTTATATGAAGCTATTATCATAGTGATTGAAATATTTTCAAACTGAACCATCTAAATATTTCCATACATAGTTATAAAATCTTAGTGGTTAAACTCTATGTACTTGTCTTCCCCAGGAGCGTCCTTTATGGAAATTTTGACTAAGGCATCAATCTCAATATTTTTTCGATATTCATCAATGAATACTCTATGCCATTTGAAAAAAACAATTTTATCTTTTAAATATTATCAGGGAACTCTATGTAACTCTTCTATGAAGGCCATAAAATAATTTTCCTATGTTTTCAAATGATTGAAACTATACCATATATCCTTCACTAAAGATTAATTATTTATATTCAAAACATTATAATCATGGGAGAGAAATAAAAAATAAAACAAAATAATGAAATTGTTGCTCTAATACCACTTGTTAGTCCTAAATAGATATTAGAATGAGATATACCGAAAGGTGGGGAATCATGGTTTGAAATTATTTACCAACTTAAACACTTTTTCATTTTATGACTCACTATACTCTAATTGGTTTAGGATATGTGACTTCTTCCAAGGGTCACACACCTTTCATTTTTTGGGAAAGATAACTACTTCCCAGGGTCACCCCATCAAACATTAGTCCTCTAGATCACTTTTATGGAAGGGATCATCATCCCAAAGCATATCGACTTGTATACCCTATCTTCTACATAACCTACTTTGACTACATACTTGAATATATGTAGATTCTCTGTTGATCTCTTATTAGTTGTTTATATATAATTTTTTTGCAACTCCTTGACACAACACCTTGGTCATTTTATAAATATTATGGAATTAGTTTTTTTTCTTCCAACCAACATTATCAATATTTTCAGTATTCATATCTTCAAGAATGAAAAAAATTTCCTCTCATTTTTCATCCCCTCACTTCCAACACTCTTTATTATTCTTCTAATGTAATATATATGGATATGCTTTCTCTATTTATAATCCCCCTTATCTCTAAATATATCCCTCTATAAATAGAAGGTGATAAGACAATAAATTGGAAATATTTAACACTATTATGGTTCTTATAAAACCACCCATAAATTTCCATATAACTGCCTAGGATTTCCTCCTTTACTGTAGTCAACACATAAATTCTTCATGGGAAACATCTTCATCCATTATATTTTGGAATTAATTTAATTTAATCCACATGAATTAATCACAAAAAAATACTTTTATTAATGATTGAATAATGGAATAACAAATATTCCCATGAATATTGAATTATTAATGAAAAATTCAGGCATCACCCAATCTGGTATCATAATAATTAATGTGTCACAAACCAAACTCTTTCCAAAATGACTTTCTTTCAAAATACATGGTGTTGATTGGGTAATCTATGTATGGAATTCACTTCAAAAATCCTATACTCATGGAATGTTTTCTATTTATCCTTTCACTGTATAACTCCAACGTTCACTTCCAATGCCCATAAAAAATATACCTACATTGGAACAACAACACCCACTTTAGGCTCACTATTTCTCACATGTGGAATATCAACTAGAAATGTCCAGTGAAATTCAAAAAATAATTTCACCACAGTATGGATGTTTTCATTAGTTCCATAATATTCCTTATTCTACCACAGATTTCTTAACACCCATTTTGCTTAAACCATTTCACATAGGTGAAAATCCCATTTAAATCACTATACACTCTAGCATGCTAAGACACACTAGCTATATTGAATGCATTGTGACCAATAATAAGGATTGGTATCAATAAATTCCCCCAAGATGATATTAACCATTGTTGGTTCACTAGAACATAGCCATGGGTAGTGCCATGGAATTATCCATTCTTTATTTACTTTTTTGTTCACATCCAACAAAAAACCCCTTGTTTTATGGTCTTTCAATCACCTTCCTTTATCCAAGATACCTCCAAAACTTATTTATCCCTCATCTTGTCTATGTAGGCTCCTTGTATAATTCATGTTCACTCTAATATTGCATCTAAATTTCTTACCATTATTCCTAACTCTTTTAAAACCAATATCGACCATCAGAAAATATTTCTTCAACAACCCACATCTTTTTAACAAATCCATCTTCTTGTTAGAAAATCGAATACAACCCATTAGAGTTTCAAAAAAACTAAATGAAAGCCAGAAGAATATAAGAAATTTATAATCTAAGATCAACTGAGATCATATATGATTTTAAATTCAATAATTTCTTACAACATAATCAAAATATATAATATACCAAAATATATTAAAGGCCACTAAATCTGAACAATGAATGAAGACCTTTAAATATTATATAACATAACGCTAGATTAATATATCCCTAAAAATTAATCACCTACAATAAATATTGATCATTGAATTAATTCCACCCTATAAATCCACAAAAAGATCCTACCAAAATGTTTATAGAATTATGAGTGAGAGAAATACTATTCTTAGTGAGAATTACCCTAAGGATAAAAAACTAAAATCATTCATGTGTAATATTCAAATAAGTAAAATAATAATATATAGTCATGTACTCACTAAAAATTGATTCAATGGTAAACTTACTCAAAAATCATCCAGTGAGTTATTTTATCCTCAAATAATATTGGGTTCGATACATGATTGTGTTTCTATCCATATTTTTATATTTAATTATCAACAAGTTTGGTTTTTTAGTGTTCTATCTTATTTTACTCACAACAAGAATCATTCACTAAATAGAAATGTGTGTACAATGTAATTCATTACATACTAAAATTAAAAGGGTCCCTTAAATGAAATCCACTAATACAATCACAATTATTGTTAATTCCTTGATTCATAAAAGACATAAACATTGGAGCACCTCTTCATGACCTCATCCATATTACAGATGCATCATAAATCAAACTATCCCCTTTTTATTCTCATTATAATCTCCTCAACCACATATATGTATATTAACCATGTATATTAATAGGTATGAGACTACTTCTACTATTGGGAATCAAACTAGCGCACTAACTCGATGTGTGTTGGGTCACACCAAACCAAACTACAACCATATAGACATTTCTAAGTGATTTTTATTCACATTCAACAAAATAATGTTAGATACAATAAGAATTGACTCACATAATAACATGAAAATGATTGAGATACTAACATAATTTCTCTTAAAAACATTCATAAAACCCCCCTTCAACAGTCAGGGCATCCAATACATCAATATCATCGTTGTATATTCTACATAATTGTTTTCTAGGTCACAAACTAACTCTATCATCCCCTGATATGTTTCATTGAGTCATATAATGGTAATAACTAATAGTATTTACCAATATTTATGGGTTGGAATCAAGTGCCATGGAATAAAACACACATACCAGGAGTAATTTTGTACAATGAAACAAAAATTAAGGAAGGGTCATCCACCCAAAATTCATTCATGATTATTTCATAGGTCTGATGATCCTACACATGCGAAATAATAAAATATATAATATGAATCGTTATTTTATGGATAAATAGGTAAACATAACATATAATAAATAAATGAAATCCCAATACCATCCAAACTGAACATTGAATAACATTTAAACCCCAGTCAAAAAAATGGAACTAGAGAAAGACATCCAAAATGGAAATATACATCTCATAAACCAAATAAGAAAATATATCAATAAACCACCACTATCCATCTCTATGGGCCACGTGAAACATCTTCCCTTTTACCATGAACATAACCAAACTGAAACCCAAAAATCATCAACTAAATCATACCAAAAACTATTAAACTAATAATATGATATGTATAAGTAAAAAATCCTTTTAGGTTTCCTCCACAAAACCTGTACACAAGCTTTAAAAAAAAATCATTTCAGGTTAGTTTCAAACACCAATATAGAAGAAAAAAATTATCTTTTATTAAAATTCAACAACATGATACTATAATTTACAAAATTCAATTTAAATAAGGAGAGATACACATTTAAAATTAAAACAATTCTTTAAAATTTCTCATAAATGGGAAATTTTTATATAAGAAATAATTTTAAAATCTTTCTTAAATTGACCCATGTATGAGAAAAATTATTTTTATTGGAACCATTATAAACCAGTTTATTTCATATTAAGAAAATTCATTGGATTCTTTAAAATACCAAAAGTAATAAATCAAAACCATAATAATTATTACAATGGTAATAAAGGGTCAATATAAAATAATAATATGTAAAATATCATGGAAATAAAGATCAAAATTAAATAAATATTATCAAGAACTAGTAATCATGGGAAAACCTTGGAAATCTTTGGATCATCTAGGATAAAACAAAAATAGAATATATATAATTGTAAACTAATTCAATTTAGTCACCCTAACACTTGATCATACCGTATAGGTCCTAAACATGAAAAAAATCCTTAAATAATGGAAAATAATTAATGTGGGTCAACTTTTAAGAACATCATCAAAAGGTAGTATATTATTTGTACCCATATATCCCTCTCAAAAACTCTTAGTTCCCCCGTGAATTATAAAATTGAGGTCACCAATCAAAAATAAATAAATAAATAAGTATGTGAAATAATAATTGAAACATGCTATCATCATTGAAAACCATTCAAAGAAGAATCCTTGTTTTCTCAATAATAATAAATAATGATAGTGTCCCCCAATGATGAAAATTTGAATCCATTAAATATATAACTCAAAGGGACACACTAAAAATGATTATATACATTCATATAACATTATATAAACTTGAAACCATTACTTTGAAACAACATATAAGAAACTAATTCATATATCTTCTTTGATAAACAGATCACATAAAAATCATCAGGCTCACTCAAATAATCAACGTAACTAGAATCTAATTTTAGAAATATCCAAACACACCCTTAGTTTGAAAACTAATCCTTAAGATTTAAGTAAAATTATTTAGAAACTAATGAGATTATGAACACACATTTTACCATTAGATAATTTTGAAAATAGTATCTCAGTAATTTAAAATATATATATTTGAAACATTTACATCATTATAGGTTTTGATTATAGAATCATGAGCAATATCTCTTAATCTAGGTAAAAACCAGGAGTAAACATACTTATTTTGGAACAAAAATATAGATATACATAGAAAATAAATCAAACCATGGGAAACATGGCATTAAAATTATCAAGAAATCATTTCATAGAGAAAAATAGACTCTTAAATTTGGTTTTCTTATTTTCAATATAAGTTAAGTAAAAAATTTGATAAATTAAATATTAAAATTATAGTTTTAATATATTTTATTTAATGTCGGGGTTAAAACATATTTTAATATTTCTTCCTATACAAATAAATGTTGATAATTCAAAAAAATAATTATTATTATTTTTGCAGACAATTATTTTTATTTAAAATAGAAATTGAAGATGAATCATAACGTATTTTCTGAAAAATAGATTTTGAAATTACAAAAAATCAGTATTTTTTTAAATTTCAACATTGGTTGTCTATAAAAATGAGATTTAAATTTATTTCAACATCCATTTTACAAATTACCCTGGTAAAAAATTAATTAAATTTTTTTAAATATTATAAAAAACATAGAATAAATACCTATAACATGATTTATACTAGGACGAGTAGTATAATAGAATAGTAAACAAGAAGAAAAAAAACTCATTATGAAAACTAACCAAAATAAAAGTATAAAAACTTATAACTTTTGAATGAACATATATAAATTAATTGTACCAAAAAATTAGTACACAAGTAATATAAAAATTTGGTTTCACACATTATTCATATAACATAAAACTTCATAAAGACCTACAAAAACAATGAATGCTATAAAATTAACAATACAACATATCAGTTTAAAAAATATTTGTTAATGGAAATAAATTTATGAAAATCCTTCTTCATTGTGATCATGATAATTTCAAATATGAATGTTAAAAAATAAAATCCACATTAAATTATTCCTCTTTGAGGATGAAATAGTGTTTATGATACAACACTTTGAAAAAAAGAAACATCACATATGTATGGAAATCAAGCATTAACTAATATAAGATTTATATTTCTAAAATTTCTCATATTAAACTTATTGTGAATTATTTATTAACAAGTTAACTTTGTTAAAATATTTACATGGTTTATTTATTTAGTCATAAATTACCAAAACCTATATAGAAATAATCTTTTTGATTAAAGAATTATAAGAATAGAAAAAAACTTATTAACTCATCAATTCCTTAAAATTTTTATAAACTCCACTTAGTAAAGAGAATAAAAAATAGGTCTTGTCTTTATGTCGAAAGAATATAAATAATATCCAATTCCCAATATATATTTTTTTTTTAAAAATAGCCATAAAATTAAAATGAATATTAGTTCCTAATTATATTTTTGTGAATAAAAATCAAGGAATGGTTGAAGCCCACACCCAATATTTGTATTTGATAAACATTTAGAAATGTGTTTAACTATAGAATCATAATTCCAATATACCGCATCTAATGAAATATATTCTCAATTAAACCATAAATTGATATTCTCTAGTTTTTATTTAAAAATAATGAACATAAATTATTATATAAGTAATAAATTATTTCAACTTGTGGTATATTTATTTAATGAAATGAATCTATAAATTCAAATTTACTTATATAAAAAACAATTATAAATTTGATATTAATACTTCATCATTAATAATAAGATCATTGATATATTTATTAAATATTTTTAAACCATAGTCTCTCCCATATATCTCACCAATCATTAATATTTAATAATATGGTTCCAGCATAATATAAATCATGGATAACATTGATAATGCATCAAAAACATGGAATTTATCTGAATATACCAGTTAATGAAACATTAATTTATTTTTCATTGGTTCTTTTGAATTTAAATACACTTTTATATGGTAAATTTAATAAAATTTTACCGCTAATTTTTAAAAAAATGTAAATAAAAATTAAATAAACACATAGATCAATTGTCAGATAATGGATAAGGTTATGTAAAAAAGTAAAAAATCATCAATATTATCTCAAACTTTTAACACCACCCTAATAGGGTGTATAACTATTGTATTTGGGTTAATAATATCATGTACCACTACTCTAACATGACCCTGCTACCAAAAATAAAAAATTATTTAATCAAAAAAATTAATGATGATTCATTATGTTGTAATATGTAAAAAAGGATCAATAGTATCCAACTCATAGTGTACGATTGGGTCTAAATAAAGAGGTTGAGCATTTGGATAGGAAGGATATAATGTCTATATATTTCTTGAATTTCCTTCAAACATTACATGTACATATTTATATTAAAAAAAATTATTTCTATATATTTATTTCTTTTCCAAATTACTATCAATGATTTCTATCCTACCCTTATAGATAAAGGTCTCATTTATCTCAATCTCTTGAATGGAATCATAAAAAAAATCAATTTTTATTTGAGTGTAATGAATTTATAAACTATAATTATTAAAAAAAATAATTTCTTATAATATTATAATATATTTCACTTTATATATCTATAATAAACCTTCAATAAATTTTCATCCATTCACTTTTCAAGGTTTCATAACTAGTGGGGGAGATGGAGTTCCAAACAGAACTACTTTTTATATCATACTAGATTTAGATTTAATTTATCAAATATTTTAGTAATAATTTACTTATCTAGTAAATGATACCCACCATGTGGTAAGAAATTATGGTATAAATTCAATGTATAGATCACTTTCTAAGATCTGTTCGAGGCTTATTACAGAATAATAAATGAATAAGTCATCATTTAATAAAAAAATTATAAATATTTATTTTTAAATTAAAATTATCATACAATAAAAAATTTCTCCCACTCGCACATGACATATTTCTCTCATGTATCATAATATTAAAATTTATACATTTGGCATGGTTTTTCATTCTCTCTTAACCCCTAAAATATTAAATTATGTCATTATTGTATAAAAATATATTTATTTAATAGTTTGAAAAAATATACACCTCTTCTTAAATTCATTCATCTCAAGAAAGATGAATGTATATGGTAGTTCATTAAATTAAATATTAGTAATAAGAAATATATATCATAATATCTATTGAAGAAAAAGACACTACCATAAGAGTCTCTCTAGTGCTTCTGTAAATTATTCTAATAATAAAAATATTAATTTTTGGAAATTAGTTTTTTATAAATGATATATTAATTTGAAAATGGTTACACATACATTGATAAATGTTCCTATATATTTATGTCTAAAATTTAAATAGATGATTTTATTCATATTTTGGAAACATATGTCTTATCACAATTAAATTATTCATAGAATCAGAAAAATTTATTTTCAATAAAAGAGATGAAATTATAACTATTATATTAACTAAAACACATGAAAAAATAAAATGTGAAAAAAAATAAAAAATAAATAGTCATATAAAAATAATGTGATCCTTCTTCTTTAAGTAAAAAATTTTTACCAAATATTGATAAATAAAAACCAAAAAAATTATCATAATTAATTAATATATTAATGTAAAAACATTAGTTTCATTACATATGTACTTTTCTCAAATAAATAATGATGAAATTATTATTCAACTTAAAAAATTAAATAAAAAAATAATGAATGAAAAAATTAATTCAGAAATGTAATAATTGATTAGCATCTATATATTTGAATATCATAGTAAAATAGTCTTTTCAAATGTGTAAATTTAACAAAATAGTATCTAATTTCATCAAACATAAATTATTAGATGAAAATTTCAAATAAAAAATTTAAAATAGAAATTATAGAAAAGATTTGTATATATAGATTTAAATTTCCATGTTTAAGATATAGAATTTTTACATGTGTATGTTTCAAAAAAATAATAGAAAATAGATATTTATAAAAATAATTAATAACATTATAATGTAATTTCTCATATCCCTTCAATGTGATCATTATATATAGTATAGACTATGTGAACAAAAAAGAAATTGTTACCGTCAGCTAATTTTGTAATAAACAATGAAACCTCACAAAACTCCACATCATCAACATGATCCTCATCACACAAATAATTTGTTTTCTTCAGAATGATGGACCACTGATCATTCAAAAGAAAAATAACATAAAATATATTATTCACATGAATCACCAAGATAAATGGTTCATCATTGAAACTATAAATTTTCAAATGGACAAGTTTGAATACATATTCATGTTCCACGCCATTTTTACTATTAAACTATATACAAATAAACACCAGTTCTCAAAATTCAGTAGAATAAATTTCTCACATATCCTCAACAACTCCAATATCTATTTTTTATGTAGAAATTGGGTTTTTATATTTTACATTGAAGAAATATAGTTCATTAATGATGGTCATTAATCCATAATTTTGAAGGGTACTGTTATCATCCTTACTCTTTTGTGTAAACTATTCAACCATTAGTATCATAATAGGACCACTTGATTACATAAACACGTAGTCACGAAGCACACTACTTCATGGTTTCTAATATAGATGACTTGGTGTTTAATTTCTCATAAAATCATAAAACAAAGTCACTTTTATACTCCTTAATCAAATAAATTATATTTATCTATGGATATCATAATTTTAATTCAGTAATATGTGATAATATATATGGTTGGCACTCAATTTCTTTGGTTAAAAATATATAAATTTAGATACATCACTATATCATGTGAAATTAACATTAACGTTAGGATTAAAATCCCCTTACCATATCTATTGGTTGATATAGGTAGATATATAGGGATTCCAATCTTCTATACTTCATAAATTCATTCAGCACAAAAATAAACCATCTCCTCTACTATATATATTAAAAAAATTATTTCTCTTTTAGATGTATATTTTTCATATCATTTAATAAATTTTAAATGTTAATCAAAAGTATATATGAAATGTAAATATACATGGCCACATATCCTTATATCTCTTACCATATGAATTATAAAGTGAACCATTGTATAGAAAATTTATGGTGGAAAATATATTTCTAGTTAACAAAGTATGATGATAGATTTATTCAATAATGAAATTTTAAATTTTAGATCCCCCATTTTTTCTAAATATTGAATTTATAAACTATAATAACATATTTTCATAACTTCTAATTGGTATGAAAAATATTCCTTGTATTGAAACTTTTAGTATATGTTACATCAATATTGTAAATTCATGATATTTCATTTATATTACCTTTAAATCATTGAATATTTCCAAATTTTTCACATTTGAAGAAAACCCACTATGTACATTATTACTATATGGACATTGATATAAATTCAACCATTTATAATTACACAATCTTTGATAACTCATAGATAAGTATGTTCATTTTCATTTCATAGTGGGATATATTTTGAAATTAATTCCCAATGATATTAAGAATAATCATGCATTAAATCTATCTTTTATCTATCCTTTTATATCTAATGAAGTTCTGAAGTAACTAACATTAATATTTTTCTCAACATTCATAACATTAATATTATGGTTTACCCTTAAAAAGATAAAATATTGTATATTAGATAATATGTACCATTTTAGTGGTGTATATTTTTTCTGATACAAAAATTCAATCTTTCAAAATGTGGAATCGATGTTTTCAACTGATTTTAAGATTATTCTATCAAAAGATTTAGTGGGGGAAAACCATACTCCTATAAACTTTTAAGATATTTTTTAATATTACATAAGGTTGAATCATTTGAAAAATATATATGATGAACCACGTACATTATGTTTATCTGATTCTATAATGGTCAATATGAAGTTCACTCATCATTGATTTGACGTCATTTATACCCTCAAACACTATATCTAGAAAATTTTCTCTATGTAGGAAATTCATTTATATAGAACATTATGGTAGAGTTGAAAAAAATAATATAATTTATATATTAGAAAATTTGACATCTAACATGAATAAAAATTTCAAATTGTTAATCAATGGGGACATGTAAACATAGATATCATTTCAATGTTGTTTTAGTACAAAAATAATAAAGCTCAAAATATCATTTCTTTTATTCAAACATAAATTTAGAGGTAAAAGTTATTAACTATAAACATAACATTCCATCAACTATATTGGATACAGAGGATCTAATATGGATTTATTATATCAAGGTGTAATCCCATTATTAAATTTCTAACTTCAATACCGAAACCATGATATTTTTTATCAATTATTTTCCATTATAGTGAATCTATATAGTGACATATCAATCCATTAGGTATTCACTATTTTGAATTCTATCTCATCTTCTTTTTTTCATTTTACTTAAAAAATAAAAACTTCAAATGTTGAATTATTTAAGATACTAGATTACTTGTGTATGTAGTTTTTTTCTTGTCTTTGAGAATGAATTGGATTTGGATCTCTCATTAATTTTATATAATTATGTTCTGTATTTAGAAAAAATTTATAATACTTTATTTTCTTTCTTATATAGAACATTGTGGTTGGAAAATTCATGTGTTCTATTATATTCCTAGGTCATCAGACAAAATTTATTCTTGAATATTAATTACATTATAGAATCTCAGTATCTTCTCAAAGTAACTAATTCAAAAATTACATCTATCGAGTAAATATTTTGGAACCTATAATATCTATTTCATTTAAGTTATAAAATCTCAGTATTATTGAAATCAATATATATTTAAAACATCATGGGAACAATGGTAATTCGGTATCCCATTATAAACAATCAAAAATTAATATTTATTCAACTTTTCAACGAATATATCATGTATTAATTCATCATGATAATCCAATTTCTCATTCTAGATATGTTCATCATTATTTGATCTTGAAATTTTTTTTAATTCTCATTTCCATATCCTATATGTATAACTATGATTAACACCAGAGAAAAAAAAGACGCTTTTAATATTTTTGGACCTTAATGTTCTCTTATTCAAGCACATCACACTTGGAAAGAAAAATATGTATCTATTTTCAAGATTATATTTCCAAAATTCAATGAAATCGCCAACTCATTTCCCATATTCATAACACCATCTGCATACATTTATCAAATTACAGTCCATTAATATATTAAAATAACAAATAAATTATAAATATATTAAAAAAATATAAATATTTGAAGATATATATAAGAAGATAAATTTAAAATATATGAACATAAATAAATTTAAAACAAATATATTAAATTTTATATATAAAGATACAAATATATTATATATGAACTTTTAATGTTAATAATTAAAATCATATAAATAAATAAATAAATAAAATTATGTTTGATGTATTTTATAATAACAAATGATGTTACACAAAAAATTTATAACTACATAAATATATATATAATTTATATTAATAAAAAAATTATAAAAAATAAATTATAATTCATTGAAAATTTATCATTATAAAAACATTTTAACAATCACAATATACAATCACAATAAAATTTATAAACAAAAAAAATATAAATATAGACATTTATAAGAATAACAAAAATGATTACAATAGTTTATAAACAAAAATAATTTATAATCTTAATGAAATTATAACAATTAATGAATTATAGATATCAAAATTTATAATGATTAAGATCTATTTATAAACAGTTAAATAAATATTTAACATGAAAATGTGATGATTAATGTAAAATAATCACAAAAGGGAGCCAAAATTCTGATTAATGGACTTAAGAATGTAAAAAATGAATGATAGGTGTAGTTGAAAATATCAATCTATGGTAGATGGTGGTGGAACTCAAATTTGAAAAGTGGATCACACACCTCTATTTGATGGTATCCATTCTAAAAAGATGTAAATCCAATAAAGTAGGGTGAATGATATAAAAGAGTATAGAAATGATGAAAAAATTTGGGGAAAAGAAGTTGAATATTGAATATGTAGTAGGTTCAAGACACATGCAGGTTTGAGTTTCAGACAATCAAGCACAAAAAAATTAGAATAATCAAGAGAAAATGTATTTTTTAATTGTTTTAAAAAAATTTAACATCACATGTGTAATAAATAACTTTAAAGAAAAACATTTAATGCCAGTTTTCTTATAAATAATGTTAAAATTCAAGTTTTAATGTTTTTTATATCATAACTAACATTTAAAGTAAAATTTATAGAATTTTAATGTCATTTATGTGGTAACCTATGTCATAATCATCACCATTTGAGTTTTAACATTGGTTATTAAATAACAATTTCTAAAAACCCAACTCTAGATCTATATATTCTACTATTAATTGTCTTAAATTTATATATCAATGAATAAGAAAATATTCCATAATTCATCAATTTTATTGGGAACAATACTAAACATCCAAAATATTGTAAGAGGAACCCTTATAAGATCACAAGGAACACTAGAAAAATTAAACTCCAATGTTAAATTTATAAAAAGTTAAGTACTAGGTTTTTGTGGCCATTCAATAGTAATAAAATATGATAGGAATGATGAAGGAGGGGAGAGGATGAAATATAGAAAACTATATCTTGAATAATCCACATAAAAATGGAAGGGTATCATAGGGAACCCAAAGAGTAAGGGATAACCGAGAAGCAGAGGTACCTTAAGTATAAGAGCTCGAGTGGCAGTATTATAGGGGTAAAGTAGTTATATTTAATGATATGGAAATGGGTATAATGGTATTTTTAATTATACTAGTAAATATTCATGGGTTGGCCACATAGTTTACCAAACCGTTCATATGGAACTAAAATGTATTGGGTGTTTAATTTAACATGGTTTCACTATTTAATAAACTGTGCACTAACTTTCTTCACACCTCTATGAAATGTTGCATGATTTCAATGTTCGGGATGCACAATTTTCACAATCTATGCAAAAAACATGGAATATGTACAACACTCATGTTTCATCCCTATTTAAATGAGAAAAAAACTTTAATCAATAGATATGGATTGAAATCAATTAATTAACAAAATAAAAAGAAAAATAGTAGTTGGGTGTAATAATTCTCCCCATTTTCACACTTTTTATCCCTAGATATTCTCATTATATTAGGTTGGTCAATTAAGGATAAGGTTTTCCTTCCTCATGATCCTTAAAATTATAAAAACTAAGGAACATAATGGAAACCTCCAAATACAAGCTTTAGGACACTTGCTGATAAATACTATACAAACAATATCAATTACACTTACCAAAGACATGTGAAATATATAACCAATGTAGGGAACTATTATAAAATATTAATTTTGTGCATACCATCATAATATAACCATTTTAGACATGTGAAACCATAACGGACTCCAAATTATATTACTAAAAGGGCGAAAGTCTAAAAAATATAAAACCAATCATTAGATGAAAGCAGAATATGGAAAACAAAATATGTCCCCTAATAGTCTAGAATTGTTTCCTCCATAAGAATATATAAACATATTATTCACGATAGTATCCCCCTCTAAATGAAATAAACTAATATACTAATTATATTAAAATAATGTGTTAGACACTAAAACTGAAAAATGATTTATTACTCAGCAGATGATAGTACGCAGAAAATGGATATCACTAACTAGGTACCCATATCATAATGATGATAATTTATCAGAATCCGAAAAAAATTACGTACATTATCAATAAGGAATCATGGATACCTCAATAAATAACTATATGAAGTAAGTCATTAATATTTCATCAATAATAAATTCTTGAGAATATATAAATCTCAAACAAAACCACTAGAATGAGGAAAATAGGGGAATAAAATAATATAATATAAGGTGCCTCAAATAGCTTTCATATAAATATAAGATTAAGTAGGTTTAATGTGATAATATTTCAAAGGATTAGATCTAATTTTAATAAATTTTATGTGTTCATAACTTATAAAACCGTTCTAAATGGCCCAAATGGCCATAACAATGATTTTTTTAGGGATCTTATTGAAACTAAGGCTTTATGTGACCATGATTACAACAATTATGAGATACTTGGGTATTACTTATTGAAAAAAAACATCGAGGGAAAACATGATGGACTCTTGATAACACTGTACATATAATTATACTTATCTCACTTCTTCTATTATTTAATTTAACTCTCTTCACAACATAATATAATGGAATAATTATTCATCACCTTAGGATCTCCATACATGAGTGTATAATTCTTAATAGCCTACTTCATCACCTACACATAAGAGGATAAATAAAAATTAGATACATTAGACTAAATTTTAGGGTGAATGCCACCCCCAATGTATTTATTCCTTATGTAATCATTTGAGGTTAACCCACATAAATATGGTAATAGTTTAATATCCCTAACCAACTCATTGTCTTGGTCTAGGTAAGATGGGATGCTAACTTTAGGTGACATCCTCAAGACACAAAAGTCTAGAAATAAAAACCAAGGGATTTCCTATACATTAAGGTATTATTTTCCCTATTTAAAAAACAAAAAATATCTAGAGGAAATAAAAAAAATATATTATGTGTGCGTATAAACAATAAAACTCAAATTAAAATCAATAAAAAATATAATATTAGTGGAGAAAAATAATAACAATAACTCAATAAAACCAAAGGGCTTCCCAATCCAGCAACAGCAATATAGAATCACTCTTACCACTCCATGTGTGCAACTCAAAGCTCTAAATAGCAAAGGAAGTATAATTATACTGATCTGTTAGAGAGGAGTATGGATTTTAAATTACATGTTTCATGATGATTAAAATCCCTGTATAAACAAATATTAATTTTTAGGGGGTGAGTAATCATACCTTATTAGAGTTTCACAAGAGATATTATAGCACATACCACAGGGATTAGGAAAACATTATCCTATATTTTACATGATATAGTGGTTGATAACCACAAAATAGATGACCATAATATAATAGTTTATGAAAATAATTTAATAAAATCACTTTGTTATTTACTTACTTCCACATCACATACTCATTACATGAATCTATCCTACATGAAAATGCATGTCGAATAATAATCCCAATATAGAAGAGTAGTGATATTTCTATCTCCAAGCTATTGCATAGTCATATACTCATGTTATTTTAGTCTAGCACTGACCATCATTTCCATACCAAAAGGTCGTTGTATAATCCAATATAAAAACTTTCTAATTGAAAATTAAATTTTTTTATTATTAAGATAAGATAAACCCCCTTTTAAGGGTAACAGGGACCCAAACGACTTCAAAAACATAAAGACAATCTAGTCACACAATCCAATGTCCTATAACCAAAAAAATTGATTAAAATATCCAAATATGGTCCCCTCCCTAGAATCAAAATCATCGTGACGAGCTTCCACCCTCATATCATTACACGAAAAGTAGTCTCGTACCTAAAAGCACGAGTAAAAAACCGATGGAAAACGACATACCCTATTAAAAATCCAATTCCAAAAGGCCATGATTTGTGAAAGATCCTAACTATCAACCTTTTCTGAAGTATTCCATTGAGAAGAATCAGATGCATTGACCCAAGATTGTAAACCATAGCACAAAAAAACAATCATAACAAGAGAATATCCAGAACGAAGATTCAAAGATTCAACTAACTCAACCAGTCACTAGTTATTAAAAAACCACAAGCTAGATCCAAACTCTCATTGTCGCCTCTAAGACTGCACTCGAATCCCACAGTGAAACTCTCAACGCACCTATAGTATCCACAGATTCAACCCATAGACACAGAAAACATCCTCCTAACCTTTATTATGCAGCCTTGAAAATCCCAATCAAATTCAAGGATAGGGAAAAGAGGCAAGCTGACAACACTGTAATTGACAAAAGAAGAGCCCACAATTCCCAATCCACACCCTAATTCACCAAGCCGGAATGCCGAGGGAGAACTCCACCAGACAGAGTTGGTGAATATGGAGGTGGTGGTAGGAGAAAACCCTAGTCAGGGTTCCCCTTACAGGCTCATCCTTTTTTTAATCAAACTAGCCACCACTCTCCATTTCTACAGACCCACTATTAAACAGATCCACCAATCCAATGCAAACAACATAGAACACAAAAATCCCCAAAATCAAACCTGCATAAGAACTACATGAAAGCTATAATTAGAACCAAGAACCCCCCCCCCCCTCCACGCCACTCCGAGTTCAACACTGATCTTAGTACAAACATCGATATGTGACAAGACCTTTCCTCATGCTTCGTTGATCCGATGAACCAGGGTTGACGAATCCTAAACCTCACAATAGAATGTTCCAAATTGAGAGAGTGGTAGAAATTTTGAGAGAGAGAGGGAACTTGATAAAAAACCATAATCTGACTACCAATATAAATTCATAAGAAACTAGTATGTAGTTATCATAGATCAACCTAAAAATGAAATATAAATAAAAACATTGAGGGATGAAAGAAAAAATGTTATAAGAGGTTGTTTCCAATTAAAACATCTTTAAAATACTTCTATAAAAATTTCTCGAGTATCCCATTAATTCTAGACAATAATTTACATGAGAATCGACCATTGAAAAATGGTTTAACCAAAATTATATCCTGCTAGATACAAAATTATTATGGTCCCCCTGAACATGATAAATTCAAGATAAATGAAATCACTATAAAAAAATTACCTAGTGTAACAAACATAGATTTTTAAGGCTCACTTTCCCTGGACCTTAGCACTATGATGACACTCTAGCTATTTTACACAGTGATTCTACCATGGAACTATAAACCTAACTACATAATTTTTTGGACTAATAGGGAGTAATTGGGATAGTCCTTGGAAAACATGCCCACCACCATGTTATGTTTTTCCCCTTGGGAAATATAAAAAAGTCAAAAATAAGTAAAATCAATTATAAACTCACTGAAACTCCCCAAACCATACAAAAAACATAATAATTTCTTTATAACAACATGTACTTACAAACATAACAAAAATTAGGGGTGTTGCATTCTCCCAATGATGAGGATTAATGTCCCAAAAAGGTATTATATTTCCATTTCATCGGAAATGTTTGAGTCATTGTTCTAACATTTTATTCTCTTGTTTTCATGATTTCTCATAAATATGGCCATGCTATCATAAAACATGAAAAAATGGATACTATATATCTCTAATACTTACTCTTCAAAATCCCAAATCAATATTATCATGTATGTCTAAGTTGTATCTAGTTCAAGACTAATGTGGTCCCATCGAATCACATGGTTTGGATCTGGTTGTTACTTCTTTAATTGAGACGCATGAAATATATTGAGTATAGAGTTAAATTATAATGGTAAAAGCATATAATAAGCCACATCCCCAATCCATTATAGTATTTAAAAATGGATAATGTACTGAAGAGAAAATTTACCTTTATTACCCAAACTTTGATTCCCTATCTTCAAATAGACATTCAATAACACATGATCACCCTCTTCAAATGATAATGGTTAACGATGATGATCAACAAAATATTTTTTATGAATATGTGTTGTCTCTATCCTTTTACTAATAATTATAGTTTTATTAGTGGTATCTTGAATTGGGATGAGTCCCCAACATTATTTTTCTCCAATATCTACCGAACAAAGTTGAGATAGACAAGTACAGTCATATAGGGCTTCAAAAGTGACCATATGTATTGAGGATTGATAGCTGTTATTTTATGAGAAATATAATAGTTTCATATAATCCTCCCACTTAAGGCCTTCATCTCCTTTAGCTTTTATAAATAAATCCCACTACTATAATTCAATATCTTCCATCAAATAGATCACTAACATGATCATTTGAACAGTTTAGGTTCAATGTAAAACAAAAACATGGTTAATTCTTTGAATACACACTTCTACCTTTTGGGTTCTAAATCCCCCCAAAATATTGGTGGATTGTATTTCAAAAATTGCACAGAATGATTCCTTTTTTGTAGTTTTTCATTTTGATTTCCCTAGTCAACTTCTTGAAAATATTGAGCAATGATCTTAACAATGTGTTGGTTCGCATAAGGTTATGGTGAAACCATTATTTAGACAACATCTATTTGTGGGTTTCTACATCATCTAACATTTTCCATTTATATATATATATATATAGAATTAAATATAATATAGTCATAACTCACTACAAATATGAAGGTATAGTGTATTATAAATCATAAAAATAAACAACCATTACAACCCATATTCAAAAAAAACATCAAACATAAAATGAAAAATGTATTCCAAGTGGGAAGTATCATTACTAATACAAGATATTGTACACTTATTAGCTAAACCAACAATGATTATATAACAAAACATGTAGAATTTTTTAATAAACATTTTGTTACTAGAATACATGGGTTAAATAATGTTAAATATAAATAGGTTAGGTACATATTTGTATAATATAAATTTCATGTTATGATGCATGATTATAAAGAATAAAACATAACTGAAAATAAAAAAACAACTATATTATATTTGTAGTTACAAATAACAATAATGGATCAACATAACCAATGTATGTCTTAATTAAACAACAACATTGTGGAATCTATGCAACCTATAATTGTTCTAAAATAAAAGATCCAAATTGAAACTTGAGAAAGTGGCATCATGATGATCCACTCGGGAACAACAAGATTTTATTTACCGATTTCTTGAATAATAAAATTTTCATAAGCACTAAAGTTCATACGAATGGGGTGAGTATTCATACCCTGTATGGTTTCACTAAGATACTTCCCAATGCAAGACACTAGGACTAGAAACAAGTTACCATATTTTTTTATACTAAAAATAGTGTTTCAAAAACCAAATATTTTACAATATGATTTTTTTTAGGAAAATAATTTAATATAATCACTTTTTTCATTCTCTCATTCCAATTACAGTACCCATCCCACTTCACACACACACACATACCTGGAAAATGAAAATCCCAATAATCATGAATGGTTATTAGTCCCTCATGAATATTGTACATGGGGATATACCCATGATCCTCTGGTACAGAAGCATTAACAAAGACTATACCAATAAGGCCTCATTCAATTAAATATGGACACAAGCCATCATATATTACAAGACCATATTTAATATTTCATTTTATCAAAACCCATACATTTAATAATATTCTCAAATCATTAAAATAAAAATTTTATTCTAAAAAAATTAAAATATGTCTTTTATAGGGTTCAAAAAAAATCATTTGATTCAAAAAAAAATTATCAACCAATCACTAGGAATTCCATAAAATCAATGAATCTTAAACAAATGTAATATAGGGGTTTTCTCTAGAAAATTTAAGTATGAATGTTTAGAAATTTAAGCCTTACAATTACTGAAATAATGGATTCTTAGATATGGATCCATCATTAATCCAAAAAACCACAAAACAATAGGAAAAACTTGACAACATCACCCACTATTTACCTCCCAAAATGAAAATATAGGTGACCGAAAACAAAATTTCCACGTTCACCCAAAAATATAAAAATTCGAAAAACTAGTGTAGAGACCCAAAGATTGACGTACATGGACATTACATTACTTTTTCAGAATACTTAATACATAACAAAAATAGACACACAAGGACCGTAATAGTTTAGTGTCTTTGGAAACTCGGAACATAATCTTCTAATCATGCTGAAATATCTTCAACATCTCCCATAAAGATCTTCCCCGTTTGTTTTCTTACCTAAAACCTTTTATTAAATCCTCAGGAAAATAAAACATATAAAGGGTGAGCTCAAATGCTCAGTAAGGGTAGGCATGGAGAAAATAAAACAAATCATATACATTTGAACTTAAAAAAACATGAACATAATATTTAAACATCAAAATCTTGAGAAATGACATAAAACATGGCAGTATGTAAGGAATAGATCATAAAGAAACATTAATCATGATAAAATAGCATGGGAATCAAACATGTAATTGTGGAAAACCATTAAGCACTTGATATGATTTTGATAGTATCCAAGGCATTGCTGCTAAGACCATCTTAGTGGACAAAGTCCCTTACTGAATCGAGTTCACTCCTCGTTTATGTCTGGTACCACGGAACTAGATTAACTTACCGTTCCATCCATGTCTATCTCATGAGATATAAATCTTTACCCAATGCATTTTAGGGAGATATAGGTCCCACCCATCTAATAATGAAATCATTCTTACTTGTTCCACAACATAAACATAAATCATTCATCATAACCCAAAAATAAAAATGGCTTTCATAAACATCATCCCATCATAACATAATCCATATAAAACAAATGGATATCATTTCATCATAAGAAAATTGAAACCATGTAAATAATAGAGATATTATACTTGAAACGTACACATACGAAATAATATCATCTTATATGAAAAATGGTTTTGATAAACCACTTGAAAAGAATTCTTGAGGAAAATATCCTTTCTTCTTAAAAATCATTTTTTTTTCACAAAATTCCTTCCAATTTTAAAAGAAAATGATTTTGTTGAAAATAATCATGAAATTTTGTATAGGAATCTTCATGAAAATAAAGCTTTATGAAACCGTTAAAATCTGTTCATTCTATATAAGTTAAAAAAAATATTCTCCTTGTACTTTTGTCGAAAAAGTCAAAAAGTTCCTCGTATGTTAAACAAAAGAAAGAGTCCTTCCATAGCACAAAGTAAAAGTCAAAGAGGGGTAAACATGAAATTAAATTTACAAGGAATAATATTAAACACTTTATGAAAAACATTTTATGGGCATGGAAGAAATATAACCCTAGTAAATACTTACGTATAAGCATTCTCAGATAAAATGAGACTGAAAAATTATCTCTTACCTTATGTACGATATGCTTCGTATGTATCCAAAACTCTTGTATAATGATTTAAATAATGTCATTTACATATTACATAATCATATTCATTGTTATGATATCATATAAGGTTCACTTATGACTTTATATTACCCGTTCTTTTGTAAATTCATATTAAAGTAGCGTTTTGGGTAAAATCGTTTCATTTATTGTCCGTGTTTTGACTTGTAATTATTAATATGATTACTTAGATCATGATTACTTATATCCAAAATGTAAAAAATGATTTATATATAATATATATTCAGAATATACATATATTTAATAGATCGATAAATGGAAAGAAATGCACCGTTCACGGAGATGGTAGGTCGTACGTACGCATGAAAGTTGTTTTTGTTTCCTTATTAAATTGAATGGATGTAAGTAAATAACATATACATAAGTCCAGTATCATTAATATTTCATATATGTCATGATTATTTAATATATATACTTTATAATCATTCTTGAATGGTTAACTTGGAGAATGAATCTCATCGCGTCGTGGAGACGGTAATCCGTATGTACGCACGAGCGATGATTTCATTCCCATAATTATTGAATGGAATTAGATTGTATGATATAATATCTCAGAATTAGTACCAAGTTATAATAACCATATATATAGTTATTCTTTACACCATTACACCCATCCAAGTAAGGTGGTGGTGGAAAAACAAATTACACCACGGCGTAGAGATGGTATTCCGTACATACGCACACGCGGTGATTTCATTTTACGTAGGATGGTAGAAGGTGAAATGGGGTTGTTTCATATTTATAATAAAATTTCAGTATATTATTGATACAGATGTTATTATTTTATAATAAAACAACTAAATAAGAAGAATTTTAATAAGAAATAAACTTCAAAGAATCGGTAGAAGAGATTACCTCTTCTTCGACGCACCTCTTTTAAGCTTCCTCTTAAGGCACTAGATGTGGTCTTTTGAGAAGACCAGAACCTCTAGAATGTTTCTAGGGAAGTGTAGAAGAGAAAATGGGAGGTTTTGGCCAAGATTTAAGGCTCAAAGTGTTTTGAAGAGGAGAGGAAGGAGGTTCCCTTTTAGAAGGGAGGAGAGGGGAACCTTTGGAAACCTCAAAAATATTAATTTATGATAAATCAAACCCCACATAAAAGCTTCAAAAATGACTCAAATACAAATAATAGATGAGATAAGGTAGTAATATCATCATGCAATAAAATTTAGATATGTTGGGAATTTTTTTTAAACCTTATCAATTTGATTTATCCTTATTTAATTTATTTAATCTTATTTGTGGTAATAATATTATAGATTTAAATTGTTAAAAATAATTACTAATGTTTTTTGAATTATCCATAATTGGGTACTTTATGAAATTTTATACCATATAAATTTCAATTTATAATTTTTAAATATTTATGTGATTTTTAATCAATTTAATAATATGTTATTTTTATAAAATAACAATAGTGTTCATTTTTACACTATCCATTTATTTGAATTTAAATAGAATCCAAACAGAGTATATATTCAAACCAAAATGTTTAATAGATTTATAACATTTCATATTCATCTAGAAAATTTTTTGAGAACATTAATTAGTTCATATAATTTTATTTTAATATTTATTAAACCATTTATTTGATATTTCTCTTAATAAAACAATTACTACATCATTTTTGTATAGTCATTTAATATAATTATTAGTTGTATAAAAACTAAAAATAAAATACTATGATGAAGATAAATATAATAAATTTCATAATAATATTTTTACTAGAATTTATCATCTTAAAATAACAACATTTAAATTGTTATATTTATTAAATTATGTAGTTGACATCTTTGACATCATTTAAAATAATATAATATAAAGGTCATAATCAATTTTATAAGGGTAAAAATGGCCCACATATCTACCCTTGTATTCTTAAGGTATAAATATACTCTACCAATAATGTTTTATCAGGTTTCTGGTCCTTTTATAGGTTTTTTTTATTTTAATAAAAACTATATTATTGATTTTTTACTAAATAAATAATCTCTTCATAATTAATGTATAACCATTAAGGTAATTAAATATTTCTCAAAAATTAAAAATAAATTATCATGATAAAGAAAAACATTTTATATTTAAAATTAGTATTTATAATCGAATTTATGTTCTTTATAACTATATATTAAAAATAATCTAATTATTAAAGTTTGAGTGAGACATTTTACTCTCCTTTAAATAAACTAAATAAAAGGTCTTAATCAAATACAAGTGGGTTCCATTAGATTCCATTTCGACCCAATTATGATTTAGGGTAAAATATAATCCTCCAATTCTATTATAATAAGTGTTAGGGTAATTTTATAATATTATATTTACCCTTAATTTCCCGATTTACCTTTAACTATGGAAAATAAAATTTACCGTAGTTACTATTCATAATAACTAAAAAAAAGTAGCTTATTAGAAAAATTTATACCTACTTATTTCAAATATGGAATCCATTTTTCCAAATTCAGATCACAGAAGTTACAGAAATTAATTTAAAAATAATTATGTTGTTAAGAAAATGGGTTTTAAAAGATAAAACATTACAAAAGTTTGAAATGATTTTACCTATGAATTCAATGTAAAATCAATGCTAATGACATAAATTATATTAAATGAAAAAAATATATTCTATTTATACTTTAAAACCATTAAATATTCTAATTTAACCATATAAATTATTATGAAGAAAAAAGTTGTTTTTAATTAAAATATAGCGTGTTTTTACTATTCATTAAAATATGAAAGTTATCAGAATAATATGAAAATTTTGTCCAAAGTAAAATTTTTTATCCTGATTCCAAAAAATAATTTTATTTTGTCAAATTTAACTTTTAAACATGTCAAAAACTAGATTTAAAGAGGGTGCGCCATCAAAAGGCGGAAAAAATGCATTTTTTTTAAAAATACTTATTTTACTCTAAAATTTTATTTTGTTCTCACACGAGGTTCTTGAAAATATGTAAGATGAAATAATAATGTTATAACATTAAAAATTTATTTAATAATACTCATAATTTCTAGTTCATAATAATGTTATAACCATATATCGTTGTTTAGGAAACACGGTATTGCGTATAACACACGCTATCGAGGAAGGTCGCGATTGCATGTAATGAAAGGAAAGTCAGGGTTGCGTGTAGTGCAAGACTCCTTTGTTGTTGCATATAATGGAGTCCAACCATATTTCATTTATACCTTGAATATATATATATACACACACTCAATGTTGCATAGAATAACTACTATAAAACGAACTTGAAATTGTGTGTAACACAATCCAAGAATAGTGTTGCGTATATTGAAAGCTAATAAAGTATTGCGTATAGCACAAGATAATCTTGGTGTAGCATAAAACAGAAGATATGAAAGAAATTAAAAATATTATATCTCATAAAATCTCATGGTGTTACATTCTACCCCACTTAAAATGAATTTCACCCTCAAAATTCATCGGGGTTATGAATGGTTTATTACATGAGAGTTTCATTCATAGAAACCCACATCATAAAAACGAATACCAAAAAGTATCTTTACAAACTAAATTATGAAACATAACGCTTACCCAAATTAGCTAATCACTCAGTTTCCACGTAGGATAACATAGGTGAAAATATGGATATGGAAGAGAAATCTAACCATCATGTTCTGATGGAGAGTGGTAGAGGACATGACTATGATAAATCCAATAGTCACAAAGCCATAAATTTGTGATGATCTAAGGTACCATCTGATTCATCAGATATGAGAGCCCTATGACAACATTTTTGGTTTTCAAGATCATTTCCCTAATGTTGAGGATTTTTTTGAATTAAAAGAAATAATTACTTGATTTGGGTACAATCTCACAGTTGCTTGTGTCTTGAACAATTTCCACTTCATTTCTTAAAGAAATGAAGTTGAATTTTTATTCTGTGAAGTGTTAATGGATCATGAGATAGAATGTTAGGTCATTCCATTTTTCTCAAACAAAAGGTTAGAAAAATTTATTAAATATACATAAGTCCATCTATAGTGAGATTAATTGTATATAGTGCCTAAAATGGACTTATACTTCATATATCATAACACATAATAAATTAAAACTAATTTATACTAACCAGGGACTTCCTATAGGCCAGTGGTAGGTGATAAAGGCTCTTCACACTTCGGTTGTGGGTTCGATTCCTACATCCTTGTCCGACGCGATGGGTTGTCTCACATCCTGCAGGTTGTCCCTTTTTCTAAAACTACATTATAATAACATTCCTTCAATAATATTGAAAAAGATTTCTAGCCTTAAACAATACTATCTTATGTATAACTTAATTCATTCCAATCTTTAGGCTTATCCAAAATACTTCTGTCCATGCTCATAGTATAAAGAAAACAATTACGAGAAATGTCATCTACTGAGCATGTGAATACCATCATTTATCCCACATATATCATATGATATATCTTGTTGGTCACATTCCAAAAATGTGAATACCTTAATCAGGTATTCTCTTGAACCATAGTGAAAACATGAATGTTGTCACAAGGTAACTCTTTCCACATACCAAAATCCCAAAAATTCTATTTACTCAAACCATGATATCACTTTTTCTTTATATGAGCTCATTAATACTATCAAACATTTCATTATCTATTTATCCCTTCTTTATGCACATATTAGGTGCTTTCTAAAAATATCTGAATAACCATTCATGGTTACTGGTACTATTCAACATATACTTTCAAAAAAATAAGGAAAAACAATAGTGTAACAATCCTTAGATTTATCGTTATTCAATAGTACCATGAGAATACTTATAAAAAATTAATCTTGATAAACATGTAATCATTCCACTACCTTCTTAAACCATTGACCAATCTTGAACAATTATTTCATCTCACATATCATTTTTAGTCTCTTCATCATCATCAACATAAATACTAACCATATGACCATGCTGATTCTCTTCAATATACTTTCCCTTATGGCATTGGTTTTCATAATGCATGTACTTTCCACATTTAAAACATTTAACCATTGTTGATGTCTTAGCAATACCATTATCCTTGTCCATGGTGTTAACTGAACCTTTTCCTTTACAATTACTGGCTTTGTGTCCTTTTACACACCCAAATCATTTTCTAGTTTCTTTGAAACATTCTCTTGGATGCCTCTTCCCACATGATTTACATGAGGGAAATTAACTTTCTTTCCTCTATGATCATCATGAAACTCCAACATTCTCTTATTAGCTGAGTCATGAAACTTACCAAAGTTGAGATTATTGATCATATTATGAGATTGCTGATTAGGCATAAAAACGATATGTAGACCTCCAGATCCAATTTCATTAGGTTTCTCTTGAATAATATCATTCCATTGTCCATCATATCCACCATTATCATGAATCTTCCTATTTCCAACCATTTTCTAAAACCCCAAAAAAATAGTGTGAGTGGAAAAATCATAATCAATGGGGAGTACCTTCAATATCTAACATCCTAGGTTTAATTATAATATCATTACCATAATTCTAGGACTATAACCTATACTTACAATTAACCTTAGATACATCCCTAGACATACCTTATAAATATCATTAGGGATTTCACTAAATTTTTCGGATCCAAGTTTCCAAAGGTTGACTAAACCCCCCTCGGATACCAACTGTAGAGCCCCAAAGCTTGATGTACATGGACATTACATTACTTATTTGTAATACATAATACATAACAAAAACAGACACACAAAGATTGTAATAGTTTAGTGTCTTTGGAAACTCGGAACATAATCTTCTAATCATGGTGAAAGATCTTCAACATCTACCATAAAGATATTCCCCTTTTGTTTTATTAACTAAAACCATTAATTAAATCATGGGGAAAAGAAAACATATAAAGGGTGAGCTCAAATTCTCAGTAAGGGTAGGAATGGAGAAAATAAAACAAATCATATACATTTTAACTTAAAAAACATGAACATAATGTTTAAACATCAAAATCTTGAGCAATGACATAAAACATGGCAGTACGTAAGGAATAGATCATAAAGAAACATTAATCATGATAAAATATCATGGGAATAAAACATTTAATTGTGGAAAAACATTAATAATTTGATATTATTTCCATAGTAGCCAAGGTATTGCTTCCAAGACCATCTTAGTGGACAAAGTCCCATACGGAATCGAGTTCACTCCTCGTTCCAGTCCTATACCACTGAACCGGATTAACTTACCATTCCAGCCATGTCTATCTCATGAGATATAAATCTTTACCCAATGCATTGGAGGTAGATATAGGTCCCACCCATCTCATAATGAAATCATTCTTACTTTTACCACAACATAAACATAAATCATTCATCATAACCCAAAGAATAAAAATGGGTTTCATAAACATCATCCCATCATAACGTAATCCATATAAAAAAATGGATATCATTTCATCATAAGAAAAGTGAAACAATGTAAATCATAGATATATTATACTTGAAACATACACATATAAAATAATGTCATCAGAGATGGAAAATGGTTTTGATAAAACACTTGAAAATAATTCTTGAGGAAAATATTCTTTTTTCTTAAAAATCATTTTATTTTCACAAAATGCCATCCAATTTTATAAGAAAATGATTTTTTTGAAACTAATCATGAAATCTTGTTGAGTAAGCTTCATTAAAATAAAACTTTATAAAACCGTAAAAATTCGTTCATGCAGTATAAGTTAAAAAAAATATTCTCCTCGTACTTTTGTCAGAAAAGTCAAAAAGTTCCTCATATGGTAAAAAAAGAAAGATTCCTTCCATAACACAAAGTAAAAGTAAAAGAGGGGTAAACATGACATTAAAAATACATGGAATAATATTAAACACTTTATGAAAAACATTTTATGGGCATGGAAAAAATATAACCCCAGTAAATACTTACGCATAAGCAATCTCAGATAAAAATGAGATTGCAAAATTATCCCTTACCTTATGTCCGATATTCTTAGTATGTATCCGAACCTCCTGTATAATGATTTAAATAATTCCATTGAATTATTACAGAATTATATTCATTGTTATGATATCATATATGGTTCACTTATGACTTTATATTACCCGTTCTTTTGTAAATTCAGGTTAAAGTAGCGTTTTGGGTAAAATTGTTTCATTTATCGTCTGTGTTTTGACTTGTAATTATTAATATGATTACTTAGATCATGATTACCTACACACAGAATGTAAAAAATGATTTATATATAATATATATTCAGAATATACATATATATAATAGATCGATAAATGGAAATAAATACACCTTTCATGGAGACGGTAGGTCGTACGTAAGCATGAACGCTGTTTTTGTTTCCTTATTAAATTGAATGGAAGTAAGTATATAACATATAAATAAGTCCAGTATCATTAATATGTCATATATTTTATTATTATTTAATATATATAATTTATAATCATTCTTTAATGGTAAACTTGGAAAATGAATCTCATCGCGTCGTGGAGACGGTAATCCGTACGTACGCACGAGCGATGATATCATTCTCATAATTATTGAATGGAATTAGATTGGATGATATAATATCTAAGAATTAGTATCATGTTATAATAACCATATATATAGTTATTCTTTACACCATTATATCCATCCAAGTAAGGTGGTGGTGGAAAAACAGATTACACCACGGCGTGGAGACGGTATTTTGTACGTACGCGCGCACGGTGATTTCGTTTTCTGTAGGATGGATAGAAGGTGAAATGGGGTTCTTTAATATTTATAATAACATGTTATTATATTATTGATACTGATGTTATTACTTTATAATTAAACAACTAAAGAATAATAAGTTGAATAAGAAAGAAACTTGAAAGAATCGTTAGAAGAGATTACCTCTTCTTCGATGCACCTCTCTTAAGCTTCCTATTAAGGCACTAGAGTTAGTCTTTTGAGAAGAAAAAAACCTATAGAATGTTTCTAGGGAATTTTAGAAGAGAAAATGGAAGTGTTTTTCTGAGATTAAAGGCTCAAAGTGTTGTGAAGAGGAGAGGAAGGAGGTTCCCTTTTATAAGGGAGGAGAGGGGCACCTTTGGAAACCTCAAAAATATTAATTTATAATAAATCAAACCCCACATAAAAAATTCTAAAATGACTCAAATACAAATATTAGATGAGATAAGGCTGTAATATCATCATCCAATAAAATTTAGACATGTTGGGAATTTATTTTAAACCTTATCAATTTGATTTATCCTTATTTAATTTATTTAATCTTATTTGTGGTCATAATATTCTAGATTTTAAATTTTTAAAAAAAATTACTTATGTGTTGTTAATTATACATAATTAGGAACTTTATGACATTTAATACCATTTAAATTTCAATTTATAATTTTTTAAATATTTCTGTGATTTTTAATCAATTTAATAATATGTTATTTTTATAAAATTACAATAGTATTCATTTTAACACAATCCATTTATTTGAATTTAAATAAAATCCACACAGAGGATATATTCAAACAAAAATGTTTAATAGATTTATAACATTTAATATTAATCTATAAAATTTTTGTAAAACGTTAATTATTTCATATAATGTTTCTTTTAATATTTATAGAACCATTTATTTGTTATTTCTATTAATAAAACAATTTCTAAATCATTTTTGTATAGTCATTTAATATACTTATTAGTTGCATAAAAATTAAAAAGAAATTCTTATGATTAATATAAATATAATACCTTTCATAATAATATTTTTACTTGAATTTATCATCTTAAAATAACAACATTTAAATTTTTATATTTATTAAATTATGAAGGTGACAACATTGACATCATTTAAAATAAAATAATATAAATGTCCTAATCAGTTTTATAATGCTCCAAATGGTCCACAAATCGACCCTTGGATTCTTAGGGTATATATATACTCGACCCATAATGTTTGGTCATGTTTCTGGTCCTTTTTATATGTATTGTTATTTTAATAAAAACTATATTATTGATTTTTCACTAAATAAATAATCTCTACATCATTAATGTATAAGCTATTAAGGTAGTTAAATATTTCTTAAAAATTACAAATAAATTACCATGATAAAGAAAAAAAATTATCTTTCAAATGAGTATTTATAATAGAATTTATGTTCTGTATAACTATATATTAAGAAAATATAATTATTAAAGTATGAGTGAGACATTTTACTTTCCTTTAAATAAACTAAATAAAAGGTCTTAATAAAATACAAGTGGGTTCCATTAGATTCCATTTCGACCCAATTATGATTTAGGGTAAAATATAATCTTCCAATTATATTAGGACAAGTTTTAGGGTAATTTTATAATATTATATTTACCCTTAATTTCCTGATTTACCTTTAACTATTGTAAATAAAATTTACCGTAGTTACTATTCATAATGACTAAAAATAAAAAGTAGATTATTAACAAAATTTGGAACTACTGATTACAAATATGGAATCCATTTTTCCAAATTCAAATTACAGAAGTTGTAGAAATTAATTTAAAATTAATCTCGTTGTTAAGAAAATGAGTTTTAAAAGTTAAAACATTGCAAAAGATTGAAATGATTTTCCTATGAATTTAATGTAAAATCAATGCAAATGACATAAATTATATTAAATAGTAAAAATATATTCTATTTATACTTTAAAACCATTCAATATTATAATTTAAGCATATAAATTATTATGATGAAAAAAGTTGTTTTTAATTAAAATATAGCATTTTTTACTATTCATTAAAATATGAAAGTTATCAGAATAATATGAAAAAATTATCCAAAGTAAGTTTTTTTATCCTGATCCCAAATAAGAATTTTATTTTTTTCAAATAAAACTTATAAACATGTCAAAAACTAGATTTAAACTGGGTGCTCCATCAAAAGGCGGCAAAACTGCATTTTTTGAAAAATACTTATTTTACTCGAAAAATTTATTTTGTTCTCACACGATGTTCTAGAAAATATGTAAGATGAAATAATAATGTTATAACATTCAAAATGTAGTTAATACTATTCATAATGTCTAGTTTATAATAATGTTATAATCATATATCATTTTTTAGTGAAACCCGGTATTGCGTACAACACACGCTATCGAGGAAGGTCGTGATTGCGTGTAATGCAAGGCAAGTCAGGGTTGCGTGTAGTGAAAGACTCATTTGTTGTTGCGTATAACAGAATCCAACCATATTTTATTTATACATTGAATATATATATATATATTTATATATATACTCAATGCTGCGTAGAATAACTACTATCAAACAAACTTGAAAATGTGGGTAACACAATACATGAATAGTGTTGCATATACTGCAAGCTAATACGGTGTTGCGTATAGCACAAGATAATATTGGTGTAGCGTACAACAGAAGATATGAAAGAAATTAAAAAGATTATATCTCATAAAATCTCGGGGTGTTATAATTGGTAAGTTTGAAAGGAATGGTTTATAAAAGGCTTTCTTCTACTCAAAACTACAATAAAACCCTACCATATAGATCCAAAGGAGATCCCATAAATTCCCCTAAAGACTCAATATAATAATTTTTCATTTCAAAACAGTTTGACTATCACAAATTCCAGGTCGAGAATAAATGGTCATAGTCCCATCAAATGGGTGACATGGATGAGATATGACAAATACATACAATATAACTTGGTGAAACATAATTGGACATTTTAGGCTTGAAACACCTAGGGCCATGCCCTTATGATGACTCTATAGACTTTATACATATTGATTCTCCTATAACCATGACCCCAACCACAACTATTTTTGGTATGTATATATTGAAAAGGGACACATCCAAAAAAAACAAGCCCACTGCCACAAGATATTGTTTTCTGTTGTGGACCTATAAAGATAAAAAACCTTCAATCTCTACCAAAAAATCTCCCAAGATCCTTAAACAAAACTAAAAACAAGAGAATGAATTTTAAACACCCAGATCATGTTGACATTCCTCAAATCAGGGGTAATACAAATAGTTTGAGGAAATGAATATAATACTCAAACATTGAATAATTTCTCTTCTCAAGTAAAAATACTACATCTTTATAGATACTTTCATGACCTCATGGAAGTGTTGCTGAATGAAAAATTCTTTAAATCCCACACATGATTGGTCCTTATATGGTATAGTATGAATAATAAAATTACACAACTTTAAGCTACAACCATTGATAAAAAATGGTAGAAAACATGATCTTATGAGACACTATAAGTTCAATAAGTGTGAATATCTTCTAAAAAATAACTAACCAATCATCCATTACCAGAGAAGATGCTAAAAGGTGAATTAAAATTCAAAAAACTTTCAAAATTTATCTCTTGAAAGAGGAATAACACTATGATCAAGGGATAAAGTAGAAAAAAAAAATTTAAATAGAAATCAATCAAGAAGAAGATTTTTAAGCAATGAACTATCCATAGTTACTTCATGATAATCCATTAAGACAAGGTACATATGTCCCATAAATGGTAAAGGATCATAAAACACAATTGATATTAGACTACAAATTCCAAGCTTCACAATTATAGATACCAACCAATTAATAATATTCAAAATAGTAAGAGAAATTAATTTACACTACAATACATCCAAAATTCACTCATTGAGATTTAAGAAATGAGAAAATACCAAAAAAATTAAGAAATTTCATTGATTTACCATTAAAATAATTTAAAAATAATACCTCATAATTATAATCTGTTAGGACCAATAGGGATCGATATACCCTGAGAGGGGGGTTGAATCAGGGTATGGATATTCTTTCGCAAAGTTCTTCCTGCCCCACTGGATCTTGACCTCTTTATTACAAGGGTCACTTTGTCTTCACTCATGTGATTATTATGACAAATTTTTTTCTTCTTTATCTGATGATGATACTCTGAATGTAATGCAGGGAAGCAAACAGGAAGACACAAAGATTTTTACTTGGTTCAACCTCACTGGGCTACGTCCAAGGAGCATACGCTGACAAGTTGCCAGTCGTACCAAATTCCACTATTCTTCACTAGATATGTATTACAATGTTCGGGCTAGATCACTTCTATGCCTAGGCTCACTGCCTTTACGAGGTTTAGGGTTACCTCACTTCTTTCCCAAGGGTCACTCCTTGTTTCTCTCTCTCTGGCTCACTGCCGGTGGAGAGGATCACCTTTTCCCTCTTTCTATGCTCACTTCACTTGGAAGGGATCCACTCACAGTTTATAGACCTGTAGGTCTCTTCACTTGCATGAATAAATTCATCCTCAACTGTTGATAGATGCTCTGTTGAAGTCCAACTTTCATCCACAAATGAATACCACTTTGCCTCTGAACACTAGGAAACTACCTTTGGAAACACCTTCGCAAAGCACCCTACTTCGTGAGGCTCCCAATTTCACGAAGCTCAAACAAGCCTTCACTAATCTCTTTCCTTTTTGCGAAGAACTCTCACAAATCACTACCGCGAAGCACTACCGCGAAGCTCAAGTCTTTGTAGAGAAACATCCCTCGCGAAGATCACTGAGCCAACGCGGAGCTCGCAACTTTCATGGAGCTACAATAGCCGCCGCAAAGCTCTTCTTTCGCAAAGCACACAGGCTACGCGAACTACCTTCGCGAACTGACAGAAAATGATTTTCTCTGAAAATTCTCTCTATTTCTCTCGAGGGGGTCGACCTGTCTTTATAGGAGATTCCACCAACCCTCGACCCTTCCACGTGAAGTCAACGCCATGTTATCTCAAATCGCGAAGCTCCGAAGTTTCCACCGGAATTTCTGTCCAAATCGCGAAGCACCACGGCAATTTTCCGATCACGGAACTCATCGTAATCGTGGAGCATCACCGTCAACATTACTTCACACCTTCACCACAAAGCTCCCTCGCAAAGCCCTTCACCACCGCGATGCGCTTCAACTCTGCCGTTCGCGAAGCGTTGACATAATTGCAAAGCATCACCGCCTCCATTTTTCTGGTCTTTGAAAAATCCAATCCATGCATCCCATCTTTGCGAAACTCATGCCTTTTCCATATAAAAATATGATCTTCAATAATGTCCTCTTTTCACGATGCTCTTCAACTTCCAAATTTTGGACCCCAAAAATTTGGAAAACACTGGGAAACGGTTCCACCTTCTACTGCTCTTTTGTACCACCTCCATATCATCCATTCCTTTGTCATCGTTCTTTGTCAACATGGATTGTCAAAAACTTATCAGGAACTCGACAATTCTTCATTGAAACCTGCTTTGTCAAAAAACACAATCAACCCAAAAATATTGCAATGTTACCTTGAGAGATTTTTCCCAACAATCTCCCCCTTTGGGTTTGTTGACAACTCTTCACAACTCTTCACAGAAATATTTTCTGCACATTGATACCTCACTGAGTCTTCTTCCAGCCGCTACCACCATTCGCCTCTTGCAATTCTGATAGTGTTCAAGGATTCACTTAACACGTACTCTAAGCCCACATGAGCAATGCTCGGCGTGAGAAACAAGAGTAGTATGAAAAGTTCATCAATGAATCACTTCATGTCAAACACCAATTGTCAATTCCAACCTGACACCAATTCTTAAATTGATACCAATTTTTGAACCACACTGATACCAATTCATGATAGCTGGACACCTTCTCACACCATTCCAACATCACTATTATCATTTTATCACGATCCTCAGCTGTCGTGATATCTATTCTTTGATCGATCACTTCTAGCATCGTCAGATATAAAAATCTCCCCCTATCTCATTTATCCCCCTATCTGGCTGCTCCACTGGTCAGCTTCTCCCCGTATCTATCATGATTTCTCAAATAGCCACACTATCTCCCCCTTGAACAATCACTATTTTCTCCACCTTTGTCAACGAACCCGAAGGTCACTCCTTTGTAGTCTGTAACATAGTAGAGAACACATAATCACATTAGGGAAAAACACATCATACCTCGGGGAGAGGGGGGTTCCACATCCACACTATTTCAAGTGCGCGGAGTCGACTGAACTCCCATAGCCAGTCGATGTCTCTCAAAATAATCCTTGGGTAAGGCCTTTGTCATAATGTATGCAACATGTAGCTCTATAGGCACATACTACAACTTCACAATGCATTTCTCCACCTTCTCCTTGATTAAATGATATTTGACCTCAATGTACTTTGTCTTTGACTGATGAACTTGATTTTTGAAAAGATTTATAGCACTTGAGTTATCACACTGGATTCTGATTGGAGACTTCACTTCAACTCCCATATCTTCAATCTACTTCTTCATCCACAATAACTATGTGCATGCTTGAGTGGCCGCAATATACTCAGCTTCCGCAGTGCTCAATGAAATGAAATCTTGCTTCTTGCTAAGCCAAGAAATACACTATCCACTAATATAGAATGAACCACCTGACTTTGACTTCCTGTCATCCGCTGAACCGGCCCAATCTACATCAGTATATCCCAATAACTCCAACTGAGATTTTCAATTATATGTCAAGCCGAAATCCATCGTGCCCATGATATATCGAAGTATTATTTTCACTGCAATCATGTGGATTTCCTTGGGATTACTTTGATATCTCGCTACTTGGAATGTGGCGAATACAATTTCAGGCTTTGTTGTGGTCAAGTACAGCAAACTGCTGATAATCTTCCTTTTTTCAGTGAAATTAACTGCCCTTCCACTGTCATCTTTTGATGATTTCATCCGGGTAGAAACTAGAGTCTTCATCTCCTTGGAATTTTCAATTCAAAATCTCATCAGAACCTTCTTTTCATATTTCTGAAATCCACCTTTACTATGCTTCATTTGAATCATAGATTCTGCAAATATTGATTCAGCATTGAATACCATTCTCTCGGTGCTTGTTTCAACCCATATAATTCCTTCTTCAGCTGAAAAACCTTGTTCTCATCCTCATGAATAAGAGAACCATATGGTTTCTCAATATGCACTTCTTCCTCCAGAATCCCATTCAAGAATACTGATTTGACGTCCATCTGGAATACCTTGACCTTTTGTTTAACTACAATGTCTAGGAATAATCTGATTTTCTCCTGCTTTGAAATTGGTGCAAATGTCTCATCACCATATATTCCCTCTATCTAGGAGTCTCCTTTGCACATCAGTCATGATTTGTTCTGAATAACTGTGCCATATTCATTCATCTTGTCTTAATAGAACCATTTATTCTTGATGACGTTTTTATCTTCTAGCCTCAAAACAATCTCCCACGTCTGATTCTTCTCAATTCTGATCTCGCTCTTCATTCATGGCCTGAACATAGTTTTCATCTTCAGCTGCATCAGCAAATCATTTCAGCTCAACATGAGATAGAAAAGATGCCTACTGTAGTGATTTCATTTTCCTTGTCTGAACTGAATCTGACTGATCACAAATGATATTCTGTCTATCAATTTCAGCTCAACTCTTTGGATTCCTTGTAGACACAAACTTGACACTTTCTGTTCATCATCAGTGTCTTCTTCTAAATCAGTATCAGCCACTTCTGCTCTCCCTGTGTCGATTTCTTCCTCAACACATTCGTCAGGAAATTGTTCACTGACTCATTATTAAGTGGCTTCATTTCTTTCAGCTACTTTTCTCTGTGTCATTTTTCAATGACGTCATTTCTTTGAACATCTTCTCTCAGATTTTTGTTGACACACCATTGATTTTCTCTCACAGCTTCTTGGTATCATGAAAGCAGTCAGCTGATACCACATTGTTAGAACAAAATAGATAATCATAAAAACCTGTGTGTTGTTGATTTTACACCAATCATTCTTCATGATCATAAAAATTCATCATTCATATCATATTGAGATCATTAATCTGATTAGGATATAGAATTCTCCCCCTGTGTTATGCAACTCTTCCAGTTGTTAGGCCCAACAGTTTAGACCCATAACTAGTCTTTTCCCCCTGCATCATTTGTTCTCATCATCCACTCAGAGTTGAGCCATTAACAAAATCTCTAAGCCTACTGAGTTGAAACTTGGTGTAAGAAACAAGAGATAAAGTTAATAACACAATCACTTCTATTGTGCCCTATTACTCCCTTTCTTCTTCAACTCTAGTACCTAATTTGAATCAATTGAAACTGTAGAGCATATCACATCTCCACTCCGCATCCTTAGATGCCACTTCCCCTTGGATCGTATCTCCCTAGAACATGAAACACATGAATCATCAGTTAATAGCATTTATATACATAGGGAGAGGGGCCTCTTCCGGAATCCTCAAGACGAGGATTGTGGTTAATCCTGATGGGTCAACCCTTTGATTCTTTCTTGCAGAGCATCACACTCTTTCCTTGCTTCTTCTAGTCGCCTTTCAAACTTTAACTTCTCTGGCCATATGACTAAGCATTTTTTACCCATATTCGGAGCCTTTCTCTGATATGTAGATCCGACAGACTTAGCCTTTTTCACCATTTGTGGTTTAAACCCACCAGTACACATTTCTGTCTTTGATGTTCCACCAAAATTCCATTTCCCTTAATTCCTTCTCTGGGTAGGAACCTCTCTTTTTTTCATCTTCCCTTTCTTCTTCCACCATTGCAAGGATCTTGCACCTTCCGCCACTTTTCGCTGTAGAACACGACATGTGAATTTTTCAATACATTATCTGTTCATCTTTCTTTTATCAGATGTCTGAGTCACCACACTCTTTTTCACTGGTGGTGAGTCCTCCATTGAATGTTCATTCTTCTTTATCACAACTGGAGTAGATCTCCCCTTAATCTTCCAGGTTTGTTCATGTACTCTCCTTGAGAGCTGTTGTGAGTACGACAGAGGAGGTGACCGATACACCTTCTGTTCAGCTCCATGTGATTTCCCTGAGGCTCTAAGCCTATTCATCTCCTTACCACTTTGTCTCCCAGTATAGGCTTCTTTCTTGTACACTTCTTGTGGTGGAGATATATTTTCAGGTTCTTTTTCCTTTCCAGATTTCTTTTTGCTGCAATGTCTTTCCAAATGCCCATAACCAGAACATATAAACCATGCTCCATCAAATTCATACCTCATTTCATCAATTCTTTGTCGAGATGTTGATGCATATTGAGTTCTTCCTCTGACATTGATCTCTTGATCTTCCTGACACATACTTGTGGTGTGTCCCATTCTTCCCCAGTAATAGCATCTAACAAATGCTTTCCTCTGAGAGACTCTTATTTCTTATTTCTCATGACGCTTCATCTTATTCTCTGATTTTGTACATTTTCTATTTTCACAATACGAAATGTATTCCTAAGAATCTAAACAAAAACTTGATGTGTGACCATGAATCCCGTAGAAATAGCACATGTCATCACTTCTTCTTGAAAATGTCTTCTTAGGCCTATCACTAGCACCTATAGTATTTTCCTTACTTCTGGATATTTTCACTGCATTTTTCTTATCACGCATAGTAGTGGGATCATCATATCCAATTCCAGATTTTCCCAAAATGGATGGCCTTTGGGATGATACAATCCTTTCATGCTTCTCCTCTGATGTAGCATATTTGGCTTTAATTTTATCATCACTTGCCAAAGGATAATAAAATAATAAGTGCAGTGCATCTTTCAACTTGGGCTTATCTTCAGATTTAGATTTCTCCATTTCTTTCTTGACCAATTCTATTTCTTCATCCACTTGCTGAATCTTTTTATATCTTGACGCAAGTTGAGCATTAAGTTCTTTTCTGAGATTCTTATGGATACTCAACTCATCTTCAAGTTCCCGTGTGAGATTTTCCACAATGTCACTTTTCTCTTTCACCTTAAATTTTTCTTGAGAAACATATTCAGAGATAGATTCATTCTATTGTTTTAGCCTTTGATTCTTCTGAACATCTTCAGACAACTGTGTTGCTAGATCATCACTTCTAGCTTTCAGATTCCGCACTTCATCTGACTTTTGATTCTCTTCATAATCACCAGCCTTTTGTTTTCCTTTAATTTTATCCATCTTTTGTAGTTCTTCACCTTGAGAATCCTTCTTCTCCTTTAGGTCAGTAGCCACATCAATAAGCCTTTGATTTAATCCTCTTATCTTGTTGAACTCAATTTCCAATACTTGGATTCTGATATTTTTAGATTTAACTTCTTCATCCAATTTCTGATCCAATTCCTTTTCCTTGTGGACAACTTACACTTTTAGACTTCCTTGTGTTTCTTCATCATCAGTGGTTCCAACATCACTTGGTAAATCAGGTTCTTCCATCATTCCTTCAGCATCATTGAATGAGTAAGTATTTTCATAGTATGATTCATCCAAACCATTCTTCTGTTCACTACATGATTCCTTTAACTGAATCACACTCCTTCCATTGAAACTTCCATAGTGGGTAATACCACTAGCCTTCTTCTTCTTCTTTGATGTTCTTCCCTTTTCCATGGCACAATATGATAAGAGTAGATTAGATATTTAACTTTACCAATCGACTGAACCAAGTCATAGCAAACAAATCTGATAAAATAAACCTACCCTCTAATACCAATTGTTAGGACCAATAGGGTCCTATATACCCTGAGAGGGGGGTTAATTAGGGTATGGATATTCTTTCAAAAAGTTCTTCCTGCCCCACTGGATCTTGACCTCTTTATTACAAGGGTCACTTTGTATGCACTCGTGTGATTATTATGCCCACTTCTTTTCTTCTTTATCTGATGATGATACTTTGAATGTAATGCAGGGAAGAAAACAGGAAGACACAACGATTTTTACTTGGTTCACCCTCACTGGGCTACGTCCAAGGAGCATACGCCGATAAGTTTCCGGTCGTACCAAATTCCACTATTCTTCACTAGATGTGGATTACAATGTTCGGGCTAGATCACTTCTATGTCTAGACTCACTGCCTTTACGAGGTTTAGGGTTATCTCACTACATTCCCAAGGGTCACTCCCTATTTCTCTCTCTCTGGATTACTGCCGGTGGAGAGGATCACCTTTTTCCTCTTCCTATGCTCACTGCACTTAGAAGGGATCCACTCACAGTTTATAGACATGTAGGTCTCTTCACTTGCATGAATAAATGAATTCTCAACTGTTGAATGATTCTCTGTTGAAGTCCAACTTTCATCCACATATGAATACCACTTTGCCTCTGAACACTAGGAAACTACCTTTGGAAACACCTTTGCAAATCATCCTACTTCATGAGGCTCCCAATTTCGCGAAGCTCAAACAAGCCTTCGCGAAGCTCCTGCCTTTTCGCAAAGCACTCTCGCGAAGAACTACCGCAAAGCACTACCGCGAAGCTAAATTCATTGTAGAGAAACATCCCTCGTGAAGCTCACTGAGCCAATGTGGAGCTCGCAACTTTCGCGGAGCTACAATAGCCACCGAGAAGCTCTTATTTCACGAAGCACACAGGCTACGCGAACTACCTTCACGAACCGAGAGCAAATGATTTTCTCTGAAAATTATCTCTACTTCTCTCGAGGGGGTCAACCTGTATTTATAGGCGATTCCACCGACCCTCGACCCTTCCATGCGAAGTCAACGCCACTTCATCTCAAATCGTGAAGCTCCGAAGTTTCCGCTGGAATTTTTGTCCAAATCGCGAAGCACCATGGAAATTTTCTGATCGCGGAGCTTGTCATAATCGTGGAGCATCCCCGTCAACATTCCTTTTCACCTTCGCCGCGAATCTCCCTCGCAAAGCCCTTCACTTCCGCGATGCGATTCAACTCTGCCGTTCGCGAAGCATTGACGTAATTGTGAAACATCACCACCTCTATTTTTCTGGTGTTCGCGAAATCCAATCCATACATCCCATCTTCGTGAAACTCATGCCTTTTCCATATAAAAATATGATCTTCAAGAATATCCTCTTTTCGCAATGCTCTTCAACTTCCAAATTTTGGACCCCAAAAATTTGGAAAACACTGGGAAACGGTGCCACCTTCTACTGCTCTTTTGTACCGCCTCCAGATCATCCATTCCTTTGTCATCATTCTTTGTCAACATGGATTGTCAACAACTTCTCGGGAACTCGACAATTCTTCATTGAAACCTTCTTTGTCAATAAACACAATCAACACAAAAATATTGCAATGTTACCTTGAGGGATTTTTGCCCAACATAATAAATGATTATTTAAAAATCCTATATATAAATATCCAAATCAATTTATAATTTAAGGAAAAGGAACCATTAAGATTTATTATATTCAAAATTTTACATTCAAAATATCCACAAACCAAATATTTTAAAGGAACACAATTTAATTTTATAAAATTATTCAGGAAATCTCTTGAAACATTTTACATTTTTTTATCAAATAAAATCATTTTTTAGAATTCGAATCGTCCTCTTACTCCTTTTAGAAATCATAAAACCCATCCTTTTTCAAAGAAAACACTGATTTTTTTTGATGAAAAATAAATTTTATCTAAGGAAAATTACATTAATAAGTCCTTATTACAGATTTCCAATCATCTTAAATAAGTAAATGAATAAAAATGATATTATTTAGAACTGCCATAAACCCAAACTAGAAATTTTATAACATTACAATTGTATACAATTTTTCCACCCAATATGGAAATTTTTTTCCCCTTGATGATTCCTTGAAGGTGTTTCTCATCTTGTTCACAGTATTATACAAAATTCAATAACTATGTGTACCCAAGGTTCTAACTAATTTGACATCGAAATAAATATTTTATCAAAATAACTCAAAAATATTCACTAGAAATCATAATTACTCAAATAAGGACTTCAATATCTCATACAAAACCAAGAAAAAATAATGAATTTGAGACATACATATTCTCAACATCACTAAAAACTATTTTTTTTACTTGAAATAAAGTTATCAGGAACTTTAAGATGACCTATCTCTAGAATTATGATAAACATATTTCGTATAACTAGACTCCCCAAATAAAAACATTTTTTGAAACGTTTTTTCATGATTCAACCCAGGATACCCTTAATCTGGGGCCCCAATACAACCTATGACAACTAATAAAGTGCATTACCAATTTACATGGGCTAATAATCAGTTTTTTGAATTAAATAGAAATAATAGGAACTGATTCCCCTTATAAAATAGTAATCAATGAAGGTAATTCCATTTGGATTTCTGACATGACCATTCCATAGGTCAACTGACCACACACACAAGAAATAAGAAGTTCCAAAATATGTGTAATCAATAAAGACATAAAAAATTAAACATAATTCAATATCAAAAAATGAAATCCTAATAACATCCAATCTACAATTTGAATATGGTTCCAATAAAAATAATTAAATGATTTCTAGACCTAGAGAGATGATATAAAAATAAACATCTGATAAACCAAAACACAAAATAAATTAAGGAACCACCAGTACCCATCTCCATAGTTCAAGTGAGACATCCTCACTTTTCTCCACCAATATACATATATCTAAAACTAAGAATTGACCACTATATTCAACTAGAAACCAGTTAAAATTTAATATGATAAGAATGTGCAGACATTACCATTAGGTATCCTCCCGACATCTTAGGTGTAACCATTAATAATAAATAAATTCAATGTTATGTTTAAATACAAGTATAAATTAAAGATTTAAACTTTTAATAAAAACCAATAACCTTATAAAATCATTGAAATGATTCATTTTATGACATGGGACTTACACATTTCAAAATAAAATGGTTATTTAAACATTAATAAAATGAAATTTTTTAACATAAGAAATCATTTTAATAAAATCATTTAACATATCCATTTCTGAGAAAATAGAGAAAAAGTTCAAAACATTTTAAACTATTTTATTTTTAATAAAGAAGCCACATTTACTCTTTTAAAATTGAAATAGTAATTTTAGTAAGGTGTAATCATAAAAAAGGAAAATAATATAAATAGGGGGTCAATATAAAATAATCATAATTCAAGTATTACAAAAATAAGTTATCTAATGTCATCAAAATATACCCAAGAAGTAGTCATCATGGGAACACCTAGGATAATTGGGGAAATCTATAATAATATGAAATGGAATCCATCTAATCAGTTCTTGATATGATTCAATTTTCCTAACAATTTATTGTGACCATACTATCATAACCCGGGGAAATCCTAAAAGTATATTATGGTACTCACTTAGGTCCACTATAAAAATCTTGGTGACAAACTAATGATACATGTGAACCCAGATTTCTCACCTTTCTACTCTTATTTAACAATGTTATATAAAAATTAGGTAATTAATAAAAATGATAAAAATGAAAATTATAAAAATTAAGAATCTTAAAAAATATTTACTTTCAAACACACTTCATATAAGTATCCATGTTTCATCAATAATAGCATAGAATAATCATGTCCCCTAACTGATTCAAATTACAACCATTCAATACTAAAAAATTGGGGGACATAAAGGGTCTATTGACCTCTCAAAAGCGTATTATAAAGTGCTAGGAGGGACTTTGAGGCATCAATTCGAACAATAATTCACAAATAATATTTGAAACCCAAATATTAGAAAAGTCATTAAATATTCACAAATAATCAATGTAACCCAAAAACAATTTAAAAAAATATGAACACAACCATAGTTTTAAAAATATTCTGAAAAAAAATTAAATACCTTACTAGACAATGAGAGATAATACTAACCTTTAATCATAACGTTATTTGAAAAAAAAACTTAGGGATTTAGATAATTTTTAGGCATGATAAATTTATATAAAATATACCATTATCATAAAACATGGTGAATAGAAATTATGCTAAACATAAACCTAGAGGTAACTAACTTTATTTCTCCAAAATAATATGGTAAACATAATATATCCTTGAAAACATGAAATACATTAAATTGATGTAATTAGGAAATCATGGACTTATATTTAAATATCTTTTCAAAGAGAAACCTACATAAATACTTCACTTTCATTAATAATGGTTCTAAACAAGAACAATATTCAATGAGGAACCCTTAGTATCCCATAAAGAACCATAAAAATAAGAAACTCCCCAAAAAAAAATCACATAATTTGAAATCTTATATTACCATGAATAATATATTGTAATAAAAAAGGAGATTGGTGGAGGTTCATAATGATTCAATCAATCACCTCTGTGCACCATCTACTCCTAGCTCCCCAAACCTCAGTCAAAGTTGTCAGGAATCTACACAAGACACAACAAGGTGCGGGCGAAGCCTGTGCATAGATGAGTATAACAATACCTAGCAGGGACCTCAAGACCCCTGAAGGTCTCTCAGAATTCCACAAAGGAAAACCTAAAAAGTTTGATCTCAATCACAAAGAACAAGGAAAGACTCATCTCAAACCAGGTATAACTTAATTACATAAGTACAGATGATTAGTCATAAAGATAGTTCATGTTATTCTGTTAAGGGGATCTGCTGATGATGAAAATAGGATTTGACCCACACAGGATCCATAAGTGTTAACCCACAAAGGATCATGGAGCGCTGACCCACACAAGATCTGACTCACATAAGATCGATATACACTGACCCACACTGGATCGTTGAGCGTTGACCCACACAGAATCTAATCCACATAGGATTGGTTTGTGCTAACCCACACAGGATCACTGAGCTCTGACCCACATCGAATCTGACCCACACAATATCAATAGTTACTAACCCCTATAAGATCACCCTTCATTCTCCACCTCACAACCAGCCACTAGATTCCTGCATGAAGCATTCTTGATTCCATAATAATCTTATCCTCAAGAAATCGGTTGTACCTCAACCACGACAAACTCACTAGAAGAATTAACCCAATGAAACTCCATATCATATGTGTCCCCACGCATCATATGGCGCGTCAATTGGATGTTAGGTCTGTGACTTATAGGTATTTTTGTGTTGAGGGCCCTATTGGATTCGGGGTTGATCCAACCTAGGCATTATTCAACATTTTCCAAAACTTAATTGGAGTATCACAAAAGTTCCACATCGTCCTAAGGGTTATGGTGCCACAGACAGTTCGTTAAATGGACATCTGGTTTATGAGATATTCCCATTAAACCATAACTCGTCTGTAAAAGGGTCCCGATCCAGTCTGACCCAGCCTGTTGGGCCCGGTCTGAAGGGGTCGGGATAGTCCAAGTTCGGTTGGGCCTGCTCCGGCCCACTGGTCCGTGGGATCATCCCACTGGTAGCTAGTTAGGCCCGCTGGTCTATGGGTTTGGCCCGGCTCACACGGCTGGGTCCAGCCCGCCAGGCGATGGAATCGCTCGACCTGCTGGATGGGCACAGGGGTCCACTCCCCTCAAAAACGTCTTGGACTTTTCGGTCTTCAAAGTAGCGGCATTAGATAGCACAACACCACCAGGCCGGTCCACTCGAATCAGTCACCCGCAGGACCCAAGGGGCGCACCACCCAACGTCAATGCAGCCGGCGATGGTCGGTCGCCCCTTTTGTCTACATCAGTTCTGAGCCATGGCCCTCCTATGCGGCATGCTGACGTGGTTCACTTCCATCATCAATGTGATCGACATCATCCATTCACCCTTCTCTGCACCAGTGGAGCTTCCATGGTCCACCGGTGAAGCTCCAATGGTCTGATTTTATTCTCACATGCGCCTACGGGCTTCCCGAGATGGTGCCTACACTGCGCGGCCCTTGGTTCCACCTTGCCGCCAAAGTACAACCATTAATGAGATCAACGGAGGGTTCGAGCCTTGTTCATTCGGCCCGCGCCCTCCACATTAGCAATATTACCTGGGAAGGGTTCAACGTCATCAAAGTAGATAGAACAATTTAACTCATAAAACAAAACCCCTACCTTGAGTTCGTTGGAGTCACTGCAGATGAAGAAGGAGTGTCCACGTTTGAGGGTACTGCTGATGAAGGAGAAGCTTCATGTCCTTTTTCACTCATCGTCGAATCCTCCGACAATTGTCTAAGCCTCATTCTAGGTTAGTGGAAAATTCCATGACACTTCGTGCAGAGATTCCTCTCTTGAGTTCCAAAAAACCCATGTCTGAGCTTCATTTAAATATAATAAAAGAGTAGATCAACCCATCGCAAAATAAATGAGGTTCATTAATAAACATAATTAATGAACCTATTAATTCTCCCAATAGTGTGGTTACACAACCAACTGTAACTGGCCATTTAATGTTCTGACAACCCATGGGTCCCTCCACCACCGCTCAATAGTTACTAGAATAAAATAAAATAACTCGTTGAGTTAATTTTTTTGTAAAGTCCTAAAATTAAAATTTTCATCCAACCCTTGCGGGTCAAAGTTAAGCTTCCCATAAGAGAATCTCGGCACTACAGATTCAATGGTGCCCTCATATTTTTAATCCGAGCACCATTTCAAAAGATAGAATTTTCCGCCCACACGTTTACTGAACAAACCTTAAAAAAGTTCAAAATTCTGTTTCAGGCTATCCGGGCATAGGAATAACGTGCTGTCAATTTTTGAAGAATCATAATAACTCTATTAAAAAAAATTAAATGGAATTTTCAGGTCTTCACATTATCCCCACCTTGAGTATTTTCTTACCTGAAATCTATAACAAAACTAGGGAAACAAATATGGGTACTGAGAAAGTATTTGAGGCTCCCTCTCCCATGTGCTCTTTTGGATATTCCCATGATTCCAACAAACTTGCACCATAGGAATTGAATGCCCACAAAGTACCCACTCCTGTCGATCCTCTATCTCCACCGGGAAATCCACAAAAATTGCCCCATCATCGATGTCCAGCCCACCCAAGTCGATAACATGCGATGGATCATGTCGTACCACCTCAACTGTGACACATGGAAATCATTTTGCACCTGGTGCATCTGTGGAGGAAGAGAAATATGATACACCACCTTGAAAAATCTACTAAGGATCTGGAAAGATCCAATGAACCTTGTGAACAGCTTTTCGTCCCATCCAAACACCGTAATCCTCATCGGGATGAGACTTGTATGAAGACATGGTCTCCCTCATCAATCTCCAATGGTCTCCACCTCCTATCCAAAAAAAAGTATTCTAACTTTGTTCAGTCTTCATCCTCTCATGGATGATATGAACCTTCTCAATGGTAGCCTGTACCAACTATAGACCCATAAATTCTCACTTCCCTATGTCTATCTAGCATAGAGGTGATCTGCATGGTTTCCCGTATAGGGCCTCAAATGGCACCATGTCAACGGTGTAGTGATAACTGTTGTTTTAAGAGAACTCTACCAGAGATAGGTGGTCCTCCCAACTGTATCCAAAATCAAGAATGCATTCACGCAGCATGACCTCAAGTTTCTTTATGGTCCGCTTCGTCTGACTATTTGTCTGTGGGTGAAAGGTGGTGCACATGCGTAGATGAGTGCCAAATGTCTCCTGCAATCCCATCCACAACCGATATGTAAAACTAGTTTCATGATCTAAAACGATTATCGATTGAACCCTATAAAGCCGTACAATATCTTGTACATAGAGGCATCCCAATCCCACTACAGATCCCTTTTATCGGATGTGTAAAAATTGGGCTAACTTGGTGAGTTAGTCAACAATCAACCCGATGGAATCGTGGCCCCTAGACGTATGTGGTATCCCAATAATAAAGTACATGGAAATTCCATCCCACTTCTACTCTGGCACCTCAAGTGGATGAGTCAAGCCTGGTGAAACCTAGTTCTCATCCTTCACTTGCAGACAAGTGAGGCACACTGAAACAAACTCTTCCACTTCTTTTTTCAACCCAGGCCAGTAGTACAGGTGTTGGAGGTTCTGGTACATATTTTCCACACTAGGATGTACCGCCAAATGGGATGTGTGGAACACCCTCAACACCTCCTCTTGTAGCATCACAGGTACCATGGTGCATCCCTTGAAAGGGATGAAATGCTCTACACCTTCATAAAATCCTTCCGGAGCCCGTCCTAAGGATATCTGAGCATGTCAGGCCTCGCAGTCAATGTCCCCAAGTTGTGCCTCCCTGACTCACTAAAGAAGTGGGGGAGTAACAATCATAGACTAGAGGTAAGATGATCTATCGCTATCTAGGAATGATATCTAAAATGCGACTAGCTAGTATATTTCCTCACTCAGTAACTATAAACCATACATCTTGTTGAGTGTGTTTTCCACAAGGTTTCCCTTCCCAAGGATGTAGAATATCTCAAAGTCATAATCCTGGAGGAACTCCATACATCATCATTGCCTCAGGTTTAGGTCCTTCTGTGAGAAGATATACATGAGACACTTGTGATCAGAGTAGACAGTAAATTGTTCAACCATGAAGTTTTACCACAACATCTTTAAGGTAAAGACCACTGCTGCTAACTCTAGATCATGGGTAGCATAGTTCTTCTCATGTTGCCTCAACTATCATGAGTCGTAGTGATCACCACTCACTTTTGAATTAAGACACATCCCAGTTTGGTCCCTAATGAATCTTAGTATAGTACATATCCAACACCCTCTTCAAGTAGCCTCAATATGGGGGAACTTGTCAGTCTCTACCTCAACTCCTAGAAATTATTTTGGCGTCTCTCTTTCCATAAGAAGGGTTTTCCATTCATTTTCAAAGCTGAAAAGGGTGATAATACTCTTGAAAATTCATGTATGAATCTTTGGTAGTACACAGTCAATCCCAGGAAACTTTGTACCTTAGTCACACTCTTGGGTGGATCCCAAGAAAGTAATGTCTCTATCTTCACTAGATCCACTGCAACTCTAGCCTCTGAGATAATGTGTCCCTAATAGTGGACCTCCCGTATCCAAAACTAGCACTTTTAGATCTTAACATACATCTGGTGCTCTCAGAGTTTATCAAAAACTATCTGCAGAAGAGTAGCAAACTCCTCCTCTGAAGCTGAGTTTACCAAGATGTAGTCAATGAAAATCACCACAAAGCGATCGAGGTAAGGCTGAAAGATTATGTTCATGATCCCCATGAACACTACCAAATAATTTTTCAAGACAAAAGGCACAACCGAGAACTCGTAGTGTCCATACCGGCATATGAAGGTTGTCTTTGCTACATGCTCATCTCATACCCAGAGCTGATGATAGCCAAATCTGAGGTCTATCTTGAAAACCCACCGAGCACCCTTCAGTTGATCGAAGAGATCATAAATTCTTGGAAGTGGATAGTTGTTCATAACGGTCACCTGGTTCAGGCATATATAGTCCACTCAAATCCTCAAACTCTCGTCTTCCTTCTTGGAAAACCAAATTGGGGCTACCCATGGAGAAACATTGGGCCTTATGAACACCTTACCTTGTAATTATTTCAGCTGTACCCTCAACTCACAAAGCTCTGTGGGTTCCATTTGATATGCTGGTGTAGATATCAGTGTTGTCCCTAGGTACATGTTGATGTATAATTCAACCTATCTGTGAGGAGTTTGTCCCAGAACAAAATCGGGAAAGACATAAGCATATTGGTCCACCATTACAGGATAACTCAGACTCCTCACATCAACCGCTCCGAGGGTACGGCTAGCCAACTAATGAGTGATCGGCTGTACCCTCCTCTAAGGATTTCCATCCGGAGCTGCAAAGGTTCCTTTCTCACCAGTGAAAGTGAACATGGTTTTATACTCATGGTCACACCACACGTTACACCTAAAACAGTTGATCTAAGCATGGACGATGGATAACCAGTCCATACCCAATATGACATTGTAAGGTCTCGACGCAACAAATAGGATATCCCATCTAAATATCTCGCATCAAAGAGAAGGCTCGTGCTACCATCCCCAGTTCATAATCATTGAATCCTCTCCCATATGATTATTTAATTGTAAGGATTGAGCCTATGGATCCATTTGAATCATCGAGCTCCAATCGAGTGTCATGGAAATGAAAGATTGATTGGAACCTGTGTCTATAATTAATGTAGCTAGGGTAGAGTAGACACAAATCTTATCTCTAATAATATTTTTAGTGATATTTTCATAGGAATATGATGCATGAAACTAATCTCACCCCTGTCTACCTTCTCCCTGTGGTCGGGGTAGACCTCTTCGGGGTGGTGGTGGTAGTACCTCAAACCGTCGCCTACCACCTGCTGCATGGCTTGATCCTCTGCCACGTCCACCACCCTAAATACCTCCTTGCTTGAACCTCGACCATTATCTCAGTGTTCCCTCGACCATATTCCAATCATCAGTACGATAGGTGGTTAGTCGAGAGCCCTGTGACCCTGCCCGCTGCATGTGAAGCACAGTCTACTCCTCTGGTGACCCCCTCTGTCTCATGAGCTCTGCATCTCCAACCTTACATCCTGGGGCCACCCATCAGAAGGTCTGTCCCTCTTGTACCACTGATCCATCTTCCTACTACCTGAAGCAGATTACTCGGCTACCCTTTGTCTGGTGGTGGCTCTCATTGTCTGTGCATGCTCAGCTAAGAAGCTCTCCACCAATAGTGCTTGCTCAAGCACCCCATCATGTGTCGGGATATTGAGTGATATCATCGATGTTATGATATCTTGTTGGAGACCCTGCTCAAACGTCTGGTCCCTGAAGAAAGGGTCTTATACCATGTCAGTGGAGTGGCGAGAGAGGTCAGTGAATCTCGTCGAGTACTGGGACACTATCAGGTTGCCCTACTGTAAGTACAACAGCTCCTAGATACGCACTGAGTGTAAATTCACTGGTACAAACTCCACCCTAAAGAGGGTCTCGAAGTCCAACCAGAATATTTTCACCTCATCATGCATCTAGAGCATCAGTCTCCACCATATCCCTAATTTTCCTAGAAAGAGGCTAGCAGGTAGGATCACCATCTGATTTTCTAGTGTCCCAACTAACAGAAAAACCCATGCCATAGCCTCCGTCCAGTCCTCAGCTACCTAGGGATCTGTCTTGCCTCGAAACCTCTGAGGATTCTGTCTATATAAATTTTGAAATGTGATAAGATGGTGTGAATGGTCTACTGGTGGGGATGGTGGAAACTGCTTCCCAATGAGTGGTGGTGCTTCTAGTACACCACCGGAAGGTGCCATCACTGTAAAAGGGACCTGCACAGATGCTTCATTGCTCGGGGGTCCATCATTGTGATATCTCTCTGGAATCCTTTTAGTCTATCTAGGCAGCAGCATCCTGAAATAAAATAGGTGTAACAAAGTCAATAATTTATACCTGGTGAGATGACTCAATGAGATATAAATAAAAACATCATTTTCAAAACACATGCAAACACTGTTTTTGTGTACCGAGTTGGAAATCAAATATCACATTCCTAGTGTATGGATACGTCATCCACTGCACCAACACTGGACTCCCCGAAATGAAACCCAGACATAAGAAACTTAACACTATTGATACATTGAAAACATAGACTCTTAGTTCTTCTAGTATAACCTCCATCTGATGCCACTTTGTCACGACCCATCCCCCGGGGCCCATGTCGTTACTACCTCAATCCCTCCTTCCATAGGCCAGGGGTTGGACACCAGCACCAAAAAGGCGTATCCATAAAATGGGAAGGCATTTCCTTTAAACCTATACACACATAGACAAGCTACGCAACAAAAGTAAACCACATAGTAAAACTGTTGAAGTAAAAGTGTGAACAGAAAGTAAAGATCCATTATACAATCCCAAATGAAAGAGACAATACAATAGAAAATATAAAACAACTCCTGATATTGTATTCCAAGGATCATACCTAAAGGGTATGTATAGATTTTCACTGTAGCTCTCCATGTCAACCGGCCACCTCCGTACACCGTCTTTTCCTAGCTCCCCAAACTTCATTCAAAGCTACCTGTCGTCTACACAAGACACAATAAGGTGCAGGCGAACCCCGTGTAGGGGTGAGTATAAAAATACCTATTAGGGACCCCGAGACACCCGAAGTTCTCTCAGAATTCCACAAAATAAAAACCACAATGTATTATCTTAATTAAAAAGAACAAGGAAAGACTCAAATCAAACTAGGTATAACATAAATACAGAAGTACTGATGATTAGTTGTAAAGCTAGATCATCTTAATCTCTCAAGGTTCTATACTACTGACCCACATAAGGATCTGACCCACATAGGATCGGTATGCACTAACCCACATAGGATCTTTGCATGTTGACCCACACATGATCTGACCCACATGGGATTGGTATGCGCTAACCCACACAGGATCGCTGAGCACTGACCGACACAAGATCTGACCCACACATGATCGATATGTGTTGACCCACACAGTATCGTTGAGAGTTGACCCACATAGTATCAGACCCACATGGGATAGATATTTACTAATCCCCACAAGATCACCGTTCATTCTCCACCTCACAGCCAACCACATGATTCCAGCACGAAGCATGCTTGATTCCAGGAGGATCCTCTTCTCAAGCCATTTTTCATACCTCAACCACCACGAAGTCCCATGAAGAAGTAACCCAATGAACCTCCATTTTATAAGGGTTCCCACGCATCAAATTACGCATCAATCAGATGCCCGGTCTATGAATTATAAGCATTTTAGTGTCGAGGGACCGGTTGGATTTAGGATCGATCCAACCTGGACATTCTCCAAATTCATGCAAAACTCAAGTGGAGTATCACAAAAACCCACCTCTTCCTAAGGGTTCTGGTGTTGTAGAAGGTTTGTCAAAAGGACATCCGGTTTAGGGGATATTCTCATTTAAGTGTAATTGGGCTTAAAAAGAGTCTAAGTCTGGTCTGACCCAGTCGAACCGACCCGACCTAGCCCGTTGGGCCTCGTCTGAAGGGATTGGGCTCAGCCAAGTTTAGTTGGGTCAAGTATGGCCCACTAGGGCACGGGATAAGCCCACTCGACAGCGGGTTTAGCCCGGCTCACCCGGCTGAGTGCGACCAGCCAGGCCGCGGAATCGCCCAGCCCACTGTCAGGCGTGGGGGTCCTCTCCCCTCTTGAATGGCTTGGCCTTTCGAGTATTCAAATCTACGATTCCAGATGGATCTGCACCACATGTGCGGTCCGCTCGGACCTGTCACCCGCGGGGCCCGTGGGGTGCTAGTCCTCCCTCTATCGCGGCTCGAAACTACGACCTTCCTCCATGGCGCGCCACCCAGTATCAATGCGGCCGGTGATGGCCAGTCGCCCTTTTGGTCTATTGTGGTTCTTATCTGCGGCCCTCCTCTGTGGTGCACTACCATGGTGCCTTCGAGTGTCGCCTTCTCTTCATGATCGGTTGTTGTCGGCCGCCTCCCTCAATTGTCAGCACCATCGTGCTGGCGGAACTTCGATGGGCCACCAGTGAAGTTTCGGTGGTCTGATTTTATTCTTGCCTACACCTATGGACTTCCAGAGATGGTTCCTACTATGTGTGGCCCTTAGTTCTACCTTTTTGCAATATCTTCCAATTTCTCGTGAAGAACACAACCACTATCGAGATCGGTAGAGAGTCGAGGCCTTTTTTGTTCAGCTCATGCCATCTGCGTTAGCATTATAACATGGGAAGTGTTCAAACTCATCAAATGATATAGAATGATTTAACTCATAAAATAGAACCACTACCTTGACTTCATTGGAAGTTTCTGCAGATGATGAAGGAGTTTCCACATTAGAGGGTGTTGCGGACGAAGGAGAAAGTTCACGTCCTTTGGAGCTCATTGTTGAATCCTCCAACAGTCATCAAAACCACTTTCAAGGTTGGTGGAAGACTCCCTGACACTTCATCATAGGTTCCACTCTTGAGTTGAAAAAACCCATGCCTGATCTTTGTTTAAATAGAAGAAAAGAAGAGATCATCCCATTGCACAATTCATGCAGTTCATTAATAAATTAAATTAATGAAACTATTAATTCTCCAAACAGTGTGGTTACAAAACCAAGTGTAACCGGCCATTTAATGGTCTGACAACCCAGCGGTCCCACCACCCCCACTCAATAGTTACAAGAAATAAATAAAATAACTTGTTGATTTATTTTATTATTTTTTATGTAAAGTCCAAAAATTAACATTTTCGTCTGACCCTTTCCAGTCAAAGTTAAGTTTCCCTTAGAGAATCACAGAGTTGCAGATTCAACAATGCCCTCATATTTTTAATCTGATCATAGGTTTAAGAGTTTGAATTTTCTTCCCACATGTGAATGTACCTTAAAAAAAGTTCAAAATTCCATTCTGGGCTCTCCAGGCCTCAGAATCACATGCCGTCAATTTTCACAAACTCGAAATAATTCCATTTAATTAAAAAAATTACATGAAATTTACGGGTCTTTCCAAACTATATGGAAATTTTAATTTCTACAATGTACTTCATTGATCATCCATTCGGTTAGAAAAACAATTTCTTAACCATTCACAAGCCTATATAAAAAGTTATAGGCTTTTTATAGCTACGTCACAAGGAATGGACTAACCATGAACAAACTGTGTGATTTTAGAAACACCTCAATTTTCCCAAAATTTTAATGATAGAAGTCTTAGAATCAAGACATTTGTATAAAAAATGAAAAAAATAATAAGGAAAAGAAATTTTAGAGTGTGACATACCAACCTATTCTAGTTACAAATCAAGATACTCATGTTGTCAAACATATTAGTACACTCCACCAAGTTAAAACATACAAGGGAGACCATATACATACAACCTTTAGTATTAATCCACAACACTATCAAGTTTATGTTTTTTGGGAGAATATCTCCCTAGTTTAATCCTTTATAGTCAAACTAGTTTTCCAATGACCTATCAGACTAGTGTCATCAGCAAGTCGACCATCCCATCACAATTACTTGACATCATTGGGTAGTTCCCTATATCTTGTGGAACCACACTCCACTTACACAAATCTCATGTAATTTAAAATAATAAATAATATTAATATTATATTGTGCACCATTACATCATAGCAAAATTATAGAGCATATGATAATTTCTAGGGTGCATCATCTAGTATTGCATGTTAAAACAATGTAAAAGATCAAGAGGTCACTATATTTGTGTCAAGTTGCACACATGGGAACTATAATCCTTTAATATGAACATAAAATTGATATTGAATAATTTATTTGTTTCCATCTAAATTAAATATTTTTATTCTCAAATAATCAAATACCGATCGATATTTTGTACCACTCAATACATTGAATATGACTCTTAAATACATTTATCATACTAAATTATTAATTTATTTAAGTAATCAAAAATATGAAAATGATCAGGAGTCTGAGAAGAATCTCTCAATGCTTCATGATTTTCTTCAAGTTCCCCTAACAATCCACGCACACGCCCATATCGAAATCGTTATTTTGTAATTAAACTATCATGGATGCCTAAAATAAATCAATAGATGGAACTATTGTAATCTACTCATGAAAATTGTTAGGTTAGTGATTTTATATATTTTTTGGGATGTACTATTGATGTCCCAATACCTATCATTCATTAAAATGACTAGAATTTCCTTGAAACAAATAAAAATTATTTTAAAATCACTTCCTCCATTGACTAAATTTAAAAATGTATTATTTTGAATATTTTAAAAATTGAAAATCGAATGGAATATATGAATTTCATCAAATCTTGACACATATATGTGGGTTTTTTATTTGGTTTTTTTCTAACCCTATATTGGGATAATATTTTTTATGCCCTTTTTTATAAAATCACGTCAAGCATATTTTGGTGATAATATTTTTATTATTTATTTTCTACCTCCCAAAAAAATTTCCCTTTCTTATTATTGTGTATTATTATTGTCTCATCTTACTATTACATTTCAATTAGGCTATATGCAGCACATATCATAAGATTTATAATGAATTATCATCATTGTATTCCCTATCATGAGGCACAAATGGAAATATACTCTATCAAAAATTACACCACAACCTTGTTAGAGATTTTTCCCTAAATCCAACTACATAATACTTTTGATTCACCTTCTATTAAAATACTTGAATATTAATCAATATATTATGATAGGATTATTGTTCTTCTATATAAAATTAATTTGACAATATCTATTATCAAATTTTCAAATTTAAATTTCATAGTAGGTCCTTCCTCTAAAGAGAATGTTCATATTTTATGAAAATTTTCTTAACTACTTGTTCTATGATTTGATGGTAATCGTATAAGAGGATATAGATCATACCTGCTATTATGAATAGTCTGATAATAAATCAATAATATGTTTTCTCTTTCATTTAACACCTAGTAATCTAAATTATATTAGATTATTGGAATAGAATAACAATAATGGATAGAACATATGATATGTTTTATTGGATATTCCTATAAGAAAACAAGTGTATTGGTTCTTAGATATGAGATTATTGTTGATATATGTCATGAATCACATACATTTGATGTTTTGATGAAATATAGGATGGAATTTTCTCACATTCAGGTTGTAAATGGTGGATGTTTTGTAAGTGGTATGAAAATAATGAATATGTCAAGAAATTGTTTTCCCCTTCCATGATAATCGGAGTAAATGTCTCCACCCATTGATTGAAAAGGATCAATTTTATTGATTTCATAAACATTGTTGTTTTATTGAAAATTTCCGTGCAATAATGTCAAACAATGATATATCTACCATATTGGATGATTAAATAAGTAGGACCAAATCATGATGAGTTAGTATGAAAAAATAGTTATATTACATAATGAGAGTTTTTAAGATTTTGTTATCATCATGACATTAATAAATTTCTCTATTGGTGCCTTGATGTATTATTAGATATTGATCTTAGACATTTGGCTAGTTTCCCTAATTCCTTTGAGAAATATTTCTAAAGGGTTAGAAAATAAGTATATACAGAATCATAGCTAAATTCTATTTTAATTTATTATTTGAATTAAAATTATTTTCATTTTCCATGGAATAATAATCATTAACTTTATATTGATTCCTTAAATATGTATTGAATTAATAATACAGGGATATTTATTTATTTAATAAATATTTGTTATTCATGGTTTAAAAAATGTTGAGGAGAATTATGAGATTGTGTTAAGTGTCCAATTGAAATGATATTAAAATTTATGTCAGTTATCACACATCATTGAAATTCTAATATCGTTATTATTTTTTTGATGTGGGGTTTATTTTGGATTATGATATTGGTTAAGGGCCTTGGTTTGATAAATTATTCTTTTAACTATATATATATCCATTTATAATGTTATATAGAAGATAAATAATTATGCACATATCGGAATCTATTGTCAGATATCTTGAGAAGTTTAATAAATCAGTCATGAATAGAAGGAATTATTTTTGTGATCAATGGTTAGCTATGAAAATGGATTAGTTCTTTTCTAGCACCCAAAGATAAAATGAAGAAGTCTTCAGGTTCAGGGATAACAAGGGGATATCACAAGATTAATTCTTCCTTTTAATCCTTCATCAATAAGATTTTTCGATAACAAGTTTAACTGATTTAAAAGTGAGAAAGAATAGTAAGTGGAGGTAATTCTTTTTTATATAAATTAATATAAAAATTGTAAAATATATCATCTCTATGAATATTCAGGAGTTCTATTTATCATGTTACAAGGATTTAATACAAAATTGGATGAAACAAACATTCAAATGGATCAAAAGAACGCGCCTCACGTGCTGGGTGTTTTTCAAAATTTCCCGAATGTTGCATCTTCGGGAGGTAGAGTTTAGGCGGCGATCTCGGCTCCATCGACCTTCGACCCTGGCATTCCTGTCATCGCTGAGCCTAGATGGCCTCTAGGTTCTCCCGATCCTCCTTCGAGGTCCAATCTGTTGTGGTTCTCTGACCACTAAGAGAGATAATAGAGAAGAATGAAGGGAGAAGCTGGCCTTTATTTCAATATGAACAAAGATTTACAAAACTCCCTCTCTACAACTCTCTCTCTCTCACATGGAGCTCTCCTGGCTCTCTTTGGATACAATGGAGCTCTCACTTGGCTCTCTCTAATCTGCTGATGGAAGCTCCCCAAGGCTTCCTTATATAGCCATGGTGGGAGGTGTCAAGTTTGACACACCTCTCCCACCAACCTTCCACCAATCCCCCCACCAACCATGGACTTCTCTCATGGCTGCCATCTACCATGGTGGGTGGAGTGGATGCACCAGCCACCTACCAAGGAAGCTGGAAAAGTACAAGTTCCAACAATTCTCCCCCTCCAGCTGCAATCCGCTGGAGCATCTGTAAAGGTCCTGCTTCTCCCAAGAAACCACCTTTGTCAACATATCTGTTAGGATCTTCTTCGTGTGGATCTTCACAAGTCACACCATATTTTGATCCATCACTTCGCGTATCCAATGATAGAAAATGTTAATATGATTCTTGATACCCTTCTGGCTCCCCCTCATCAGTCAACTGTAGGTAATCTGACTCCAAATATTTTGTTGATGGAATCCTTCCTCGTGAAGATCTTCGAACCTCTGAAATGTTAGGTTCGGTTGGCACAACATCACCTAGCTCCTGTGATGGTTCTGCAACTTCTTGTGGAGAGGATTCAGTCTCCCCCTGCTCAATATCCTCTTCCACTACCTCCTGGTCCGTTGTCGATGAGTCTTCTTGCACCTCATCCTCTTCATTGATAGGTGGTGCTGGTACTGATGTTGGATCATGAATTGATTCTTCAATACCTTCCATTCGAGTCATTATAGTATTTTGAATGTCCTCGATCATCTGGTTCTCATGGAACACGAAATCTCTACTTCTGATCACCTTCTTCTCCTTCGGGTCCCAAAGCTTGTATCTGAACTCCTCATCTCCATAGCCGATGAAGATACATGGAGTAGATCTCTCATCTAGCTTCTTCCTGAGCTCCATGGATACATGTGCAAATGTCAAACATCCAAATACTCGTAAATGAGAGTAAGAGGGATGTTTACCAGACCATCTCTTCTGTGGAATCTCAAAATTCAGAGGGACTGACGGTGATCAGTTGATGAGGTAGCAGGAAACCTGAAAAGCTTCTCCCCAGAATGGCTTAGGGAGCTTTGCCAAACTCATCATGCTTCTGACCTTCTCCATGATGGTTCTGTTCATCCTTTCTGCAACTCCATTGTGTTGAGGGGTGCGAGGGACTGTCCTCTCATGTCGGATTCCATGACTCCTACAATAGGCATCAAATTCCCTGGATGTGTACTCTCCTCCATTGTCTGAATGAAGACACTTTAGCTTCTTTCCAGTTTCACGCTCCACCATGGCGTGGAACATTTTGAAGTATTCTAGTACTTGGTCCTTTGTTCGTAAGAAGAACACCCACACCCTTCGAGATGCATCATCAATAAAGGATAGAAAATATTTGTTACCTCCAAGTGTATCCACCTCCATGGGTCCGCATACATCAGAGTGCACCAGATCCAACAACTCAGATCTCCGTGATGAAGCATTATTGAATGAAACTCTATGCTGCTTCTCATACAAGCAGTATTTACAAGGATCAAGTGATGCATCCTTGTCAATACAGATGTACTTCTTCTTTGTTAGGGTAGATAACCCTTTTTCACTCATGTGGCCGAGCCTTCTATGCCACATATTAGATGACGTCTCTCTTTCCACCGTGTTGAGGCTGTCTGTACATATCTTCACATGATTTTTGTACAATGTACCGCATATGTGTCCTCGAGCGATGATGATGGATCCTTTTGTCATCTTCCATGTTCCGTTGCTAAAGATGTTGTTATAGCCTTGCCGATCAAAGACTATACCAGATAACAGGTTGAGATGAATGCTTGGAACATGTCGAACATCCTTCAGGGTGATTGTATATCCAACATTCGTGTTGACTTGGATATCACCCATGCCAACAATCTTTGCTGAACTGGTATTCCCCATCTTAACTGCACCAAAGTCACCAGCTTGATAAGTTAAGAAATACACACGATGTGTTGTGACGTGGTACGATGCTGCAGAATCGACTACCCATTCTATGTCTTGGCTTGATGTATGAAATCATGTCTCTTCTTCGTCTTTGGAACAAATATCAACTTCTCTGGTGACGCTCACATGCGCGTCTTCATTTCTTCTTTGCTGGTTGTTACTTTGACCCTTTTCTTGTAACAACTTTCGGCAGTTCTTCTTCATGTGTCCCTCCATGCCACAATGGTAGCATTTGTATGTTTTCCTCCTACCATCTGTGGACCTTCCTCTGTTATTGCTTCGACCTCTGGTTCCTGCCCCATGTCCTCCTCCTTGTTGTCTCCCTCGCTTCTCCAGAACGATAGCTTGCGTCTGGTTGAAACTCGCATCCTTCCATCGGGCTTCCTCGTTGAACAGTGCATCCTTTCCCATCGCCATGGTAAGTTTTCCTCCAGGCGCCGAGTTGCTGAGTGAGACTACAAGCGTATCCCAGCTATCGGGAAGTGTGCAGAGTAAGTGGTTCGCCTGATCTTCATCATTTAGAGTCTTACCGGCAGCCACCAACTGGTTCACCAGGCTTTGGAACTCGCTGGTGTGTTCGGCTATAGAGTTTCCACTTTGTAGTTGAAGATTCATCAACCGCTTCAATAAGAGGATCTTGTTTCGAGTGGTCTTTGACTGGTACGTATTTTCCAACTTTGTCCAAAGTTCATATGCACCAGTCTCTTGAGCAACATGGTGGTAAACGTTGTGATCGATCCATTGGCGGATTTGGCCGATCGCATTCTTGTTTAGGTTCTTCCACTCTGCTTCCTTTGTGGCATTGGGGTTGACTCCCTCATTCTCAATGGGGTCAAAAAGATCCTTATCATTGAGAATATCTTCCATTCGAGACTTCCAAATGGAGTAGTTCGAAGAAGTTAACATGATCATCCCTCCTGTGGATGATCCCTCCATTAGATTTCAATTCAGTTAAAATATGTGGAGAATCTGGAAAAATTGAGCTCACCGTTGCGTCCGGAACAGTCTAAAATGGTGGAATCATCTTCTGGATCGTTGAAATCGGATACCGATTGATCAAGTTATGATCAAAATAGTATCAACGGTCGAGATCGTCCGATGACGTGGCGATGACGTGTCGATGACGTGGAACGCTGGAGCAGCTGCCGGAAACCTGTCGTAAAAGTTTCCGGTACCGGAACAGTACCTTCTTCTCCGGCAAGGGGGTACTGTTCACTCGAAGTTTGGCCAAACTTTGACCGGGCCTAGAAAGCTCGTTTTAGCTCCATTTTCTATGTCGTTTGTGCCGTTGGAATCGTCTTGACACAGGATTTCAGAATATGCCTTCAAACCACGATTCCTGGCAACTTGAATTTTCCAGCCACTGGAAAAATTTCCACCGCCCGCCGCCGTTTCACCGGAACCTCCTCTGATACCACTTGTTGTGGTTCTCTGACCACTACGAGAGATAATAGAGAAGAATGGAGGGAGAAACTAGCCTTTATTTCAACATGAACAAAGATTTATGAAACTCCCTCTCTACAACTCTCTCTCTCTCACATGGAGCTCTCCCGGCTCTCTTTGGATACAATGGAGCTCTCACTTGGCTCTCTCTGATCTGCTGATGGAAGCTCCCCAAGGCTTCCTTATATAGCCATGGTGGGAGGTGTCAAGTTTGACACACCTCTCCTACCAACCTTCCACCAATCCCTCCACCCACCATGGACTTCTCTCATGGATTCCACCTACCATGGTGGGTGGAGTGGATGCACCAGCCACCTACCAAGGCAGCTAGAAAAGTTCAAGTTCCAACACAATCTTCCTGTGGGTTCTTGCGGAGATGCTATGTACGTCTCATCTTGTGACTCCCAGCAATTCCTTGCTGTGAGACCGGTTTATCCTATGGTGTCGAGGTCTAGAGACTGTGTTTCATTGGAGTTTACCCCAATGGATTTTGCAGATGCATCTTCTCATCTTCATTGTACTATTGTGGTTTGTTTTAGGGCGGATAGACCTTCTCTAAAAGATTTCAACTATTTCATGGACTCATGGGGGTTTCTTTGTTAGGTGCGTACATCGGTGATCCATCAGAATTCCCTTTATTTGATGATGGAGTCGGAGGCAGATTTTGTCTTCGAGTGGTGCAAAGATCCAAGATCATATGGGCGGTGGTGTTTCTGTTTGGCTCTCTCATCTATAGAGTCCCATAATGGGAAAGGAAGTCTCTCACATGGCGGTCTGGATTGGTCTCCCCTGCCTCCCTCTTCCCTTTCAAAATGAATCGCTTCTCAAGGCCACTAGAGATTCACTTGGAGATTTTTTTTACAGAGGGTCATACCCTATCCTGCGAAAACATTATGGTTCCCAGAATGTGTGTTGATATGGATTCATCACAGCTGATCCCAGAGAATCTTTCTCTACAGGTTGCGGCATTGGCGGATTGGGAACATGATATAGTGTTTCTTGTGTTTCCCATCTTCTGATTCTCTTGTAGTCTCCAGGTTCATGAAAGGAAATCGTGCAGGAAACTTAAGAAAGTTGGATTGTGCTAGGTTTATTGGGGTATTTCATGTGGCATTTCCTCCTTTCCCTAAATGGGTTTTTCATAGACTACCCCATCTCATCTGGATGTTGTCACGATGGGGGAGGATCAGTCTCCTTAGTTGGTTTTAGCTATCAAACCTCATCTCCTCCTCCCTCTAGAAGGTGTTGTCTCCCCCTGCAGAGACATGGTGGATCTCTTCTCAGGGTCCCAGGCTTTGATGCTAGATTTCTAGTCCTTCTTTCCCAGTCCTTCTCAGATGTGCTCAGAAGTGATGTTATGGGACTGTCTCTTAGCATTTTTTCCCTCCTATATGGATCACCGAATGTTGATGGTTCCTCTTCTAAGAGATCATCTTATTGCTCGGGTGGTGTAGGGGTTATAGTTATCTTGCCTTTCTCTCTATCTTCGAGTGAGGTGGGATTGTAGTCTAGATCAAATAAGGCCCTGGAATGTGATCCATAGGTTAAAGCGGCCAAAGTCTCCGTGAAGGTGAATCCCATCTCTCATTATCCTCGCATGGGGTTGAAGGGGAAATATATAGAGCTTCCTACTCTTGAGTCATCAGTAACAACGATTTCCTCCGTCCAAATCCCTGGTGTGTACACTCGAACCCAATCGAAGATCCATAGGGAATTCCCCTCTTCCCTCAGATCGATGACCATCAATCCTCAGGCCAAAACCTGGCACCACATTGTTTAATGTTATCTCTGTTAATCTATAATTCCCGTGGCCTGGGTTCATGATTGAAGACTGATGTAATTGTATCTGAAGTTATGAAAAACAATGCATGATTTATTGTAATCCTGAAGAGAAATAAAAAAGAATAAAAAATCAAGGCCTTCAGCTGTAACATCCACCTACATGGTTACATGCATGAAGTCCTATTAAATAGTCACATTTAGCAATTTTGGAATAGGGAGGTTTCAACGGATCTGATTGAGGCATGTGATCAATATATCACTATGAAAATCACTAGGGACAAGGAGTGGTTCTATGCTTCTTTCATGTATGGCAGTTCTGATGTTCAAGACAAAAAAACGACTATGGCAGCGACTCGGGCTATTGGATCTGGAGGATCTCTTGTGGTTTGTCGCATGGGATTTCAACATTATACTCTAACCTAAAGAGAAGAAGGGTGGAGGGGATTTTCCTTGGCCATCAGTCTTTGATTTATCCCATTTTATGGCTGGAAGGGGAATTCTTGATTTGGGGTATTCGTGTGATCGGTATACATGGTGAAAAAACTAGAGTAGAGGAAGGCATGGCTAGAGTAGGCTTGATCAGTGGATCGCCTATAACAACACAATCAAATCACTCTCGAATACTGATGTAAAACATTTATCCGGAGGACTATCTGACAATTCTCCCATTCTGGTCCCTTTGTTTCAAAAACAAGATTCTCAGGAGGCTTTCAGTTTCAATCAATAGTGGTCTCGAATTCAAGTTTATTGGCAGATAGTGAGGGAGCTGTGGGATTCTCCTACCCAATGTCACACATGGGTAGCCCTCCACAACAAGAATATGTTTGTTTTTTGGGAATATAATGTATGTATGTGATGAACGAAATAAAATAAATAAAACATTTGAAAAAATTTCTTAATAAATTAATTATTTAGCATATGTTTATTTTTTGGGAATATAATGTATGTATGTGATGATTTGAATATAAGGTAATTGATTTCATCTCAATTTCCCATCATTATGGCATTTTTTAATATTATGCACCTAATTTATTTTATATGGTTTATATATGAAACCCTTTAAATATTATATCAGGAATATATCATAATTCATGGAATTTTATGTAAGTTTCATTTTTCATGTTCCAAGAGTATTTTATTTAAAATTTACCAAATTGGTAAGGAATTTATTTTATAATATCCTTTCATTTAATTATTGTTTTTTTAAAAGATATATTCATGAAATCATATTAAATTATTTTCTTAAAGCATATATATATTTAAATATCCCCTATTCACGAATTTTTATACATTTTTTTCATTTCTTCCCTTATTGGAGAAAGAAACGTCAAGAAATTTATTTTTAAGTAATTATGATATTTTATCTTCTTTAAATCGGGAGTATTCCTATTCAGTGTATAGATTTTCTTGAAAATGTTTTTAGGAATGTTTTTTAATATTATCCAATGAATAATTAAAGTAATTTATACATTTTTTTATTTTTTTTATTTTCAAAATTGATTAAAAGGAATCTTTCTTACATTTTTTAATAGGGTAATTTTTTACTTTTTTACAACAGTGTGAAAGGAGCATTTTCTTTTAACTTATAGAGTGTGAATGGAACTTCCCACTCATAACTACTCAATTGGATGATTCTTCATTTAAAATTTTCTATGTTTATTTTCATTGAATAAGTTTCCTATAATTATTTTAGATTTTTTTAGATTTTAAATACGTGATTTCAAAGTGAAATGTGTATTTTCTTCAAGAAATATTCAATGTTATCTTTTAAATATATTTTCATCAAATATTATAACCTTTGATTTTATATATCAGTTATAAATTATATATATATATATATTATAAAAAACTGTTTCAATCCTCCCATTAGTGGTTCAATACATTCCTTATGTTCATTTATCAAATTCCTTCTTTATAAAATCTCATTTAATTATAACATGAGCCAAGATTATGCATCACATTTATTTTTAAATGAATTTTTTATGTTAATTTATTGTTATTTCTTTCCTTTTTATTGAACAAAAAATAAAACACATGTTATGATGGATTCACCTAGATAGCACTCCACTAAAATGCGTCATGATTTTTGTTTAATAAGATGTTATATATGGGATTAGAGAGTAAATCTAATCAATTTTGGGACTTTTTACCCCATGTAATATTGTATTAAAAGATAGAAAAGACTTATTTTTATGTTATTTTATATGATTATTGAAATCTCCTATGTTTATATGATCATATTATACCATTTTATTTATGTTACGATTCTATTTGATTACTCATTATCCTTCTCTTTTATTATATCATGTTATACCTTTAACTCACCCATTATGTTTTCTTATCATGGTTATTCCCTTAATTGTATTTTTATCTCACCCCTTTCTTTTATATATTCCCTAGGTTATCCAATGATGTATTAGTATATCAAAGGAACATAGTATCTCACTAAAGTGATTAAAAATAAAGATGTTATGTTTTCATTTCTTTTGATATTTCTTGTACATATTCCTCCAAATACACTTGGCTTTACGATCTTTATTTTTTTTATTAATGGATGTTTATGATAAAATAATGTCATAATATGTGAAAAAGGAATTGGTATCTATACTTTCCTAGACATGTCATTACTCAAATTGTCACGACCCGTCACCCGGGGCTCATATCGTGACTACCCCAAGATCACCTTCCATATGCCAGGCGCTGGCGACTAGCACCAAAGGCGTAAATCCCTAAACTCGGAAGGCATTGTCTTTATAATTGTAAAAAAACACATCAGTGTTCACAACTGGACGTAGAAAAAAAAACTAAATAAAATTGTATATAAAAGAAGTACTGGAAAGTAAAATGGGCCGAAAATACATGCCCAACAGGAAATTACAAGTTCAAATTAAAGCAAGTACAACTGAAGAAAAGTAAAGTAGCTACTGGTTCATCCTCCGGGGTTCCTACTACAAGGGTAGGTATAGATGACCTTCTCAGCACTCCCCTCTGTTCGTCTCCTCTGTGTACCACCACACCAAGTGGTCCACCTCCAGGTACCGTCCAGTCCTGCTACTCTCTGCCTCAGTCAGCACTGTCTGTCATCTGCAACCAACACAATGGGGTGTGGGCATAGCCTGTGCAGAGGTGAGAATAACGATACTCAGTAGGGACCCCGAGACCCTCAAGGTCTCATAAATTCCAACAAGGATAAACCAAAAATTATGAAATCAACGGATAACCATTACATAGGTATATGCTCATACATATAACTAAGTTATCTAGTAACCCATCTCAATCATAAGGAAAACACAAAAGTCATTAACTTAGCTCAAACCAGGATTTTTATTATCGAAACCACGGCTGGTGGCATACTCCTCCTCTATCGAGTACAATGGGCATGCCGCGTCACACAAAGGTGCTTCCTACTATCCTTGGACTGCTAAGGTACTCCTCCTGTCGAGTACCGTGGGTCTGCTGCGCTCACACAGTGGTGCTCCCCACCACGGGTTTGTCGCACTCACACAGAGGCACTCCCCCTAGTAGCATGTTGAGGTACTCCTCCTGTCAAGTACCTTGGATTTTCCGTGCTCACACAAAGGTGCTCCCCATCGTGGGTCTGTCGCGCTCACACAGAGGTATTCCCCACTGAGCTAGTCTAGTCACTCCGAGTCGAATCAGTCAAGCATTCGTCAGGTCTCATCCAGCTACTAGGTCTATGTACTCTGTCCGCTCACCTCTGGAAGGATCCACTCCACGAGCTACTAGTCAATACTCCAACTATCACAAAGTGCCATGAGAAAGTATCTCAATGATCCACCACATCGTAGGGGTCTCAACTCAATAGACGGCGCATCGATCAGACGCCCGGTTTGTGAGTTATTAGCCTTTTAGTCCCAGGGGCCCGGTTGGATTCATGTACGATCCAACATGATCATAACTCAAATATACCCCGAACTCTAGTGGGGTATTCTCAAAGAGACAGCTTTGGTCTAAGAATACTGGTGTCATTGACGGTTCATCAAATGGACTTCTGGTGCCAAAGATATGGCCCAACTAAGAAATGGGGTCGGTAATAGGCATGGGCCCGATCTGACCCAGCCGGACTGTCTCGGCCCTACCCAGACTGGGCCGACCTGGTCTGGGATGACCTGGCCAGCCCACTAAGTTTGGCCTGGTCCACTAGGCCCAGCCCAGTGAACTGCGAGGGCGGTTCGGCCGGGAGGTTGCCATGTAGGCGACTCGGCCCGAAGGTTGGGACCGGTTCAGCCAGCGCCACGAGGGGCGAGGCTCGGGTGACTAGGCCCGGGAGGTAAGGCCGGTCGGGAGACCGGAGGTCAGGCCGCACGGAGCGCGGGTAGGATGCTGGTGCGCATGGGAGGACGCGGTAGGGGCCGGGAAGGCCGAAGGGGTGCCGACATGGCACCGAGCAGGGTGCGGGAGCGCCGGCAGGGCGCAGGGGCGCCGACAGGGCGCTGGCTGGGGCGCGGCGGCGGCCGGTCTGGGTGCGACGACGACTGGGCAGGCCGTAGGGGTGCCGGTAGGGCGACGGGCACGGCGCGGGGGCGCTGGGCCAGACTCGAGGGCTGCGGGAAGGCGGTTCGCACGCCAGGTAGGGCGCTGGGAGGCCGCGGGCAGGCCGGCGGCGCACCGGGCAGGGCACAGAAAGGCCACGGGCAGGTGGGCCGCGCGCCAGGGAGTGTGTCGGGAGGCCGCGTGTAGGCGGGTCAAGCGCCAGACCGGGCATCGGGAGGCCGCGGGCAGGCGGGCCGCGCGTCGGGCAGGACACCGGGAGGCCGAAAGCATCGGTGCGCTGCGAGGGCGGCATGATTTTTGGAGGTCGTGGGTAGTGCGACCTTCGTCGTTGTCGCCTTCGTCGTCGTCACCTCATCGTCATGCCGTAGAACGCCACAAGAAAGAAAAATCGACTGAGGATGTCAGGCCATGTTAGGTTGGCCCGCATCCTCCGGGTTTAGAGAGATATCATGTAAAGACCCGCAAATTTCAAGGAAATTTTTTTCTTAATTTTCTTTGGAATTTTACAAGAACGCAGATTCTGACGACACCTGATTCCGAGGCCTGGTGTTCCCGGAATCATTTTCCGAAGTTTGACTCAGGTACATTCAGTGAACGGACAAGCGGGTTTTTCTAACTTTTGAACTGGTGCCCGGAATCGAATTCTGAGGGCACCGATGAAATCACAGTGCCGGTATTTTCTTAGAAACACCTCTTCCGGAGTTGTGTTTTCTCGGGTGTGGTTTTTAATTTTTGGGCTTAAAGTTAAGAAATAAAATAATTTGTTCGACAAATTTATTTTATTTCACTTAAGCCACTTGAAGACACTTGAAAGCCACTTAAACTGAGTTAAAACGGATAGGGTGCTATCCAGAAATATCCTACCCCCTTGGTAGGATATTTGTGAGGTGGGGCCCACACGAGCCCCGCCGTTTCTTTCTGATAAGTAACGCACCCGCGAAAACCCGTCATTATGAAAGTCAACTGACGCGTTTTCTTAAATTCTTAACGCACCATTTAATTGGGCGGTTTATTTCGTGAATTAAATGGGCGGTTTCTTTCGTTGAATTAATTCAACGAATTGATGGGTCGTTACTTACCCTTTTTCGTTTGTTGGCGTAATAATAAAATAAGACCAACTAGTCTTTTTGGAGGATTACTCGTTGAGAGGTTTTGTCTGAGTTCTTGGGCCTTCATCCTCCTTTGCGAAGAACGCGAAGAACGTGAAGAACTCCGGCCTCCGACGAAGAACGCCGAATCCGCGGAAGTCGACGACGCGACGTCGTGTTCCGCGACACTGACGTCCCCTTCCTGCAACGTTCTTCTGTGACGTCTCTTCCTCCGCAACGAAATCTTCGATCAGCTTTTTGAGGTAAAAGACTTCGGGATACTCTTAAATCTCCCTTGTGTTTTTTAACAAAAAACGGATTTAATTTTATATAATTAAATTAAATCTGTTTTTTCTTGGTCCGTTGAGTTCGCCGACTCAACGCCGGATTCCGCGACGACGCAACGCCCTTCCGCGACGCCGTGACGATCCCCTCCTTCCGCGACGAACCAATCCGCGAAGAACGTGCGTACGACGATGACTACGAGGTAGGGGTTGTTGTGAATAATTCCTTTTTCCCGTGATCGTTTCATTTAAAAGTGAACAACCGGACAATAAGAACAATTTTAATCCATTAAAATTGTTGAGTCATGTGTTTAATATATTTCTCCCGTTGTTTTTATCTAACGCGGAGGGTGCAGGACAAACGAACACGGCCCGACAACCCTCCGTCGTTCTTCGTTGTTGTGCGGATTTGACAGGCGATGACGGAACGTGCCGCAACAGAAGATTGATGGTTCCACAGTGAAGAATGAGTCCCGGGAGGAGCACCAGCGCAGACGGGAAGGAAAACAGACCACCGGAGCAACTCCGGGGGCCCGCAGGAGATTCCGGCGGCGAGAGCCGCCGGCGCGGCGGCGCCGGCAGCCGGAGGTGGCGGCACTCCGGCGCGCCGCCGGACGAGGCCGCTGTGGCTGAAGCCGTGGCGGCGGCGGCCAACGGACCCGCGGCCGCACGGGTCCGGCTTTCCAGGGCGACACCCCGCGGGTGCCGCAGGGTTGTCACGCGGGGGTGGAGTCTCCCCCCACGTCGCTCGGGTCGGCCAGGGCGACACCCCACGGGTGCCACGGGGGTGTCACGCGGGGGCGGTGGCTCCCCCCCGCGTCGCTCGGCCGCTCGGCCGAGCCGGGCCGGGTCGGCTGAGCCAGGCCGGTCCGACCGGCGGGGCCGTGCCCTGGCCGGGTCGGACCGGGTCGGGTCAACCCGGTTCGGCCGACCCAGGGGCGGGGGTCGGGTCGGGTCGGCCCGGGCCCGGACCCCCCATCTTCGGACCATTTTTGGTCAAATGCCCGTAACTTGAGCTAAGGGCCTCCGAACGACGAGCCGTCAGCGGCAACGCGATCCTTGGATCGAGACGGTCGTTTCAATATATCACACTCAAGGTTTCGGAATACTTTGAGTTCAGCCGGGTTGGTTCGTACACGAAACCAACCGGGCCTTCGGAACGAAAACGCTCATATCTTGAGCTACGGACGTCCGATTGACGTGCTGTCAGCTTTGTTGAATTCCTCTATGTGAGACGGATCTTTTGGCTCACTCCGCCCGAGGTTTGGACGTAGGTGGAGTACGGTCGGGTTGGTTTTGCCTTAAAAACCAACCGGGCCCCTGGGACGAAAAAGCCAATAACTCTCAGACCGGGCGTCCGATTGACGCGCCGTCTGTGACGTTGAGTTCTTGTTGACGTTACGGAACTTTTGGATACATCAACTTCGGACTTTGTGTCAGTTGATGTATCAACCTCTCGGCTCGTGGATCAGACCCTCCCGAACGATCTTGCTGTGTGCGGGAACCCTAGTGCTGGCTGCGACTGCTACTTCGACAGCGACGACCGTGCAGAGATCCTCAGTGGACTGCAACGACGACAGTGCAGAGATCCTCAGTGGACTACGACGACTACAGCACTCAGCGATCCTACTTGGATCAGTGCTTCAGGTCCTGTGTGGGCCCGATCCTGTGTGGGTCCAATCCTGTGTGGGTCAGCGCTCAGCGGTTCTGTGTGAGCCAGTGCCTACAGGTCCTGTGTGGGCCCGATCCTGTGTGGGTCATTGCGGGGGTTAGTTACCTATCGATCCTTTGTGGGTCCGACGACTTAGATGGATCAGTGATCATCTTTATCGTCATCCGAAAAAGTATACCTGTGTGAGCTGAATCCTGTGTTACTCTCCTTTGTGGATTGTGTTGAGCTATCCTGTGTGGATTTACTGTTTACTCTCCTTTGTGGATTGTGTTGAGCTATCCTCTTTGGATTACTGTTTACTCTCCTTTGTGGATTGTGTTGTGCTATCCTGTGTGGGTATACGTTTTTGCTTTCCTATGTGGACTGGGTTGTGCTTGGGCTCGGACGTTGGAGCCGAATGGGAATTGATGACTTAGATATATGTATGGGCATATACCTAAGCAGCGTCGGTTGTTACTTCGTGATTGTATCTTTCCTTTGTGGATTATCCTTTGTGGATTTAGGGAGACATTCGGGGGACTCGGGGTCCCTACTGAGTAGCTTATACTCACCCCTACACGGTCTATGCCCGCACTTCGTTGTATTGGTTGCAAACGACGGACAGCGCTGATCGTGGTGGAGGCGTGCGGAGCAGGACGGTACCTGGAGGTGGACAACTGGGCGGGACGCACTTGGAGTGGACGGCTGGACCGAGGAGCTGTGGAGGCTATCTTTACCCACCCTTCAGGTGGGACTTCCAGAGGACGGCTTGACGCTGCGGATTTTCTTTTCAGTTGATGTTTTTCCCTTCAGTTGTACTTTAATGTTGGGCTTGTATTTTCGGCCCCTTTTACTTTCAGCATACCTTGTACAGTTTTTACTTAGTGTTTACTTTTCCCCTTGCTTACTCTGTGGTGCTTGTTTACTTTTCAAAGGCAATGCCTTCCCTTTTTTGTTGGGATTTACGCCTTGGTTCTAGTCGCCAGCCCCTGTCCTATGTAAGGAGGGCTTGGGGTAGTCGCGACACAGGCCCCGAGGACGGGTCGTGACAAATTGGTATCAGAGGTGGTCGGTTCTACCGCAGACTCTGATCTTTCTTCTATGTGAATCAATAGTGTTTAGCATATTGGGTGTGGTTATCAGTCCAGGGATTCCAGTGTTGGTGCGGCGGTCGACATATCCATACACCAGGACCCTGACTTCTGATTTCCGACTTAATGCACGAAAACATTGATTGCCTGTGTGTTTCAAGTTTTCTTTGTGATTACTTGTGTCAGCTCACCAGGTATACTGTTCTGACCATGGCACACTTGTTTCCTTTTCAGGATGTCCCCACGACGGAATCCAGCTAGGGTTCCGAGAGTAGAGCGCGACGACAGCACGCCGAGTGATGAGGCCTCGGTACAGGGCCCGTTGACAGCAGAGGCACTGGCGGTACCTTTACCCGCCGAGCCCCCGATGCTTCCAGCACCGACCGCTGACGATGCATGACGCCTCGGAGCTCTGCACGAGTTCCAGCGCCAGCGACCACCCAGGTTTTGTTGGGAGATGGACCCCCAGGCAGCCGAGGACTGGCTGGAGGCGGTCGTTCGAGTTTTCAGGCTAGTGAGGACACCAGCAGACCTCACGGTGATCCTCGCGGTGAGCCTACTGCACGCAGCAGCGGGCCGATGGTGGAACTTGATGCTCTAGGTGCATGATGAGGCCTCCCTCATCTGGACGGACTTCGAGAGCCTCTTCCGCTCAGAGTTCGTCCCGGCCACCCTCCGTGCGGTGCGCATTCAGAAGCTTCTTCAGCTGCGGTAGGGCAGCTTGACGGTCGCCCAGTACGCGGCGAGGTTCACCGATCTTTCTCGCTACTCGACAGACATGGTATGGGACCCCTTCTTCCAGGCCTGGACCTTCGAGCAGGGATTGAGACATGAGATCAGGGCGTCGATGATCTCCCTCAGCATCCCGACCCAGGTAGGAGTGCTAGAGTGAGCCCTTCTGATCGAGAGATTTCTGGCTGAGTCCACAGCGAGACCTACCGCAGGGCGGCAGGTAGTAGAGTCTTTGGCCGCTGGTAGCCGACGGATGACTCAGGGTTCCAGGCAGACCAGACCCTCTCGTAGACGACCTCAAGACACTGGCTCAGCAGTGCGAGGCACTCAGCGCGGAGCCAGTCTTCCAAGAGGCAGGCAGTGCTACTCGTGCGGCGGGCAGGGCCACATGGCTCGTGACTGCCCGACCCGTCGTACCGAGGAGCAGCAGACGGTGGAGGGGCCACCCAGGCAGAGGCAGAGGGTCGACCGTGGCGGTCCGCAGGGAGGAGGCAGACGAGGTAGAGGAGATGTCCGTGCAGCGGGTGGTGGGCGACGCTTTGAGGCTCTGCCACCACCACCACCAAGAGGTCCGCCCTGACCACAGGGAGCTGGCGGGTAGAGACAGGCACAGCTCCAGGCAGTGGAGGCCTACGACCACGGCGCGCCAGAGATGATTCAAGGTACGTTCTGTGTCTATTCCACCCTTGCTGCAGTTCTTATAGACACAGGAGCGAGTCACTCTTTCATAGCCGCTGCCCTTGTTCGAAGCTCGGAGATTCCGACAGAGCCGTTGGCTTGATCCTTACGGCTAGAGACTCCTACGGGAGCAGACTAGACGATTACGCACTGGTGCCTGCAGTGTGAGCTTACTCTAGGAGGCGAGAGCTTCGGCTGGGATCTTCTTGTAGCGGCGTCGAGGCCTTACGACGTCATCTTGGGCATGGATTGGTTATCTATAGTCCATGCTCAGATTGACTGTTTTAGGCGCAAGGTGCGATGTGTACGCACCGACGGGAGTAGGTTCACCTTCACCGGGGAGAAGGGAGCCTTTGCAGCACAGGATGGAATCATGCAGAGGAGAGGGCAGCCCATCACTCATCAGTTGGCAAGCCTCATCCTTGGAGCAGTTGACGTGTAGAGTCCTAGTTTTCCTGCAGTGGTGGATCAGTGTGCAGATGTCTTCCCCGACGACGTTCCAGGGCTACCTCCTCGCAGAGAGGTAGACTTTTATATTGACCTGTACCCCGGGACAGCCCCGATATCCACTCCAGTGTATCAGATGGCCCCCGCAGAGCTTCGAGAGCTACGGGTATAGTTGGAGGACTTGTAGGGAAAGGGGTTCATCCAACCCAGTGTTTCACCCTGGGCTTCCCCGATATTGTTCGCCAAGAAGGTGGACGGGAGCTTGCGACTGTGTGTCGACTATCGTCGCCTGAACCAGGTGATAGTGAGGAACAAGTATCTGCTACCGAGGATTGATGACCTCTTCGATCAGCTCAAGGGAGCACGGTGGTTCTCGAAGATATACTTCAGATCAGGCTATCATCAGCTCAGAGTTCGAGACGAGGACGTGCAGAAGACGACCTTCAGGTGTCGGTATGGCCACTATGAGTTCTTGGTTATGCCTTTCGGCGTAACCAATGTAACGACCCAAAATTTTAAATAATTATTGTTTCCTAATTTTATGTGTTATTTTATTTTATTTTTATACTCAACAAAAATGTTTCATTTGATAACATGAGTATAATTAAAATGAGACTGTAGGGTTTTGACTGTTATTTGACCATTGGTAAATATGACCGCTAGAAACTAAACGTTTTGACTATTGTCTCTAAATACAAGCAATCTTGGTTTATTAATGTTGAAAGAAGATTTGATGGCCTCACCCAGTAGTCTTGGACCGATCGAAGCCCATCTAACAGAACATTGGAATGAGGTAGCACCACTGGGCTTTGCTCTGGACCAAACCCAAGCTGAACTTCAACGTATAAAGCTAGAACGGGATCGCCTTCGCGAGAAGTTCAAACTGATAGAAATTACTACTTGTGTGATGTTGGTCGAGCCTCCCTCAGATTCTCTCACCTTAGCACACCTTACACTTAGGTCCTCTGCTGGTGCGATAAGGGGCTATGTAAGGAGACCATAACTGTCTTGTGTAATCCTTTCTTTTAAAAAAAATCGATTTCTTTTATTAATTTTTAAATGACCGGATAAATATAGTATGCATATTTTTGATGAATTTTAGAAAAAGGATATTTTAAATATGTTTATATAAATCCTAAATAATTAAAAATTTGTAATGATTTTCAAAAAATGTTCTTCTACAATTATGTTCAGTACGAAATTTAGAGCCTAATAAGATCAACTTGATTTTTGATGAATAGTAAATTATGAATAGTGATTTTATGATTAGGATTAATAATGTGTCCAAATGGATTATTAATCTCACTTAAAGAAAGTATTAAAATAAGCTAGGCACTTTGATTAAGTAATGTGATTCAATAAAATGGTTAAATAACGGTTTCATAAATTATTATTCAAGTATTAGTTTTTTCGGATGAATAGTTTTTTTTAATTAAAATTTTAATAAAAAATATTTAGAAAAATATTTTTTTAAATGGACTTCATTTTTGAACTCAGAGCATCGATATTATGTTAAGGTAATTTTTGGGGATTTTTCTGAAAAAAATAAATTTTTGATGAATAGTGTTTTTGATTAAAAATTTAATTAAAAATATTTAGTAAATTATTTTTATAAAATGGATTTCATTTTTGAAATCAGAGCATTGATATTTGGTTAAGGTGAAGTTTTGGGATTATTCTGAGAAAGTTGAATTTTCGATGAATAGTGAAAATACAGTTTTTAAGTTACGGGTGTTTAATGACATCATTAAATGATGTATTAAGTATTTAATCAATATGGTCTACTTATGTATAGTAAGATAAGTTATGAGGTGTCCCAAGTGGCCAATACCATGGGAAAATACCATGGGCAAGCCCATGGTTTCGCCAAAACCACTAATGAGGTGTCCCTTGGCCATTAATGCCTTGTCCCCTCACTTTCCCTATAAATACCAAGCCATCCTCTCATCCATTCGACTCCCCACTCTCCCCCAACAAAGTTATGGTCTCCTTACCTCCCAAGGATTCATCCCAAGGTGCCCCCAAGAACTCAAGGTCCCAACCTTTGAGTTTTAAGAGTTACGTTTTAAGGTAAGGGATCCGATCTTTCTCTTTCTTTTCAAGAAATCTCATTTATGTAATTTCTTTTATGATCCATGTTCTTATGTTAAAGGATGTTATTCTAAACTCCTCTTACTTACCTTTTCATGTTCATATAATTAGAGGCCCCCTCTTTCCCTCATTATTTCGTTTTATGATGTTTTAAGTGGTGCCGTTAGGCTGCCGAAATTTTTGTAACGGATTCTTTCTCCCTTCTCATTTTTCAAGATCTATTTTCATGTAAAGTATTTCAAGTTCCTTTTTTTTATGTTGGGGTATGATCTCTATATTTATCATACTGATATTTTATGATCATATTATGAGATAACCCATTTGATCTCTTCAATTCAGTATTTTGATATTTTAAGTGGTGCCGTTAGGCTGCCGAATTTTTAAGTGGTTCTTCACCCTTCTCATTTTGAAGTTCTACTTTCATGTCAATTATTTCAAGTTACTTTTTGTTATGTTGGGGTATGATCTCTATATCTATCATACTGGACTCTTATGTTCATATGATGAGAGACCCCATTTGATCTCTTCAATTCAGTATTTTGAAGTTTTAAGTGGCGCCGTTAGGCTGCGGAATTTTTTAGGGGATTCTTTCACCCTTCTCATTCTTTTCAAAGTTCTACTTTCATGTCAAGTATTTCAAATTCCTTTTTAATTATGTTGGGGAATTATCTCTATATCTATCATACTGAACTCTTATGTTCACATTATGAGAGACCCTATTTGATCTTTTCAAATCATTTTGTTTGAAGTTTAAGTAACGCCGTTAGGCCGCCGAACTTTCATAAGAGAAATCTAGTTTTTGTCTTCCTTCCATGTTTTTCATTTCAAATGGTATGTACATGAAATTTCATTACCATGATCATGTATCCTTCTTATTATGTCCATCTACTCTTGTATGGGTCATTTATGAATGTTTGACCCATTTTCCCTCTCTTTTTAATGTCTTCTAAAACCTCGTAACATAGCCGTTATGCTGCAGAATTTCCGTATCAAAATGTCTCTCTCTTTTTCTAAAGTTCTTTTATATTATTAAGTGAATACTCAAAGCTCTTTATTATAAAGGTTTATTTACATATATACCAAAATGTTCTATTTTAAATTATGGGATTTACATACATGAGACCCACCATCCTTTTCTATGGGTTTTAAAGTGACGTAAAGATCATGTCTTTAGAGATGTTTTTAAAATGTTATGATTACGAAATGAAACCCATTTATTTTGTTCTATATGGGTTCTTTATGAAATGTTTGATGATGATATATGTATATCACATGATAATAAAGGCAAATTTAAGGTTGCGCCCTGATATCACTCCAATGCATTGGGTAAAGACTTAATCTCTAGAGGTGACCATTTTTAACGATGCCTTGGTGAATAACCTTGGAAATTTTTAACGACGCCTCGGTGAATAACCTTGGTAATTTTTAACGACACCTTGGGGATGGACCTTGGTGAAACGAAATGATTGTCAATATTAAATGTTGCAGCCACATCTTCAAGTTATGAAAAAGTTTTATTTTTATTATGATATGCCTCATGATTTCATTTTCATGCCTTAAAGTTCTTTTCATGACTTTATTGATGTATCTCAAGTTCATATGTAAAATGTTTCACTTGTTTCCCTTGCTGGGCCTTCTGCTCACCCTTTCTTTTGATGTATGTCCCCAGGTTATGATATGTAGTAATGAGCCTAGGGTGAACATGAGGAGAATCCTTTCAAGTGTTTAAGAAAAATGTTTTTTTTGTTTCATGTTTTATGTTCGTTGTTTCCAAGACACTAAACCTTAATGATCCTCAGTTCCGTGTAATGGAATGAAAGTTATGTTATAAAAAGACGGGATGCTATAACCAACGCTCCAGAAGTGTTCATGAGCCTCATGAACAGGATCTTCCAGCCATACCTCGATCGATTTGTCGTGGTCTTCATCGATGGCATTTTGGTGTACTCGACCACCGAGGAGGAGCATACCTACCACTTGCGGGTTGTACTAGACACACTCTGAGAGCACCAGCTTAATGGAAAGCTCTCGAAGTGCCAGTTCTGGTTACGTGAGGTCCACTTCTTGGGGCATGTCATTTCTGAGGTGGGAGTTGCAGTGGATCCCGCGAAGATCGAGGCAGTGCTAGCTTGGGAGCCACCCAGGAGCGTGACGGAGGTGCGGAGGTTCTTGGTTCTAGTCGGATACTATCGAAGATTTGTGCCGGACTTCTCCAGAGATTCGTCGCCACTCTCAGCTTTGAGGAAGAAGGGGAAACCCTTTGTGTGGTCAGACAGATGTCAGCAGAGCTTTCATGAGCTGAGACAGAGATTGACCAGCGCACCTATCTTGAGGTTGCCTGAGGAGGGAGTTGGATACGTAGTCTACTGCGATGCATCAGGGACTGGACTTGGGTGTGTCCTGATGCAGGAGAGGGCCGTGATTGCCTATGGATCACGTCAGTTGAGGCCACATGAGCAGAACTACGCTACCCATGACCTGGAGTTAGCAGCAGTGGTCTTCGCTCTGAAGACATGGCGGCACTATCTGATGGGCGAGCGCTTTACAGTCTTTTCTGACCACCAGAGTCTCAGGTACATCTTCTCACAGAAGGACCTGAACCTGAGACAGCGGCGATGGCTCGAGTTCCTCCAGGACTATGAATTTGAGATAGTCTATACTCCTGGGAAGGGGAACATGGTAGCCGATGCCATCAGCAGGAGGACAGGCATTTAGCTACTTGAGGAGGCGACAGAGTAGTTAACCGCTTTGCAAATATCATTCGTGGATAGTGATGGAGAATCCTTCCTTCAGTCTCTCACAGTCACCCCTCCACTACTGCAGCGGGTCAGAGAGGCACAGTGTGGGGACGCTGACTGTGAGACACGGCATGCACAGATATTCTTCGGACAGGCACCTGATGGTTTCTCCCTTGGAGCAGAGCACGACGTCCTTTTCAGAGGATGTACCTTGGTACCAGTCGCTTTACAAGAGGATGTGCTGAGAGAGTTTCACACTTCTCCTTTGGCGGTACATCCTGGAGTGGCGAAGATGTACCAGGATCTCAGATGACAGCACTGGTGGCCGGACATGAAGAAGGCTGTGGAAGAGTTCGTTTCACGGTGCCTCACCTGCCAGCAGGTGAAGGCAGAGCATCAAGTACCAGCAGGCTTGGTACAGCCCTTGGAGGTCCCAGAGTGGAAGTGGGACGGGATATCTATGGACTTCGTGACTGGACTTCCATGCACTTCCAGAGGTCACGACTCCATTTGGGTGATTGTTGACCGACTCACCAAGTCGGCACACTTCTTACCCATCAGAGAGCAGATGAGGACAGCTCAGAGCCGGCAGAAGTCATATGATGATAGGAGGCGGAGGCCATTAATGTTCGAGGATGGCGACCACGTCTTCTTGCGTGTCTCACCTCTACGTGGTTTTCGGAGATTTGGATGAGGTGGCAAGTTGCCTCCACGCTTCATCGGACCTTTCCAGGTCCTCAGCAGGATTGGCGAGTTGGCTTATTGCCTGGCTCTACCACCTCAGTGGCACCGGGTGCATGACGTATTCCACATATCTCAGCTGAGGAGATACGTGCACGACCCGACACACATCATCGACCATGGGGAGCTAGACGTGGATGATGGGGCGACTTTTGCGGAGGTCCCAGTGGAGATAGAGGATCGACAGGAGCGGGTCCTATGTGGGTGATTGATTCCTCTTGTGCGCATCAGATGGCAGCATGGGAACCTCCAGGAGAGCACTTGGGAGCGGGAGGCTCAGATGCGTGCTCAGTACCCACATTTGTTTCCCTAGTTTATGATGTATCTTTACGGGGACGTAAAGCCCTGAGGTGGGAGTAATGTAAAGACCCGCAAATTTCAAGGAAATTTTTTTCTTAATTTTCATTGGAATTTTACAAGAACGCAGTTTCTGACGGCACCTGATTCCGAGGCCCGGTGTGCCCGGAATCATTTTCCAAAGTTTGGCTCGGGTACGTTCAGTGAACGGACGAGCGGGTTTTTCTATCTTTTGAACCGGTGCCCGGAATCGAATTCTGAGGGCACCGATGAAATTGCAGCGCCGGTATTTTCTTAGAAATGCCTCTTCCGGAGTTGCGTTTGCTTGGGTGTGGTTTTTAATTTTTGGGCTTAAAGTTAAGAAATAAAATAATTTGTTCGACAACTTTATTTTATTTCACTTAAGCCACATGTAGCCACTTGAAAGCCACTTAAACTAAGTTAAAACAGATAGGGTGCTATCCATAAATATCCTACCCCCTTGGTAGGATATTTGTGAGGTGGGGCCCGCACGAGCCCCGCCGTTTCTTTCCGCTAAGTAACGCACCCGTGAAAACCCGTCATTATGAAAGTCAACTGACGCGTTTTCTTAAATCCTTAACGCACCATTTAATTGGGAGGTTTATTTCATGAATTAAATGGGCGGTTTCTTTCGTTGAATTAATTCAACGAATTGATGGGTTGTTACTTACCCTTTTTCGTTTGTTGGCGTAATAATAAAATAAGTCCAACAAGTCTTTTTGGAGGATTACTCGTTGAGAGGTTTTGTCTGAGTTCTTGCACCTTCATCCTCCTTCGCGAAGAATGTGAAGAACGCCGACCTCTGACGAAGAACGCCGAACCTGCGGAAGTCGACGACGCGACGCCGTGTTCCGCGACGCCGACGTTCCCTTCCTGCAATGTTCTTCTGCGACGTCTCTTCCTCCGCAACAAAATCTTCGATCAGCTGTTTGAGGTAAAAGACTTCGGGATACTCTTCAATCTCCCTTGTGTTTTTTTAACTAAACACGGATTTAATTTTATATAATTAAATTAAATCTGTTGTTTCTTGGTCCGTTGAGTTCGCCGACTCAACACCGGATTCCGCGACGACGCGACGCCCTTCCGCGACGCCGCGGTGATCCCCTCCTTCCGCGACGAACCAATCCGCGAAGAACGTGCGTACGACGAAGACTACGAGGTAGGGGTTGTTGTGAATAATTCCTTTTTCCCGTGATCGTTTCTTTTAAAAGTGAAGAACCGGACAATAAGAACAATTTTAATCCATTAAAATTGTTGATTCATGTGTTGAATATATTTATCCCGTTGTTTTTATCTAACGCGGAGGGTGCGGGCCAAACGAACACGGCCCGACAACCCTCCGCCGTTCTTCGTTGTTGTGCGGATTTGACGGGTGATGACGGAACGTGCCGCAACAGAAGTTTTATGGTTCCACAGTGAAGAACGATTCCCGGGAGGAGCACCGGTGCAGACGGGAAGGAAAACGGACCACCGGAGCAACTCTGATGGCCCGTGGGAGATTCCGGCTGTGCCGGCAGCCGGAGGCGGCCAACAGACCCGCGACCGCGTGGGTCCAGCGCGCGCGGGACGCGGTTGAAGCCACGTATGGTTGTCCAGGGCGACACCCCGCGGGTGCCGCGGGGTTGTCACGCGGGGGCGGCGGCTCCCCCCCCCCCCCCCCCCCCCCGCGTCGCTCGGGTCTTCCAGGGCGACACCCTGCGGGTGCCGCAGGGGTGTCACGCGGTGGCGATGGCTCCCCCCCGCGTCGCTCGGCCGGGCCGTGCCCTGGCCGGGCCGGACTGGGTTCGGCCGGGTTGGACCGGGTGGTGTCGACCCGGTTCGTCCGACCCAGGGGGGTCGGGCCGGGTCGGCCCGGGCCCGGATTCCCCGTCTTCGGACCATTTTTGGTCAAATGCCCGTAACTTGAGCTACAGGCCTCTGAACGACGCGCCGTCAGCGGCAACGCGATCCTTGGATCGAGACGGTCGTTTCGGTATATCTCACTCAAGGTTTCGGAATACTTTTAGTTCGGCCGGGTTGGTTCGTACACGAAACCAACCGGGCCTTCGGAGCGAAAACACTCATATCTTGAGCTACGGACGTCCGATTGACGTGCTGTCAGCTTTGTTGAATTCCTCTATATGAGACGGATCTTTTGGATCACTCTTCCCGAGGTTTGGATGCAGGTGGAGTACGGTCGGGTTGGTTTTTCCTTAAAAAACCAACCGGTCCCCTGGGACGAAAAAGCCAATAACTCTCAGACCGGGCGTCCGATTGACACGCCTTCTGCGACATTGAGTTCCTGTTGACGTTACGGAACTTTTGGATACATCGACTTCAGACTTTGTGTCAGTTGATGTATCAACCTCTCGGCTCGTGGAGTGGACACTCCCGAACGAGCTTGCTGTGTGCGGGAACCCTAGTGCTTGCTGCGACTGCTACTTCGACAGCGACGACCGTGCAGAGATCCTCAGTGGACTGCGATGACGACAGTGCAGAGATCCTCAGTGGACTGCGGCGACTACAACACTCAGTGATCCTACGTGGATCAGTGCTTCAGGTCATGTGTGGGCCCGATCCTGTGTGGGTTCGATCCTGTGTGGGTCAGCGCTCAGCAGTTCTGTGTGAGCCAGCGCCTACAGGTCATGTGTGGGCCCGATCCTGTGTGGGTCATTGCAGGGGTTAGTTACCTATCGATCCTTTGTGGGTCCAACGACTTAGATGGATCAGTGATCATCTTTATCGCCATCTGAAGAAGTATACCTGTGTGAGCTAAATCCTGTGTTACTCTCCTTTGTGGATTGTGTTGAGATATCCTGTGTGGATTTACTGTTTACTCTCCTTTGTGGATTGTGTTGAGCTATCCTATATGGATTACTGTTTACTCTCCTTTGTGGATTGTGTTGTGATATCCTGTGTGGGTATATGTTTTTGCTTTCCTGTGTGGACTGGGTTGTTCTTGGGCTCGGACGTTGGAGCTGAATGGGAATTGATGACTTAGGTATATGTATGGGCATATACCTAAGCAGGGTCGGTTGTTACTTCGTGATTGTATCTTTCCTTTGTGGATTATCCTTTTTGGATTTTGGGAGACCTTCGGGGGTCTCGGGGTCCCTACTGAGTAGCTTATACTCACCCCTGCACAGGCTATGCCCGCACTTCGTTGTGTTCGTTGCAGATGACGGACAACGCTGATCGTGGTGGAGGCATGCGGAGTAGGACTGTACCTGGAGGTGGACCACTGGGCGGGACGCACTCGGAGTGGACGGCTGGACCGAGGAGCTGTGGAGGCTATCTTTACCCACCCTTCATGTGGGACTTCCAGAGGACGGCTCGACACTGCGTCTTTTCTTTTCAGTTGCTGTTTTTCCCTTCAGTTGTACTTTACAGTTGGGCTTGTATTTCTGGACCCTTTTACTTTCAGCACAACTTGTACAATTTTTACTTGGTGTTTACTTTTCCTCTTTCTTACTCTGTGGTGCTTGTTTACTTTTGAAAGGCAATTCCTTCCCTTTTTGTTGGTATTTACGCCTTGGTGCTAGTCGCCAGCCCCTGGCCTATGGAAGGCGGGCTTGGGGTAGTCACGACACGGGCCCCAAGGACGGGTCGTGACATATCAATTGGTTCATAAAAAATAGGGAAGATGAACAACAATTATTTACAACCACGTAACGATTTCTTTTCAAACGATGAAGAGAAAAGAAAAGGGATAAACACAATGTAAACCCCCTACCTTTGATTCGTTGGTTGTCGTTCATTCATGTTGCGGAAAGATGGTCGTCGGTCTGTAATAGATGAACACGTCCCACGTCGATGGAGTCCAAGGAAGAGGGTCGGAGGGGGTCGTTCTTCAAAATCAAAGGCATCCCTCGTCAGCGTTCTTCGTCAGGAGATCATTCTTCATTGAAGAGCGTTCTTCGTTGAAGAGAAGTCTTCGTTGGAGAGAGTTCTCTCTTCTCTCAAGCTCCACCAAAAGAAAGATGCCCACTAAATGAAATAATAGGTCATCTATTATTTTGTGGGCACAACGATTTCAAAAGGGAGGAATAAATGAGAAGGCTCCGCCTAATTAATTCTTGAGGTTAGCACTTTTAATTAAATGTGTTGGATCAAAAATTAAAGAGGTGGATTTGGCATAATAAATAGGGGGAGTTGAATAGTTTTCCTCTACCTTAATTGGGGGTTCCAAGGGTTACAAGCCCGGGTGGTCCCCACCAAAATTATCCTCCCAAGGGAGGTTATGTTCGGGTGGGCCCCACCACCTTAACCTCTCATGGGAGGTTAAGGTGTGGTGGCCCCCACCTCCAACATCCACTTGGAGGTTTTAACCCACAAGAAATAAAAATAAAGCCTCCACTTTATTTTTATTTAATTTAATCATAAAAACCCATAAACTAACTTATAAACTTGAAACACTATCGTTGAAGTGAAAGTCTTCTTAAGCGAATACTGGCGCTGTGAGTTCAACGGTGCCCTTGGATTTCAATTCCGAGCACCGGTTCAAAGGTTATAAAATCCTGATCATATTTTTACTGAACGTACCTGAACAAAACTTCATAAATTGATTCCGGGCACACCAGGCCTCGGAATCAAGCACCGTAAATTTTCGTGGACTTATAAAATTCCCATGTATTTAAAAAAAATGCACGTGATTTCTGGGTCTTTACATTCTCCCCACCTCAGGTATTTACGTCCCAGAAAGCTATAACTCAAACTAAGGGAACAAATGAGGGTACTGAGCATGCATCTTATCTACCCGCTCCCATGTTCTCTCCTAGAGGTTCCCGTGCTTCCAGTGAACGTGCACCAAAGGTATCGACTGTCCAAGCAGGACCCTCTCATGTCGATCCTCAATCTCCACTGGAACCTCTGTAAAAGTCTCCCCATCGTCGACATCCAGCTCCCAATAGTCGATGATGTGTGAAGGGTCGTGCACGTATCTCCTCAGCTGGGATACGTGGAAGACGTCGTGCACCCTGTGCAACTGAGGTGGAAGTGACAAGCTGTAAGCCACCTCACCTACTCTGCTGAGAACCTGGAAAGGTCCAATGAACCTCGGAGATAACATGCCACCTCGACCAAATCTCCGTAAACCTTGTCAAGGTGAGACCCATAGAAAGACGTGGTCACCATCCTCGAACTCCCGAGGTATCTCTCTCCTGTCAGCATACGACTTCTGCCTGTTCTGTGCAGTCTTCATCCGCTCTGGTATGATCTTCACCTTTTCCGTGGTATCTTGTACGATCTATGGTCCCACCAATGTTGACTCCTCAGGATCTGTGCAGCACAAGGGTGATCTGCAAGGTCACCCGTACAACACCTCGAAAGGTGTCATCCCTATGGTGAAGTGATAGATGTTGTTGTAAGAAAACTCCACCAAAGTCAAGTGATCCTCCCAGATATGACCAAAGTCGAGGAAAGATGCATGTAGCATGTCCTCGAGGTTCTGAATAGTCTGCTCAGTCTGACCATCTATCTGAGGATGAAAGGCAGTGCTCAAGCGAAGCTATGTCCCGAAAGCCTCTTGCAACCCCTTCCATAGCTGGGAAGTAAACCATGTGTCATAGTCTGAGATAATAGAAGAAGGTACTCCATGTATCCGCATAGTCTCTGGTAGATAAGGTCATCCCAAATTCTATACTGAACTCTGCTCTCTGGTCGGTAGGAAATGGGCTAACTTGGTGAGTCGGTCGACGATCACCCAAATCGAGTCGTGACCCCGGGATGTACGTGGAAGACCCGTCATGAAGTCCATGGATATCCCACCCCACTTTCACTCTGGGACCTCTAAAGGTTGAACCATTCCTGCTAGTACCTGGTGATCTGCCTTCACTAGCTGACAAATGAGGCACCGTGAGACAAAATCTTCTACTGCCTTCTTCATACCTAGCCACCAGTGCTGTCGTCGAAGGTCTTGGTACATCTTCGCCACTCCTTGAGGTACCGCTAGAGGGGATGTGTGTACCTCCCTCAACACTACTTCTGGAAGTGCCACTGGTGCCAAGGTATGTCCTCTAAAGAGGATGACGTGCTCCCCACCTTCAGAAAATCCATCAGGTGCCTGCCCTGTGGATATCTAAGCACATAATGTCTTGCAGTCGGCGTCCCCATGTTGTTCCTCCCTGACTCGCTGAAGAAGTGAGGGAGTGACCAGAAGAGACTATAGGAAGGTTGCTTCGTCTCTATCCACAAAGGATATCTGCAAAGCGGCTAGTTGCTCCGTCGCCTCTCCTAGCAGTTGTATACCAGACCTCCTACTGAGTGAATCTGCAACAACGTTCCCCATTCCAGGAGTATAGACTATCTCGAAGTCGTAGTCCTGGAGGAACTCAATCCATCAGTGTTGTCTAAGATCCAGGTCCTTCTGAGATAAGATATACCTGAGACTCTTGTGATCAGAGTACCCGGTAAAGCGCTCGCCAATAAGATTGTGTCACCACATCCTCAAGGCAAAGACCACTGCTGCTAACTCCAGGTCATGGGTAGTGTAGTTCTTCTCATGTTGTATCAGCTGCCAAGAACCATAGACGATCACTGCTCACTCCTGCATCAGGACACACCCAAGTCCGGTCCCTGATGCGTCACAGTAAACTATGTACCTAATGCCTTCCACTAGAATCTTCAAGATGGGGGCACTAGTCAGCCTCTGCCTCAGCTCCTGGAAGCTCTGATGGCATCTCTCCAACCACACAAAGGGTTTCCCCTTCTTCATCAAGGCTGATAGTGGTTCTGAAACTCTAGATAAGTCTGTTACGAATCTCTAGTAGTATCCATCCAAACCCAAGAAACTTCGTACCTCCATCACACTCCTGGGTGGCTCCCAAGAAAGTATTGCTTCAATCTTCGCTGGATCCACTGCAACTCCAGCCTCCGAGATGACATGTCCCAATAAGTGAACATCTCGAATCTAGAACTGGCACTTTGAGAGCTTACCATAAATCTGGTTCTCTTAGAGTGTGTCCAGTACTACTTGCAAATGGTAGGCATGATCCTCCTCAGTAGTCGAGTAGATCCGAATGTCATCAATTAAGGCTACGACAAAGCGATCGAGGTAAGGATGGAAGATCCTGTTCATGAGTCCCATGAACACTGCTAAAGAGTTGGTTATGCCGAAGGGCCTAACCAAGAACTCACAGTGGTCGTACCGACATCTGAAGGTCGTCTTCTGCACATCCTCATCTCGAACTCTGAGCTGGTGATAGCCTGATCTGAGGTCTATCTTCAAGAACCATCGTGCTCCCTTCAACTGATCAAAGAGTTCGTCAATCCTCGAGAGTGGGTACTTGTTCTTCATGATCACCTAGTTCAGGAGACGGTAGTCAACAAAAAGCCTCATGTTCCGATCCGCCTTCTTGGTGAACAGAATCGAGGCTGCCCAAAGAGAAACATTGGGCCAGATGAATCCCTTCCCTTGCAAGTCCTCCAGCTGTACTCGCAGCTCACGAAGCTCAGCGGGAGCCATCCGATATGATGAAGTAGATATCAGTTCCATCCCAGGGTACAGGTCAATATCGAATTCCACCACTCTTCAAGGAGGTAGTCCTGGAACATCGTTAGGAAAAACATCTGTGTACTGGTCCACCACTACAGGATTTCTCAGACTCTCCACATCAACTGCTCTAAGGTTATGATAGGCCAACTGATGAGTGATCGGCTGCACCCTCCTCCGAGTAAGTTCTTCCTGTGCTACAAAGGTTCCCTTCTCACCGGTGAAGGTAAATATGGTCCCATCCGTGCGGACACACCACACTTTCCAACTAATACATTCAATCTGAGCATGGGCTGTAGATAACCATTCCATACCCAAGATGACGTCGTAAGGCCTCGACGGCGCTACTAGGAGATCCCAGTCGAAGTTCTCACCTCCTAGAGTAAGATCACATTGCTGGAACCAGTGCGTAATCATCTAGTCTATTCCCATAAGAGTTTCTAGCCGTAAGGATCGATCCAACGGCTCTGTCGGAATCTCTGAGCTCCGAACGAGGGCAGGGGAAATGAAAGAGTGACTTGAACCTGTGTTTATAAGAACTGCAGCTAAGGTGTAGTAGACACAGATCGTACCTCAAATCATCTTTGGAGCACCGTGATCATAGGCCTCAGCTGCCCGGAGCTGAGCTCTCCCCTGTCCACCTGCCCCCTGTGGTCGGGGTCAACCTCCTGGTGGTGGTGGTGGTAACACCTTAAAATTTCTTCCACCGCCAGCTGAACGTCCATCTCCTCTGCCACGTCCGCCTCCTCCCTGAATACCACCTCGTTCTAAACTCTGCCTATGGCTGAGAGTTCCCTCAACTGTCTGGTGATCATCTGAACGGTGGTTCAGACAGTCACGAGCCATGTGACCCTGCCCGCCGCATGAGTAACACTGCATGCTACTGGCATGTGTGTCTCTGCTCCATATGACCCACACAACTAATAATGAATCATGCAGTCGACCACATGTAGGTCAGGTCATCTTGGACCTCCGCGACATATGTCTACTTCCAGCTGCAGAAGACTTAGCTGTGTGTCTGCTAGTGGTGGGTCTCGCTGCTGGAGACTGCTCAGTAAGGAAACTCTCCACCAAGAGGGATCTCTCTAGCACCCCATCTGTGTCGGGATGCTAAGGGAGATCATCGATGCTCTGATCTCTCACCTGAGCCCCTGCTTGAAGTTTTGAGCCCTGAAGAATGGGTCTCGTACCATATTTGTGGCGTAACATGATAAGTTGATGAACCTCGCTGAGTACTGTGCCACTGTCATGTTATCCTGCTGAATATGTAGTAGCTCCTGTATCTGCACAACGTGGATAGTGGATGGGAAAAACTCTGTCTGAAATAGGCTCTCGAAGTCTGCCCATAGTAGCATTTCCTCTTCATGAACTGGGAGCATCAGGATCCACCATCTGCCTACTACTACCTAAAGGAGACTCGCGGCAAGGATCACCATGAAATCTTCTTGTGTCAAAACTAGCCTGAAGACTCTCACCACAACCTCTAGCCAATCCTCAGCCACTTTTGGTTACGTCTCTCCCCTGAACCTAGCTGGCCTTTGGTACTGTAACTTGTGAAATGTGCTCAAGGGGCATGTGTCGTCTGCTGCTAGGGCTGGTGGCATCGGTGGCCCAACGGGAAGTAATACCACTGGTGCCTCTACTGGTAAAGGGCCCTGCACCGAGGCCTTGTCGCTTGGTGGGTTGTCAGTACGTACGACTCTTGGGGCTCTAACTGGTTGTCCGTGGGGAGGTATCCTAAAATAAATAGACATGACATTATCAAAATATTATACCTGGTGAGCTGACCTGGTTGAGCTGACCTGGTTGAGCTGACTTAAAGAAAACTTTTGGAAACATGCACGCAATAAGTATTTTTGTGCACTGAGTCAGAAATCAGATGTTAGGGTCCCGGTGTATGGATACTTCGTCCACCTGCACCAACACTAGATTCCTAAACTAAAAACCACACTTAGTACCCTTAACACTATTGCTTCACAGAAAATAAAGATCATAGTTCTAAGTTATATGGTAGAACCAACTCCTTTGATACCAATTTGTGACGACCCATCCCCCAGAGAACGTATTGTGACTACACCAAGCCCGCCTTCCATAGGCCAGGGGCTAGCGACAAGCACCATTGGTGTAAATCCCTAAACTGGGAAGGAATTTCCTTTATAACTGTAAACAAAAAAATCATTGTACACAACCAGAAGAAGAAAAACACTAAGTAAAACTGTATACAAAAGAAGTGCTGGAAAGTAAAAGGGGCTGGAAATACAAGCCCAACAGGAAAGTACAAGTACAACTGAAAGCAAGTACAACTGAAGAAAAGTAAATAAGCTATTGTGTCGTCCTCCAGAGTTCCTACCTGAAAGGTAGGTACAGATGGCCTCCTCAGCACTCTCGTCTGACCATCTCCTCCATGTACCGTCACACCAAGTGGTCCACCTCTGGGTATCGTCCAGTCTTGCTACTCTCTACCTCAGTCAGCATTGTCTGTTATCTTCAACTAACACAACGAGGTGTGGGCATAGCCTGTGTGGGGGTGAGTATAACGATACTCATTACGGACCCCGAGACCCTCAAGGTCTCACAAAATCCAACAAGGATAAACCACAAAGTATGAAATCAACGGATAACCATTACTTAGGTATATGACCAAACCTATACCTAATTTATCTTGTAACCAATCTCAATCATGAAGAAAACACAAAAGTAATTGACTTAGTTCAAACTTGGATTTTTATTATCGAAACCATGGCTGGTGGCGTACTCCTCCTCTATCGAGTACAGTGGGCGTGCCACGTCATACAGAGGTGCTTCCCTCTAACCATGGATTGTTGAGGTACTCCTCCTTTTGAGTATCGTGGGTCTGCTGCGCTCACACAGAGGCACTCCCTACCACAGGTCTGCCGCACTCACACAGAGGTACTCCCCTTAGTAGCATGCTGAGGTACTCCTCCTGTCGAGTACCATGGGTTTGTCGCGCTCACATAGCTGCACTCCCCACCGTGGGTCTGCCGCGCTCACACAGAGGCGCTCCCCACCGTGGGTCTGTTGCGCTCACACAGAGGCGCTCCCCACTAGGCTAGTTGAGTCACTCCAAGTCGAATTAGTCAAGCAGTTTTCAGGTCTCAGCTAGCTACTATGTCTCCATACTCTATCTGCTTACTACTGGAAGGATCCTCTCCACGAGATACTGGTGAATACTCCAACTGTCATGAAGTGCCATGAGAAATTATCTCAAAGATCCACCACATCATAGGGGTCTCAATGTAACAGACGACACGTCGATCGGAGGCCCAATTTGTGAGTTATTAGCCTTTTAGTCCCGGGGGCCCGTTTGGATTCGGGTACGATCCAACCTGACCGTAACTCAAATATACCCCAAACTCCCATGGGGTATTCTCAAAGGGTCAGCTTCGCTCCAAGAATACGGGCGCCACTGACAGTTCGTCAAATGGACGTTCGGTGCCCAAGTAGGTAATGGGGTCAGTAATGGGCCTGGGCCCGATCTGACCCGGTCGAACCATCTCGGCCCAACCCAGACTGGGCCGACCCAGTCTTGGTTGACCCGGTCAGCCCGCTATGTTTGGCCCGATCCACTGGGCCCGACCCAGTGGACTATGAGGGCGGTTCGGCCCGGAGGTCGCCACGTAGGTGACTCGGCCCGAAGGCTGGGGCCGGTTTAGCCAGCATCGTGAGGGGCGCGGCTCGGGCGACTTTGCCCGGGAGGTCGGGCTGGTCGGGAGACCAATGAGACTGGCTAGATTTCAAGGCCTGAAAACCGTATCCTGCGAAAACATTATGTTTCCAAGAATGTGTGTTGATATGGATTTATCACAGCTGATCTCCAAGAAGCTTGCTCTAAAGGTTGCGGATATGAGGGATTGGGAACATGATATAGTGTTTCCTGTGTTTCCCAGCTTCTGCTCTTCTTGTAATATCCAGGGTCATGCAAGGAAATTGTGCATGAAACTTAAAAAAGTTGGATTGTGCCATGTTCATTGATATTATCACGATGGGGGAGTATCAGTATCCTTCTTTGGTTTTAGAGGTCCTCCTCCCTCCAAAAGGTGTTGTCTCCCCCTGCAGAGACATGGTGGCTCTGTTCTCATGGTCCCAGGCTTTGGACCTAATATCCTTAGGAGGAAAAAAAAGCAAGATTTCAAGGCTAGATTTCAAGGCCTGCCTTCCTCGTCCATCTCAGATGTTCCCAAAAGAGGTTATGGGACCGGATCTTAGCTTTTTTTCCTCCTACTTGGATCACCGGATGTTGATGGTGCCTCTTCTTAGATATCATCCTGTTGTTCGAGGGGTTCCAGGGGTTATAGTTAGATTTCTTTTCCCTCTATCATCCAGTGAGGTGGGTTTGAAGTCTAGATCCAATCAGGCCTTGGAAGGCGATCCAGAGGTTAAAGCGGCCATTGTCTCGGTGCAGGATAATCCCGTCGCTCATTCTCCTCGTAGGGTGTTGAAGGGGAAGTATATAGAGATTCCAACTCTTGAGTCATCAGTAATGATGGTTTCCTCTGTCCAAATCCCTGGTGTGTGCACTCGAGCCCAATCAAATATCCTTAGGGAATCCTCATCTTCCCTCAGATCAATGACCATCAATACTCGGGCCAAAACTAGGCTCCACATTATTTAATGTTTTCTCTGTTAATCTGGAATGCTCGTGGCCTGGGTTCATGAGTGAAGACTGATATAATTGTATCTGAATTTACGAAAAACAAAGCATGCGTTTTCATAATCCTAGAGAGCAAAAAAAACCATAATAAGTCAAGTACTTTAGCCATAACGTTCACCATGGGTACATGCATGAAGACCCGTTAAATAGGCACATTTGGCTATTTTGGAATAAGGAGGTTTCTATGGATCTGATTGAGGCAGGTGATCAATATATCACCACGAAAATCACTAGGGGCAAGGAGTGGTTCTATGCTTCTTTCGTGTATGGCAGTTGTGACGTTCAAGACAAAAAACGACTACAGCAGGGACTCAGGCTATTTGATTTGGAGGATCTCCCATGGTTTTTTGCATGGGATTTCAACATTATCCTCAATCATGAAGAGAAGAAGGGTAGAGGGGCTTTTCCTCGGCCAACAATCTTTTATTTCTCACATTTTATGGTTGGAAAGGGCCTTCTTTATTTGGGGTATTCAGGTGACCGGTATACATGGTGAAACAACCAGAGTGGAGGAAGTCATGGCTGGAGTAGGCTTGATCGGTGTCTTGACAATAACAACGCAATCAACTCATTCCTGAATGCTGATGTAAAACATTTAGCCTGAGGAATATCTGATCATTCTCCAATTCTGGTCTCTCTGTTTCCAAAACAAGATTCTCAAGAGGCGTTCAGGTTCAACCAACAGTGGAATCAAATGAAAGGTTATTAGTGGGCAGTGAGGGAGCTGTGGGATTCTCCTACCCAGGGTCACACATGGGTAGTCCTCCACAACAAGCTGTAATGAATGAAACAGGGGCTTAAGGAGTGGGCTAGGAAGCTACCTCATTTCAAAAAAAACCTGTAGGTCCTAAAATAGAGCATTGAAAACTTGTAATTCATCCTAGAGGAGGAGTGGAGTGACCCGGTGTTCGAAGAAATCATGAAAAACTGATGAGTTGGGAGGATATTCTCTTTAAGTAGAAGCGAATGGCATGGGATTGCTCCAGGGTGAGGTGTCTGAATGAGGATGACATAAATACAACCTTTTTCCATGCATGTATTAGAAAAAGGAAATGTCTGATCAATCCCAAAATATAACTTGGGGATGGATCCTATACTGATGATAGATACATAATAGAGAGAATGGTGTATTCATTATTCAATGATCTCTTTGCGGGCACGAACCTGAGGATGTCTTTTGGGTATTCTAATGGCAACGCTGAGTTGTGGGAGGTGATCCCTACCACAGTGTCAATCCAGGACAATGAGGACATGGATGAGATTCTTAGTGATGAGGAAATCTTCTTGGCTATGCAGAATCATATCCCTGATAGTGCACATGGCCCTTAAAGCTTCTCATGTTCATTTTACAGGGGGGTGTGGGATATCATTAGGCAATATATTGTTGAAGAAGCCCATGAATTTTTTCGATGAGGGCATCTACCTCGGGTTTCTAGGGCTATGACTCTGGTTCTCTTATGAAAGATAAAGCACCCATATTTCCTTACAAATTATAGTCTAGTGAGCCTATGAAACTTCCCTTACAAAATCCTAGAATGTTTCATTAACCAGAGGCTGTCAAAACATCTCCCTGAGTGGATCTCAATTGAGCAGCATGGATTTGGGAAGGGATGGTCCATATAGGGAGAAATTTCCTTCTCCCAAGAGATGGTAAGAGAAATCAACATAAAGACTCATAGTTCCAATGTGGTGATCAAAGTAGACATGAACAAGGATTATGATGGAATTTAGTGGAGTTTCTTGAATAGGGTTCTCTCGGTGATGGGGTTCTCGTCCAGGGCAGTGGATATCCTCTTCAGGGGCTTTAGCTCCTCGTGGATAGCGGTATTTTTCTTGGAGAATACCCCTGACTTATTTAGGGTTATGAGAGGTCTCTGATAGGGATACCCACTCTCTCCATGTTTATTTATACTAGCCCAGGACACGCTCAGCAAACTAATTAATCGACTCATACCACAAGGAAAAATAATTCCTTAGAGGAGGAGGCATAACGTCCCTATGATCTCCCGTTTGATGTTCTATGATGATACCATAATCTTTACTAATGGTGGTAAAAGCTCTGTTCGAGGAATCAAGAAAATTTTGTAGGATTACAATTATTGGAGTGGGAATGTCATCAGTGACACCAAGAGTGGAATCTTCATCTCTCACAAGAGAACCCCTAGACGGGTTTCCTCCCATTTGATGTTCTCGATGGAAAGACCCATTCTCATGTATACGAGGGTAGTGTGGAGGTTGGTTTCAGTTATACTTCCCACTTATGGTCGAAGATTTATCCCTTGTACCAATCTCTTCAATGTAACTCTCAGTGGATTGTAGGCACAAGGGATATCCTCTTCTGGCATCGAAATTGGACATGCTCTATTATTGTATTCCCAGGATTCCCTTCCCCTTAAATCTTGGTTAAGGAAGCATGAAAACATCCCAGATTCACCAAGTCTATTTTGTATGGGGATCAACATACTCTATTAAAGTCTATTGAGTTTATCTCAGAACTAGATATGTGTTTTTTCACACCTTCTTCCTCAGGATTTTTCTCCACCCTGGATTTTCGCTGGATGTTTTCATCGAAGGACCACCAGGAGAGTTGGAATGAATTCCTTTAGTGTATCTGGATCCCAGAGAAGTTTAACTTCTTAACTTGGCACATCAGGAACCATGAAACTGCTATAGATGTTAAAATAAAGAATTTAGGGATAAGAATGGCTTCAGGGTTTCATTGTTGTAGCAACAGGTGGGAGGAAATCACTAACCACGTATTTTATGAGGGAGAATGAGATAATGTAGTGTGGTAATTTTTTGGAGGATTCACAACCTTATCTTCTTGAGATGAAAATGGAGCACCTTTCTTGGAGAGATGGTTCCATGGAATGATGGGGGTTGATATCGAATGGAAGGATCATGCTGTGATTCTCAGTATTGGGTGTTTGTGCATTTGGAAATCCAGAAACCAAGAAAGGTTCAAAAGCTCCGCCTCCACGGAGAGGTACATCATTGAGAGGGTTTGTTTCCTACTGATCTATATAGTTTTTCTCATAAAATATTTGTGGGGGATCCATATTTCAGTTTCCTTCTGGCCAGGTTGTCCTTTCCCTAACCTTTTTTTTTGACAATTTGCAGGGTAAATGTATCTTTTGGCATCCCCCTAGCTCAGGATACAAACTGAACACTGATGGATCCTGCTCCATGGGTGTGATGAGGGGAGGGGGAGTGGTTTGCGAAAATGGTGGCAATATGGTGATGGAATTCACATCATTTTTTTGCAATGGAACCTCCATCTTGGCCAATGCCAAATCCTTGCTCATCGTGCTCTTACTTTGCACTCATGAGAACCTATCTATTACTCAAGTGGAGACTGACTCCTTTGTCCTTCAGGATTATTTTCATGGGAAAGGTACTAATCCTTGGTCCGTATCTTATACTATTAGGAAATTTCAATCCATTATTCACAACAACATTCAAGTAAACCACACAAGGCATGATGGGAATAAAGTGGTGGATTACATGGCTTCTCTGGCAGACTGAATCTCAAACAACACTTGTCTCTTATCTATTAATTTCATGAAACTAGAGGGTGTGAATTTAATTAGAGGGAATTCCCTTGTTCTTTACTACTTTAGACCTCCCTAATCCTGGGGTTTCCATGTTATCTTTTTCATTTAATAAAAATCTGACATGGATGGATAGATGGATGAAAAACATTGTTGTAAACTGTTCCAACCACAATAACTATACCCTGAAAGATTCATTTTGTATCAATGTTGTCATACATTAATTTATATTTATTTACTAATCATTGATGGATTTATGCATTTTATTATTATATTTTCATTTATAAATTTTTTCTTAATTTTAAAAGGTGAAGATATTATAAATTTTCTCATCTATATGACCAAGAATATTCCATGAATAAATAAAAAATTATCAAATATCTCATTTTAATGTGACAATGATTCTAGATAGATGACATAGATATGAATTCTATAACTGAAACATGAATTTCATATACACATATTCAATACACTAGGATGAGTTCTAGAAAACATTCATGTTATGTGGGAGAGGAGGATGTAGAATCATTACCTATCAAGTATTATCCAACAAGATGGAATACAACTTGATATAGTTAAACAAAATGTGTCTAGTGTATAAAACATGAAACTCTATAATATTTGGCCCCTTGGTAATCATGAAAGTTATGTGGTTAATGTATGTGGTGTGTATTTATTACATGTTTTGTGTTAATTTATATCCAAGCAATATGGGACCATTTTGATTACACAATTTTTAGCTTACATACACATCCTGTAACATAAAATTCGAAACATGGAAAGTATTTTGATTCCCTTGAAATATAGTTTAGATGTCCGTAGAATATATTAAATAGTGTGTACTGAGCTACACATTCCATGTAGCTAGTACCCATTCACATGGAGTACAATATAATAAAAGTTATACCATGTGAATTAATTACACTTAATTAAATTCTTAAAATAATTATTTTCCATGTTACGTAAGAATTACATGAAGTGTATGGTAATTGTACAAATCATGTACTTTACAATATTTTCCAGTATTACAAACCATTTATATTAATACCATGTCACATAATTAAAAATATCATTAAGAATACACAACATAACTCAAGAAACTATAATCTATTAAATATTGTGACTCATTGTGTATGATACATGTTTTCTAAGTACATTGCACACATAAAGGACCACCCAACCATATTTTAATGTCATGAAGGTGATAATATAAGTAAAATTGAATGGTTACACACTTTGTTACCTCTATTAAATGTCATGTTAAATCCTTGAAATAAAATATTTCAGATATGATATGTACACGATGTATTCCTGATTAGTAGAAGTTGCATATGACTTAATTTTTTTTAAAATAAAATAACTTATATTATTTAGAATTTTAGTGGATGAGAGTCTCTGGGAATACTTAGATAATTGAGATAAATTATTTTATTAATTAATAATATAATTAATTAGTTAAATAAGAAATTTATGTTAACAAATAAAGAATTGAAATAAATTCAATATAGATTAATTATATATTTATTTCACGGATGGATGATCATGAGAAAGACCATTCTATGTATGTTTTCTAATTAATTTAATTTAAGTGTCATGGCCAGAATATTATTAATACATATTATTAATTTAATATAAAAATCTCCAAACCATTCCACCAATATTATGTATGAGAATTCATGTCCATGTTTCTTTCATAAAACCCCATGCATGGGTTCCCCTCACCTATATGTGAGTAAAAATATTTAAATTAATGATCTCCCATGTAAGTGGATATGGTTTGATATGGATCAAATATAAAACTATCCACGGATACACACTTGTGTAATGTGGAATGTTGAACTTGAACCAATCCCAATTCAAAAAAAAAATCGCTTAGGTTCAACAGTTTGTTTATTATCTACTCAATAGAATAAATAATTCTAAATATAAATATTATTATATATATTTATTTTATTTTTTATATATCATGGATAATTAATTGTATTATTTTTATGTTCAAATATTATATCTTAAAATAAATAATTTAACAAGCATGAATTATGGAATAAAATAAATGGATGGTGTATAAAAAATTTTCATATAACATATCTTATTAATTATTTAAAATCTAAATAATATTAATAAGCATGTAAAAGGGTAAAATTAAGAAATATTCATGCATAGTGTAAAATACCTCAAAGAAATAATTTGTTCGTAAATTATTCTATTATATGATTTACAATGAAATCATAATTTAAAATACTTTTTTATACAAAATTAAGTCACTTTCAATTGTAATAAATATTTAATTAAAGAATTGAGTCAGCTTAATGAAGATGATATCTAGAATTGATTTCTTAAGAATGACACAGTTTTACATGGTGTTAATTTTTTAAGAGATCATATATAAGATTTCAGTAATGGGGATTCCACTCACCAAATCAATGAACTACTCGATAATGACTTAGAATGTCCGCCTACCTAAATACAATATAATAATTTGTGATACCAAAGTATAGTTTGTGAGAATTGAAATATGGATCCTTCTTAGTATAATTTATATGTTATTGCATATTCTATTTCAAATGATGAGTATTATTGTGATTTGATATGGTAATGTAAGACAAATAAAATTCAATTTATTATATCACAATTTGGTAATAAAGATAATTTACTAAAAATATAATTTTATTTTTTTTTAAATGGAAATTGATATGACCATAATATTTTCCTTATAATTTATCTTTGAGAAATTAAATCTCTTCATCTTAATGAATTTATGTGTGTAGTATATATGATTACACATTGTACTATTCAAGGAGTGGAAACCCAATCTGTCAGTGTCACATATTCTTGAGAAATATCTTTATATGACAGATAATAAGGAAGTTCGGTTTTTATTTAATGGGAATGTATATGATGAATAAAATTTTTATTTCCTCATTTTTATCCATTTCTTGTGACCTCTTTAAGTAGTATAATGATATGGATTAATACAACATTTCTTAAAATCTCCATGATCTTTATTAGGAGGAAACTGGAGAGGAGGGGTATGAAATATCTATGGAACATTTCACATGAGTTCATGGAGAGTATGTAGCATCCAAACCTCATTAAATTCAAATTATTTAATATTATGCTCATTTAGAAATACTAGATTCTATAATTCCCAAAGAGTTTCACATTGACATCATGATTTTCTCAATACCTCATTACCACTCCTATATTTTTATGAATTAAAATTTGAAAAATATTGATAATTTACTTCTAATAATACATAATTTGATTCATTAATTGGATAATTACTTGATACATGATAAACTTATAGTCTATATTGTGAAAAATAAGAATTGTAGGGAAAAGGGACATAAAACTTATTCAATGTCCAATAGTACTTTTCACCTCCACACCTATTGAAGAAAAATGTTTTGGTAGTCTACGAAACTAGATACAATTTTTTTTCATGTTTCAGGAAGGGAAAATTGATAAAGAACTACACCTTATTAAAGTACAACAAGGAAGATATTAGGAAACATTTTATTCAATGTACACTCTATTTATACCAGTTAGGTATTAGATATAGAATTATGTTCTCACAATTGCATCTAGATAAATAAATAATTATATTTTGGAATTTTGTAACAGGTGAAGTGGATTGTCGAGCATATAATCGAGCAAGACTAGTGGAACTAGATATAACAGATTACCTCAATGAATTTTTAATAGTATTGGTTCTATTTTTGAAAAAAAAATTATGTTCCTAGAGTTACCAAAAACATTTTATATATGTATTTTTGAGACATCTATGTATTTTTATTCATGTTTTGGAATTATATTTTTTTTGTTTATATGGACAAAATTTCTTATTGTACAATTATTTCGACCCGATTTGTGTCGTACCAGAGCCGACAAAATGGATTGATAGATAGTAACCAGGTGTCCATTATTATGAAGGTTTCAACGTTAGGTTTATAATTTTTTTTTCAACCATATTTTCATCACACCCCAGATGATAGGGGGTCTTCGGGTCAGTCCATGTGGGTACTCGACAGTGTATCCTTCACATATTGCAAAGGAGGTTCCACAGTTGAGTGGTCCCTGTGAGTGATTTCAGGTCGGTTGAGTATGTGTGTGATCAGTCTACATTGAATATAATGTCATTGGATGGTCTCCAATGAGTTTATTCATGGATCCAAAAACACCAAACGAAACTTGTATCCATGATTCATGGACCTACATTCCAAATTTAGGTGCTCATTGGATGAATATTTGGCCAAAAACACTTAAGGAATCTATTAGTTGAGATGATGGGAGGTCGGGCCCGTCCCACACTTTTGGGGGAATTATTTCCTACTCGAGAAATCTCTGATATATTTAAGAAATGTTCATATGTTCTTGAATCGTTGGTTCATTCCCAAGCATGTGTCTGTGGATAACCCATAGTTTAAAAAATCAATCATGGATACACATTAGTTAGGAATTATAGAGACATCATTAGTTTAATCCCTTGATGAGGTGCTCTATAATTTTATCATCATATAGGGAGGATGTATAGTACTTTTATATTGGGATCTAACCCATGATATGGGTTTCTTACGTATCCTCGTGATAGGAATCAGAACCCACATAGTTTGGTGCCACTTAACTGGACACATCACAATTTAAGGTTGTGCGACTAGGACCCATCCTTATAGTTTAGCATCGTTCTACTAAGATTTCTAGGTGGAAGATTCCTAGTCAAAATTTTATGTGGGACTTACACTGAAGTGGCCCATGATGTTGAGAAGAGTCATAGTCTCTTGGGTGGATATAGACCCACCAGGGATATGTCCCTATGAAAAAATTGGTGATTTGGGTGTTGGGTTTGGACCTTAAGAAGGATTCTTATGTATCCCAGTTATTTGGGAATTAAATCCCTCATATTTCGGTTTAAGTTGGGGTTTATACCATAAATAAGGTACATTTTTGAAGACATGGTTTGGGATTACACCATAGAGGAGGCCTTTCTTGAAAGAGTCACATGAGATCTTATTTGTGAGGAGGATTCCCTATTGATCCAGGGGAAATTTTTATTGGGATAGACTTTTATGGAGAATTTATCTTAATCTTAGGCCTTCAGACAACAATCCAATGTATCGTGGTTAGAGAAGGAATTAAGGTTCTCATAGTTTATTGGGGTGGGGCTTATGCATGGAAGCTTCCCACTTGAGATCATCCCTTCAAACATGCATCCTACGTATCCTAGTTAGAGAAGTAATTAGAGTTCTCATATTTTATTGGGGTGGGGATCACATGTGGAAGTTAACCACATTATCTCAAGCAATTAGAAATTAGCCTTTCATATAATATGTAAGAACCCGGGTTTTTGGAACGGGTCAAAATCCCGAACCTGTTTAAATTTTTGACTGATTTCTGAGGAAACTAGATTAAATGGGAAGTTTTTGGAAATTTCCAGACTACACGCCTTGTACTTTTAGTACATGCCATGTATGTGAAGGAGAGTGGACGACCGTGTGCTCACCGAGTACATGCCATGTGGTGACCGTGTAGAAATTTCTTACTGCATGATGTGTAGTTTTTAACATTCTGTGTATCCCCGACCGTGTGGTGGCCATAAATGGTGTGTAGGTCGTTGGCCGGGTGAACCAGATACATGCCGTGTTCCCCTAGGACATGCCGTGTAGTCTAGCTATGTATGAGGGACATACAGGGCATGTAGGTCGTTGGCCGGGTAGAACAAGGTACACACCGTGTTCCCTTTGGACACGCAGTGTAGTCTGGCCATGTATGAGGAATATACATGGCATGTGGGAAAGTCAGTGAGGAAAGTAATAGGAAACAAGTACATGCCGTGTACCCCTAGGTACACGTCGTGTACTCATGTCGGCAGGTTTGGAAAGTATGTTGGCAGAATTCATCCATCTTATGAACAGTTAAATGAACTATACACGACGTGTAGTCCCAAAGTAGACGTCGTGTACTCTCTTTTTTTCTCTTAAAACGGTCAGTAGCCTCGTATTGAGGCAGAAACTCAATAATTTGGCCGGGTTTCGCGAACCAAGCCTGCTGGGATTTCAATCGCTCCCCGGATCGCAGTCTGAACTCTTATTAGTGCGTTGGAACCCCCTCGGTAAGGCCTCGATACCTCTTTGTTCGTTTTGTCTGATTTTCGTTCTAGAATGAGTTATAGGTGTTTGAACGGTATTGAATATTTTGTAGATTTACCGCGTTTTAGACCGAATTGGCAGGTGTTACCGGAGGAGTAGCATCGTACGAGTCTCAGGTAGGTGGTGCATACCTCATTTTGTGTTTTCGTGGTGGTTTTGGGGTTGCAGCCTCCGGGCGCAATGTCGGGTAATGAGAAAAATTTTGTTTAATTGTTTTTATTTATTTATCTGGAATGTGGGATTCCTCTAGGAATTTCCTGACTAAGTTGTGATCGAGCAAGGCTGGGTTAGAGGCCGTTTCTCATTTGGGGCATTTTGGATGGGGTGCCAAAATGGGTATAATTTGAACTGCTTAGTTTAAAATGTTGAGTTTAATTTGTTAAAGCATAATTGAATTTGTTTAAGGCATTCAAGACCTTATGTGTTGGTATGGGAAAACACCTTGCATAGTGTAATTCAACTGTTTAGATTGTTTTTCTTTGTTATATTTTTTGTTTAAATATGTTATATATGCAATTGCTAGATTGCATCTGCTAGACCCTTTTAGGTTGTGTTGGGCTTGGCCCGGTTACACTTGAGTGATGCTGATCACAGGTTGGGGTTTTTCCCGGGTTACTTTGGGTGGTTTTTACCATGGGATTGGGCGTCATGGATGTTGGCTTGAGGTAGTACGACTTTTAGGTTGGGCATGGCCCGAGATACTAGGATGGCGATGCCATCGGACTTGAGCGACATGGTCGTAGGGACACGAGGTGTCAGAAGTGTTGGTGACTTAGGACTATTTTGGTGATTACCACTCACTAGAACTTTGAGTAGTGTGCACAAAGAGATACTCTGTGATGAGGTGGTTTTGACCACTCGTGTGGGTAGAGGCCCCTGTAATTGTGGTTAGGTATTTTGGTTGGGTGTGCTTGCCGTAGAAAGCCACGGGGGAGGTGAGGAGACTTCAGGGAATGAGCGTGCCTTCGGGATGTCGGTACTTGAGACACAGCGTGTCAGGAGGCACATAGTGTCGGGTTACTATTTTTGGGCGTGCCTTCGGGATGTCAGTACTTGAGACACGTGGTGTCAGGAGGCACGTGGTGCCGGGTTACTATTTTTGGGTGTGTCTTTGGGACATCGGTACTTGAGACACGTGGTGTTAGGAGGCACGTGGTTCCGGGTTACTATTTTTGGGCGTGCCATTGGGATGTCGGTATGAGAGACACGAGGTGTTAGGAGGCACATGGTGTCGGGTTACACGACAGAGATTCCGGCATTGGCCGAAGCAGGTGACGCTCCATGGTGGCTGTTGAGCACCAGGAGAGTTTGTGTTTAATTGTGAATTATAATATTTACTACTTTCATTATAAATGCATGACTGATTAAACACATATATTTGGTATGCACTGTTGGGTGGTATCCTACTAAGATTTGTCTCACACCCTACATGGGCCCTTCAGGACGCGTGCATAATTTATGGATTTACGTGCAGGAAAGAGGCCAGCTTCATGAGATGGGATGCGTTAGTTGTTTCATGGAGATGTTATGGACCTTGATGTCATGCCTAGCTGGTGTTTAATTTGTTTTGTTTAATTTTCTGTATCGACATGCTTACTTGTTGTAGCTACTGTTGGTTAGCCATTGGCGCCCTTTTATATTCAGTTGTGTATGAACTGCTCTGGATTCATGTTTTACTGTTCAGTTGTAGTTACATGTTATTAGCATGCTGTTGTGTTTATTTCCGCTATTGTGTTATTTTTACTACTTCCTATGTTTATCTATATTGACTACGCTTCCGCTCTGCGGGTCTGGTTCGAGTCTTCTGAGTCTTTCTTCCGCTACATCTTTATGATTTTTCTCAGACTAGTACCCTTATTATGATCCTCCGAGAGGGTATATCCTCCCCACCAAACCTAACAGACCCTCGCTACTAGTCGGCAGCCTTTGGCATTCTGGGAGGTGTGCCTAAGGTAGTAACACTCGACCCGTTCAACACTGTTCGGGTGGCTGGCCGGGTCCGGGATGTTTCAAAGTGGTATCAAAGGAGTTCTTGACAGGGATTTAGTAGCAGCATTTTACTGGCTACTAATGAGTTTGAGGCTTCTCGTTTCTTTCTACTAGTTTTACTATTTGGAGATATGGTAAACTGTAGATAGTTTGTTACAGGGACTGGGTTTCTAGCTTGTGCTTGGGTGCCTGCATCCCCAGGTACGAGGGATGTACCTAGTTGTCACTGGTAGGAATTGGTGTTTGCTTTTTCTAAGATTACAGTTGATATGATTTCCACCTCGGTGGCTCACATGATGTGTGAGGTTGTTGATTGTGATATGTGACCCTTGACCCGGTGTGGTAAGGGAGAATTGGACCTTGGCCCGGTATGGCAAGGCTGTGTTGCTTGGCTTTTGATAGGCACATTTTAGGGTATTTCAATTTCATAATTTCCCGTATGCTTTGTGAAGTGATAATGCCATGTGAATAAAATATCAAATTCCATTCTTTATATTCTTTAAAATGTGAATGGTGAAATTCCTGATAGAACTTCTAGTTGTGAAAATGAGTATTCCATGATTTATCTTTTTTATAATTGCATGCTACAGGATGTTTGGGTATGACTCTTATGAGAGCAGGCAGGTACTATGGGTGAGGTAGTGTAACTGTCAGGATTGGGCAACTCGGTCTTCGGTTTGAGGCAACCTGAGTTGTCGAGACGGGCATGGCCTGAGGTAATTTTGATAATTGGCTCTGTTAAGGGCGGGTAAGGAGGCCGTGAGGCCGTGATGCCGTGGGGCATGGGTTGCGGTGAGGGGGAGTAAGGGTATTTGTTATACACTACCTTTTACTGCTTTCCTTATCTGCATAGAATATATTGATATATATATATATATGGGATGTCTGACCATTTATGGTATTCAGTGGGTTACTCCTTCACGGATCGATGGAGCGTCAGGCAGGAGATGATATAGTGCCACAAGATCAGGGTCAGAATTCGATACAGGTTGATCACGAGCCGCAGGTACAGGCTCAGGGATATGAACAAGTTCAGGATCCAGTGCAGGCCGGACAACAGCCGGGTTTGGCATCGTTCAGGCCATGGATCAACGAGCAGCTCCAAGCTAGCCTGATACGTGTCTTGCAGGGGATTGGAAGAGGCGCGCAGGGTACAGATCCTTCTATGGCGTATCTGACATGGGAGTTCCAGTCGTAGCACCCGCTGCTGTTTTAGGGTGTGGTTGGTTCGAAGGCGTCTGAGAACTGGATAGAGAGTATGCAGATGATCTTTGAGCAGCTCGAGACGCCTCCAGGGCAGAGGTTCAAGCTGGCGACGTACATGCTGAGAGGTCCGGAAAAGCGTTGGTGGGATGTACAGGTACAGGCTCGTAGGCATGAGGGACTGGCTTGGAAGGACTTCGAGGACAGGTTCTTTGAGCACTTTTACCCGGAGACGTTGAGGGAAGAGAGAGCTTGGGATTTCTTGAGTCTTCAGTAGGGAGACAAGTCTGTCATGGACTACGCAGCTACTTTTACTGAGTTATCTCACTTTGCACCTGGTATGGTAAGCGACGATGCAGCTAGGGTGAGGCGCTTCGAGGATGGCTTACGACGCGCCATTTGGGTCCAGGTGAATATCTTCAGGCTGGGTTCCTTCTCTGAAGTGGTGAACGAGACACTCATAGCCGATGGCAACGAGAGAGAGAAGTCTCTCTAGGGCAGTGTGACAGATTCAGGTGATGGTTCGGACAGCAGGAAGTGAGGGCGGGATGAGTTCCAGCAGGGTAGTCAGGCCAAGGATTTAGCTAGACCACCTCGTGGTAGTTCTTCGGTGATTTTCTTCTAGTGTGGACAATCGTGACATGTTCGGGCTCAGTGCGATAGGCCTCTGACGGAGTGCCGGGCATGTGGATAGGACGGGCATCTGGAGAGTTTTTGTAGGAATCCTTCTCAGATAGCCGACAGGAAGGGACCAGGACAGACGGTAGCGTCTGGAGTAGGTTCAGGTTCAGTAACCGGAGAGGGTAGTCGCGGTTCAGCTGTGCGCGGAGGTTGTGACAGAGATGGTGGGACCCATCTGAGGAGTCTGTGGCCAGTCACTGGAGCAACATCGCAGGGAGGTCAAGCATCAGGCAGCCGTGTTTCTGGATAGGTGCACGTTGTGGAGCTTCCAGAGCCTGAGCAGGCTGGTGAGGTGACGATAGTTATAGGTACACCGCGGTGTGGCCGTGATCTCCATGTTTCCTTTTTGGAATGACCTGTAGAGGCATGTCTGTTTTGAGTACATGTGGTGAACATGATCTATGTGGACTGACTAGATGCTAGTCAGTGGGATTGGCACCATATCGGGTGCATGATATATATATATATATATATATATATATATATATATATATATGTGTGTGTGTATGTATGTATGAGACGCATAGAATCGGGGCATCGAGGATGCGGGTTACTTGAGGTGCTGAGGGCATTAGGGCATCACGGATGCGGGTTACATGAGGTTCCGTGGGCATCGGGGCATCGTGGATGCAGGTTACTTGAGGTGCTAGGCACCAGGACCTCGTATAGGCAGACACTGATGCGGTGCGGGATACATTGGGAGTAAACGTGAGCGCCAATGAGGTGCAGGGGCGACGATGCGTCACGGGAGGACTATGCGTCTGGAAAAAAGGTCAGTAAACCTTGTTTGCTTTAAATTTTGTTTGGTTGAGACCGAGTAGGCAATTCCTAAGGTGGGGATCCCCTTGAGGAATTTAGCCAGAAACTTGGGACCAGGGTAGTCCAGGTTGTTTAACCGGGATGGGTGTGTTCGGTGACATCTTCGGGTTTTGTTCGGTAGCTCAGGGATGAGTTACATTAAGGTGGGGAGTTTGTAAGAACCCGAGTTTTTGGAATGGGTCAAAATCTCGAACCTGTTTAAAGTTTTGACTGGTTTTGAGGAAACTGGATTAAATGGGAAGTTTTTTGGAAATTTCCAGACCACACGCCATGTACTTTGTGTACATTTCGTGTATTTGCAGGCGAGTGGACGACCGTGTGCTTGTCGTGTACATGTCGTGTAGTGACCGTGTAGAAATTCCTTACTACACGGCATGTAGTTTTCAACACGCTGTGTTTCCCCGACCGTGTGGTGGTCATAAATGGCGTGTAGGCCGTTGGACGGGTGAACCGGGTACATTCCATGTTTCCCTAGGACACTCCGTGTAGTCTAGCCGTGTATGAGGGACATACATGGCGTGTAGGCCGTTGGACAGGTAGAACAAGGTACACGTCGTGTTCCCTTTGGACACGCCGTGTAGTCTGGTCGTGTATGAGGAATATACATGGCATGTGGGAAGTCAGCGAGGAAAGGAAGAGGAACCAAGTACAATCCGTGTACCCCTAGGTACATGCCGTGTACTCATGTCGGAAGGTTCGGAAAGTAAGTTGGTGGAATTCAGCCATCTTATGAACAGTTAAATGAACTATACACAATGTGAAGTCCCAAAGTACACGCCGTGTACTTTCTTTTTTTTTTTTGCTTAAAATGAGCAGTAGCCTCGTATTGAGGCATAACCTAAATAATTTGGATGGGTTTCACGAACCAAGCTGGCCTGGATTTCAATCGCTCCCCGGATCACCATCCGAACTCTGGTTAGTGCGTTGGAACCCGTTCTGGAAGGCCTCGATTCCTCTTTGGTCATTTTTTTCGGATTTTCGTTCTAGAATGAGTTATAGGCATTTGAACGGTATTGAATCTTTTTTATATTTACCACGTTTTAGACCAAATTGGTGGGTGTTACCGTAGGAGTAGCATCATACGAGTCTCAGGTAGGTGGTGCATACATTATTTTGTGTTTTCGTGGTGGTTTTGGGGTCGCGGCCTCCGGGCCCGATTTCGGGTAATGAGCGAAACCCTGTTTAATTGTTTTTATTTATTTATCTGAAATTTGGGATGCCTCTAGTCATTCCATGACCAAGTTGTGATTTAGCGAGGTTGGGTTAGAGGTCGTTGCTCGTTTGGGAAATTTTGGTCGGTGTGCCGAAATGCGTATAATTTGAACTGCTTAGTTTAAACTGTTGAGTTTAATTTGTCAAATCATAATTGAATTTGTTTAATGCATTCTAGACTTTAGGTGTTGGTATGGGACAACACCTTGCATAGTGAAATTCAACTGTTTAGTTTGTTTTTCCTGGTTATATTTTTTGTTTAAATATGTTATATATGCAATTACTGGATTGCATCTGCTAGACCCTACTTGGGTTGTGTTGGGATTGGCCCAGTTACGCTTGAGTGATGCTGATCACAGGTTGGGGCTTTACTCGGGTTACTTTGGGTGGTTTTGACCACAGGATTGGGCGTCATGGACATCGACTTAAGGCAGTACGACTATCAGGTCGGGCATGGTCCGGGATACTAGGATGGCGATGCCATCAGACTTGAGCGACATGGTCGTAGGGACATGAGGTGTCGGACGTGTTGGTGGCTTAGGAATATTTTGGTGATTACCGCTCACCGTGAGTTTGAGTAGTGTGCACACAAAGATACTCTGTGATGAGGTGGTTTTGACCACTCGTGTGGGTAGAGGCCCCGTAGTTGCGGTTAGGTATTTTGGTTGGGGGTGCATACCGTAGAAATCCACAGGGCAGGTGAGGAGCCTTCAGGGAATGGGCGTGCCTTCGGGACATCGGTACTTGAGACACAAGGTGTCAGAAGGAACATGGTACCGAGTTACTATTTTTGGGCGTGCCTTCGGAACGTCGGTACTTGAGACACGTGGTGTCAGGAGGCACGTGGTGCCGGGTTACTATTTTTGGGTGTGCCTTCGGGACGTCGGTACTTGGGACACGTGGTGTCAGGAGGCACGTGGTGCCGGGTTACTATTTTTGGGCATGCCTTTGGGACGTCAGTACTTGAGACACGAGGTGTCAGGTGGCACATGGTGCCGGGTTACACGACAGAGATTCCAACGTTGGCCGAAGCAGGTGACGCTCCATGGTGGTTGTTGAGCACCAGTGGAGTTTGTGTTTAATTGTGCATTGTACTATTTACTGCTTTCCTTGTAAATTCATGTCTGGTTAAACATATATATCTGGTACGCACCATTGGGTGGTATCCTACTGAGACTTGTCTCACACCCTGTACGGGCCCATCGGGACGCATGCAGACTTTATGGATTTACGTGTAGGAAAGAGGCCAACTTTAGGAGCTGGGCTGCATTAGTTGTTTTATGGAGATGGTATGGACCTTCAGGTCATGCCTAGCTGGGGTTTACATTGTTTTGTTTACTTTTTTGTATCAGCATGATTACTTGTTGTAGCTACTGTTGTCTAGACATTGGTGCCCTTTTATATTCAGTTGTGTATGACTTTCTCTGGATGCATGTTTTACTGTTCAGTTGTAGTTACATGTTATTAGCATGTTGTTTTGTTTATTTCTGTTGATGTGTTATATTTACTACTTACACTGTTTATCTATATTGACTATGCTTCCACTCTGCGGGTCTAGTTCGAGTCTGCTGAGTCTTTCTTCGGCTACATCTTTATGATTTTTCTCGGACTGGTACCCTTATTATGATCCTCCGAGAGGGTATAGCCTCACCACTATACCTAACAGACCATCGCTGCTAGTCGACAGCCTTTGGCTTTCGGAGAGGTGCGCCTAAGGTAGTAACACCCGAACCGTTCGACACTTTTCGGGTGGATGGCCGGGTCTGGGACGTTACAAAGTGGTCTCAAATGGGTTCTTGACAGGGATTTAGTAGCAGCATTTTACTGGATACTAATGAGTTTGAGGCTTCTCATTTCTTTCTCCTGGGTTTACTATTTGGGGATATGGTAGACTGGAGATAGTTTGTTACAGGGACTGGGTTTCTAGCTTGTGCTTGGGTGCCTACAGCCCCAGGTACGAGGGATGTACCTAGTTTCCGCTTGTAGGAATTGCTATTTGCTTTTGCTTAGATTATAGTTGATATGATTTCCATCTCGGTGGATCACTTGATGTGTGAGGTTGTTGATTGTGATATGTGACCCTTGACCCGGTGTGGTAAGGGAGAATTGGACCATGGCCCGTTATGGAAAGTATGTGTTGCTTGGCTTTTGATAGGAACATTTTAGGGTCTTTCAATTTCATAATTGCACTTATTCTTTGTGAAGTGATAATTCCATGTGAATGAAATATCAAATTCCATGATTTATATGATTTAAAATGTGAATGGGGAAATTTATGATAGAACTGCTAGTTGTGCAAATGAGTATTCCATGATTTATCTTTTTTAGAATTGCATGCTGTAGGATGTTTGGGTCTGACTCTTATGAGAGCAGGCAGGTACTATGGGTGAGGCAATGTAACTGTCAGGATTGGGCGACTCATTCGTCGGTTTGAGGGAACGTGAGTCATAGGGATGGGCATGGCCCGATGTACTTTTGATACTTGGCTCTGTTGAGGACGGGTAAGGAGGCCGTGAGGCCGGGATGCTGTGGGGCATGGGTTTTGGTGAGGGGGAGTAAGGTTAGTTGTTATACACTGCCTTTTACTGCTTTCCTTATCTGCGCAGAATATATTGTTATATATATATATGTATGGGCTATCTGACCATTTATGGTATTCAACGGGTTACTCCTTCATGGCTCGATGGAGCGTCAGGCAGAAGATGATATAGTGCCACAGGATCAGGGTCAGAATTCGGTAAAGGCTGAGCACCAACCGCAGGTACAGGCTCAGGGATATAAACAGGTTCAGGATCTAGTTCAGTCCGGACAACAGCCGGGTTTGGCATCGTTTGGGCCATGGATCGATGAGCATCTCCGAGCTAGACTGGTATGTGTATTGTAGGGGATTGACGGAGGGACGCATGGTACAAAGCCTTCTATGGCATATATAATGCGGGAGTTCCAATCGCAGCACCCAGCACTGTTTCAGGGTGAGGGTGGTTCACAGGTGGCTGAGAACTGGATAGAAAGTATGCAGATGATCGTTGAGCATCTCGAGACGCCTCCGGGGTGGAGGGTCAAGCTGGCGATGTACATGCTGAGAGGACCAGCGAAGCGTTGGTGGGATGTACAGGTATAGGCTCATAGGCATGAGGGACTAGCTTGGAAGGACTTTGAGGATAGGTTATTTGAGCACTTTTACTCGGGGACGCTGAGGGCGGAGAGAGCTTGGGAGTTATTGAGTCTTCAGCAGGGAGACATGTACGTCATGGACTATGCAACTACTTTCACTGAGCTATCTCTCTTTGCACCTGGTATGGTAAGCGACGACGCAACTACGGTGAGGTGCTTCGAGGATGGATTACGACCCGCTATTAGGTTCCATGTGAATATCTTCAGGCTGGGTTCCTTCTCTGAGGCGGTGAAACAAAAGCTCATAGATGAGGGAAACGAGAGAGAGAAGTCTCGCTTGGGCAGGGTGACAGCTTCAGGTTATTGTTTGGACAGCAGGAAGCGAGGGTGGGATGAGTTTCATCAGGGTAGTCTGGCCAAGGATTTAGCTAGACCACCTCGTGGTAGTTCTTCAGTGATTTTATTCCAGTTTGGACAGCCAAGACATGTTCGGGCTCAGTGAAATAGGCCTCTGAAGGAGTACCGGGCATGTGTACCAGACGAGAATTTGGAGATGTTTTGTAGGAATCCTTCTCAGATAGCTGACAGGCAGGGACCAGGACAGACGGTAGCATCTGGAGTTGGTTCAAGTTCGATACCCGGAGAGGGTAGTCGAGGTTCAGTTGTGCACGAAGTTCGTGAAAAAGACGGTCGGACCTAGATGAGGGGTCAGTGGCCGGTCACTGGAGCAGCATCACAGGGAGGTCAGGCGTTAGGCAGCCGTGTTTCAGGCCAGGTGCACGCTGTGGAGCTGCCAGAGGCTGAGCAGGCGGGTGACCCGACGACAGTTAGCGGTACACCGCGGTGTGGCCGTGATATACATGTTTCCTTTTTGGAATGACCTGTAGAGACATGTCTGTTTTGAGTGCACATGGTGCACAAGATCTATATCGACTGACTAGATGCTAGTTAGTGGGATTGGCACCATATCGGGTACGTGATATATATATATATATATATATATATATATATATATATATATATATATATATGAGATGTGTAGCATCGGGGAATCGAGGATGTGGGTTACTTGAGGTGCTGAGGGCATTGGGGCATCACCGATGCGGGTTACTTGAGGTGCTGTGGGCATCGTGGATGCAGGTTACTTGAGGTGCTTGGCACCAGGACCTCGTATAGGCAGACACCGATGCGGTGCAGGATACGTTGGGTGTACACAGGAGAGCCAATGAGGTGCAGGGGTGACGATTAGTCACGGGAGGACTATGCGTCTGGAAAATAGGTTAGTAAACCTTGTTTGCTTTAAATTTGGTTTGGTTGAGACCGAGTAGGAAATTCCTAAGGTGGGGAGCCCCTTGAGGAATTTATCCAGAACCTTGGGACTGGGGTAGTCTAGGTTTTTTAACCGGGATGGGTGTGTTCGGTTCCATCTCCAGGTTTTGTTCAGTAGCTTAGGGACGAGCTACGTTAAGGTGGGGAGTTGGTAAGAACCCGGGTTTTTAGAATGGGTCAAAATCTCGACCCTGTTTAAAATTTTTACTGGTTTCTGAGGAAACTGGATTAAATGGGAAGTTTTTAGAAATTTCCAGACTACATGCCATGTACTTTGAGTATACTCTGTGTATGTGCAGGCGAGTGGACGACTGTGTGCTCACCGAGTACATGTCGTGTGGTGACCGTGTAGAAATTTCTTACTACACGGCGTGTAGTTTTCAATACGTCGTGTATCCATGACCGTTTGGTGGCCATAAATGGCATGTAGGCCGTTGGAAGGGTGAACCAGATACACGCCATGTTCCCCTAGGACACGCCGTTTATCCCCGACCGTTTGGTGGCCATAAATGGCGTGTAGGCCGTTGGAAGGGTGAACCAGATACACGACATGTTCCCCTAGGACACGCCGTGTAGTCTATCCATGTATGAGGGACATACATGGCATGTAGGCCTTTGGACGGGTAGAACAAGGAACACGCCGTGTTCCCTTTGGACACGCCGTGTTGTCTGGCCGTGTATGAGGAATATACATGGCGTGTGTGAAAGTCAGTGAGGAAAGGAAGAGGAATCAAGTACATGCCATGTACCCCTAGGTAAACACCATGTACTCATGTTGGCAGGTTTGGAAAGTAAGTCGGCAGAATTCAGCCGTCTTATGAACAGTTAAATGAACTATACACGGCATGTAGTCCCAAAGTACACGTTGTGTACTTTCTTTTTTTCACTTAAAACGGGCAGTAGCCTCGTATTGAGGCAGAACCTCAATACATTGGTCGGGTTTCATGAACCAAGCCGGCCTGGATTACAATCACTCCTCGGATCACTGTTTGAACTCCGATCCGAACTCCGATTTGTGCGTTGGAAACCCCTTTGTAAGGCCTCGATTCCTCTTTGGCTGTTTTGTCTGATTTTCATTCTAAAATGAGTTATAGGCATTTTAATGGTATTGAATCTTTTGTAGATTTACTGCATTTTAGACCAAATTGGCGGGTGTTACCGGAGGAGTAGCATCATATGAGTCTCAGGTAGGTGGTGAATACATCATTTTTTGTTTTTGTGGTGGTTTTGGGGTCGCGGACTCCGGGCGCGATGTCGGGTAATGAACGAAACCCTGTTTAATTGTTTTTATTTATTTATATAGAATTTTGGATGCCTTTAGGAATTCCATGACCAAGTTGTGATCGAGCGAGGCTGGGTTAGAGTCTGTTGCTCATTTGGGGCATTTTGGCCGGGGTGCCGAAATGGGTATAATTTGAACTGCTTAGTTTAAACTGTTGAGTTTAATTTGTTAAAGCATAATTGAATTTGTTTAAGGAATTCAAGACCATAGGTGTTGGTATGGGACATCACCTTGCATAGTGCAATTCAACTGTTTAGTTTGTTTTTCCTGGTTATATATTCTGTTTAAATATGTTATATATGAAATTGGTGGATTGCATCTGCTGGACCCTTTTGGGTTGTGTTGGGCATGGCCCGGTTACACTTGAGTGATGATGATCACAGGTTGGGGATTTTACCAGGTCACTTTGTGTGGTTTTGACTACAGGATTGGGCGTCGTGGAAGTCGGCTTGAGGCAGTACGACTGTCAGGTTGGGCATGGCCTGGGATACTAGGATGGAAATGCCATCGGACTTGAGTGACATGGTCGCAGGGACATGAGGTTTCAGATGTGTTGGTGGCTTAGGACTATTTTGGTGATTACCTCTCACTAGGACATTGAGTAGTGTGCACACAGAGATACTCCTTGATGAGGTGGTTTTGACCACTCGTGTGGGTAGAGGCCCCCGTGGTTGCGGTTAGGTATTTTGGTTGGGGGTGCTTGCCGTAGAAATCCACGGGGGAGGTGAGGAGCCTTTAGGGAATGGACGTGCCTTCGGGACATCAGTACTTGAGACACAAGGTGTCAGGAGGCACATGGTGCTGGGTTACTATTTTAGGGCGTGCCTTCGGGACGTCGGTACTTGAGACACATGGTTTCAGGAGGCACGTGGTGCCCGGTTACTATTTTTGGGCGTGCCTTCGGGACGTCGGTACTTGAGACACGTGGTTTCAGGAGGCATGTGGTGCCGGGTTACTATTTTTGGGCATGCCTTGGGGATGTCGGTACTTGAGACACGAGGTGTCAGGTGGCACGTGGTGCCGGGTTACACAATAGAGATTTCGGCATTTGCCGAAGCAGGTGACGCTCTATGGTGGATGTTGAGCACCAGTGGAGTTTGTGTTTAATTTTGCATTGTAATATATATTGATTTCCTTGTAAAAGAATGACTGCTTAAACACATATATTTGGTATGCACCATTGGGTGGTATCCTGCTGAGATTTGTCTCACACCCTGCACGGGCCCTTCGGGATGCGTGCAGACTTTATGGATTTACGTGCAGGAAATAGGCCAGCTTCAGGAGCTGGGATGCGTTAGTTGTTTCATGGAGATGGTATGGATCTTGAGGTCATGCCTAGATGGGGTTTACTTTGTTTTGTTTACTTTTCTATATCGGCATGCTTACTTGTTGTAGGTACTGTTAGTTAGCCATTGGCGCCCTTTTATATTCATTTTTGTATGACCTGCTCTGGATTCATGTTTTACTATTCAGTTGTAGTTACATGTTATTAACATGCTGTTGTGTTTATTTCCACTATTCTGTTATATTTACTACTTCTGTTGTTTATCTATATTGACTATACATCCGCTCTGCAGGTCTGGTTCGAGTCTGTTGAGTATTTCTTCCACTACCTCTTTATGATTTTTCTCAGACCAGTACCCTTATTATGATCCTCTAAGAGGGTATAACCTCCCCACTATACCTAACAGACCCTCGATGCTAGTCGGAATCCTTTGGAATTCGGGGAGGTGCACCTAACATAGTAACACCCGACCCGTTTGGCACTTTTCGAGTGGCTGGTCAGGTCTGGGACGTTACATAATATTTAGCCAGGAATCAGAGTTCTCATAGTACATTTGGGTTGGGATGATTTGTGGAAGTGGCCCACTTGAGCTTGAACCTTCAGTAAGGTGTCCTACTTATCTTTTTTAAATAAGGAATTAGAGTTCTCTATGCTCATTAATGTGTGGTGTGGATGTTTTTATCATAATCAACCTATAAGACCACATGAGTCATGCTTAGTGTGAGAAAAATGAGGAAGTGGTAGATCCAGAAAACCACACACCCTTCCTTCTCCACTGATGGAAAGGGAGGACGATGAAGGAAGAGGTTGGGGCAATGAATCAATGAGAGAGAAAGATCAAGAGGCTTTAATTTTCCTACTCTCGCACATTTTTATATCCAGAATAGTAACATTTAGAAATCTATCCATACATGACTCAGGTATAGCCTGAGAAGAGCAGGAGTGTCACCTCTAGAAGAAAGGCCCTGGGGTCACATTAAGGGGCATACCCTAAAGCTAGTTCTGGGATAGGGGAGAAACATTTCTCCTCATCAAAATGAAAGGAAGTCATGATAACATATAATTATCACTATTCCTCATTGAATGGAAAAGCCAATGATTTCCCCTGATCCCTATAACGGGGAGGTTCAAATGAGTATTCCAATGTTGAGCCCCGGGTTACCATAGGAATATGTAATTAATGACATTATGAGGGTCCTCGCACTTTCTAGGATTACCCTCATGACTCATGTTACCATGGGAATGTAAAATCATATGGATGTGGTGACACAGCTGATGGTTTTATCATATGGGTTTGATGGCTTTGGAAGAGGCGTTGACCTCATGTTGATAGATTGGTTTGTAGAGGGGATTCAGAAGAAGGGATAGGAATAGAAGGGTGTGATTGGTATAGGATGTTGGAAAACATGAAGTTACCCTACACCGCATGTCATTTGTTTATGAAGTGTGGGGTACCCTCTACATGGCGTACTTCTAGGTGGGTAGAGGGGTCGTCCACGTACCAATGTGGTATACAGACATGGATACTGTTAGCATATCCATGTGGTATGCAGACCTAGATGTGGTTCACATACCGTAGTGGTACAAGGCCTCAGGTTCAATCTGCATAGGGTGGTGGTATGTGGTATTGGAGTCCATCCATGTGGCAGAATGCTACGTAGGGAAGGGTTTTGTCTGCAAAGAGTTTTTCTATGAGGTGCGCTAGATTGAAGAAGGGGCATTAGTCCTATAGTTTACAGGAAGTTCATCCATGAAGGGAGTAGGGTTTAAGGTTAACCAATTAGGTTTGCGGTTTTTTCCAATATTATTATCCTTCCTTCTTTTTATGGTTTTTGGTGTGTTTAAACCTACTTGAAAGTGTTTGTGGTTTTGTACTATGTAGATTAGTTACCTTCGAAGTATTCTATATGTAAACTCTATGCTCTCTAAAAATATGATCCTATCTCTCCTCTCTCTATAGTCTCCCTTTGGGGTCCTTTTATAGAGGGCCGAGGAGGCTATATCTATGTGTCGCACAATACCTTTTTCGGAAATCCATGTGGAAAACATCCAGTCTGTGGATGACTCGGTCAACCAAGGTTTGCGGGGATGGAGTTCACAATGGAAGAAATATACATCTCAATCCCACGAATGATGCAGTTCAAAGGATGATTCCAACCTCATCTTTTCTATGAATAGAGTTTGCGATTATTTTGTGTAGATGTGTACCTCTCCATCACATTTTTTCCAAAAATTCAGTTTGTGGGGTTGTGGTTTACGGGTGGAATTTATCCACCTCCATTCCACTAACGATGTGGTTTGTGTGGGATAAACATCATTCCTAATTTATTTCATGAACTACCTGGTTTCATGTCTTACAACTCATGGTCTAGTGTTTTACAGGTTGTCTATATACCATTTGGTTCACGGGAAATTTCATCCACTTACCATTCCTGGAAATCAATACGCAGACCACTTTGGTCCTTTTCTAAATTCGATTTCTTCAGTTTTCTTTTCAAATTTTCTAACGAGCATGTGTATTATTATTTCATAAAATTTTTGGGAGTATTTTACTTCCTTTTACTAAGTTTTCAAGAATCTAAAAATTCCCCCCATCTCAATGGGTTCCGATCGGGGTGAAGAGGAGGCTATTCTGATGTAGAAAGTGGTCCGAAACAGAACTGGTTTACGATAGAAAGGTGAACCTGTGGGCAAGACCACACCTGTATATAAGAGTCCCATGTAATTTTTCATTTATTAAACTTCTTGTTGAAATGTTATTCCCAAATTTCTCTTGTATTTATCTACTTCTGTGTACCAGTTCCTTCACAAAATCCGTCATATGCGAATCGTGCATCGCATTTCTCAAACTGAGAACTCTTCTCTATCGTTATCATATGCAAACTGACTTTTGAATCTATGAACTAATACATGAATCTTAAAATGTAAATTTGAACTAAAGTGTAGTAATACACTATGTGGTTCACCTGTTTTTCAGACTAAACCTCAATTCGATGAAGAAAAAATTAAATTTTTAGAATAAACTTTTAATACTTCACTTCGGATGACCATGTTGCGAGGATCAGTATGCGGATCAACTAGTTTGCAAACAATTTAGTTTTCTGGCCATTACTTCATGGGACAACATCTTGCAGAGCATTATTTGAACCACTTGTTCATGGGGAATGCATTCCATGCACCTTTTCCAATGTTTAGTATGTGGATCCTTATTAGGATAGATTCTTGTAGTAATTTATTATCTTTTGGTTTTTTACCCAAATCTTTTATTGTTATGACCTTTTTATATGGTCATTTTGATGTAGGATAATGTCTCTACCTCTTATCATAATAGAAGAGGACAGGAGGATGGTAGTTATGGCTTTGAATTATGAGCACAACATTCGTTCCTACCTCGTTCCTTAGTAGGGTATTCTTAGAGACCTCTTTTCTCTAGAGATCATAGTATATCCGTATAACGACCCATACTTTACATACATTGTTATTAATTAAAAATTAAAGCACACTTATTACAACATATAAGAAAACCATGAAAGGACCGTATAGGTATAGTATCTTTAGAAACTGAGAAACATAAACATCTGGTTCATAAATCATCTACATTGTCTCCCATTAATTTCATCATATCTAGAGTTCCTTTTGGAATATCCTACTTAATAACCTTCTTCCTGACCCGGGGAAAGAAAACATACAAAATGGTGATCTCAAATGCTCAGTAAGGGTAAACAAAGGAAATATTATATTCAAAAGAACATAGCATTTCGAAAAATATTAACCTGAAAAAGAGATCATAATATCATAACATGGGATAAATCATAGTAGTGAAATGTAATCCCAATAATCATAACATAAAACATGAAACATTGTGGAACACACACATAATCATAGAAAATCATTTCTTATTAGTCAAGACCCATTTCCAAGACTATCTTAGCGGACAAAGTCCATTTCTGAAAGAATTTCACTCCTCGTTCCAGTCCTGTATCACTAAACCTAATTAACCTTCCATTCCATCCATGTCTATCTCATGAGATATAAATATTTACACAATTCATTAGAGGGAGATATAGGTCCCACCCATCTCATAATTATACCATTCTTATGTTTTCCACAAAATCATAAATCATATATCATAACATAACCCATGTAATAAAAATGGGATTCTTAAACATCATGCCATCATAACATAATCCATATAAGATAAAAGGACATCATAAAATTAATTACATCATAACATAATAAAATCAATGTAAAAATAGGGATAGAAACAAAACCCTATATTATCTTAGATGGAAAATAATTTTGATAAAACACTTGAAATCCATTCTTGAAGACAATATCCTTTCTACTTCAAAAACATTTTTCCTTTCTTAACATGTCATAAAATTTTAAACTAAAAGAAATTAATTAAAAATAAACTTGAAAAATTTTAAATGAAGATTCATGGAAATAATGTTCTAAAAATCCATTCAATCCGTATAAGTTAAATAAAAACATTCTTCTCGCACTTTGGCCGGAAAAGTCAAAAAAGTACCTCGTACTAAAAATGACAAAATATTCCTTTCATATCTTTTACTAAAAACTCACCAAAGGGTAAAATTGGATTTAAAAAATTATAGGAGGATAGATATAATATTACATATTGATGAAACATGGATGTGGATGATAAATATTCCCCTTTAAATTCTAAAGTATAAACAATCTTGGATAAAAATGAGATTGCGAGATTTTCCATTACCTTAGGTCTGATTTGCTTCGTACGTGTCTAAACCTCTTGTATAATGATTTAAATAATGTTATTGACTTATTCCAAATCGTACTCATTGTTATTTTATCATATATGGTCATATTCTTAGCTTTATATTAGTAATATTTCATTGCTACTTGTTATTTGGGTGTTTATTGCTTTTTTTGTTATTATACGTGTTTTTGTCGAATAAATTATTATTCTTATTTTTAGGTTATAGATACCTCATTTACAGAATGGTATTAGTGTAATATATATCAAATTTATTCATTAAATTCATTTATATAATCATTATGGATTTAAGATCATGTAGAACGAGTCACATCACATTGTGGAGACGGTAGGCCGTACGTACGCACGAGCGATGATATCGTTCCCATGATCGTGGAATTGTATTGAAGTGTATGTATACTATTTCAGAATCAATATCAATTTACAATAATCATATATAGTTATTCTTTACACCATTATACCCATCCAAGTAAGGTGGTGGTGGAAAACATATTACACCACGACGTGGAGATGATATTCCGTACGTACACGCGCATGATGATTTCGTTTTCCGTAGGATGGATAGAAGGTGAAATAAGGCTGTTTCATATTTATAATAAAATATCTATATATGAGTGATACGTATGTTATTACTTCATAATTAGACAACTAAAGAAGAAGAAGTATAAGAAGAAATAAAGTTGAAAGAATCGGTAACGGACATTACCTCTTCTTTGAAAGGCCTCTTCTTAACCTCCTCTCAGGGCACTAAAGATGGTCTTTGAAGAAGACCAGGACCTATAGGATGGTTCTAGGGAAGTGAAGAAGAGAAATTGGCAGGGGTTGGTCGAGATTTAAGGCTCAAAGTGGTGTGAGGAGGAGAGGTAGGAGGTTCCCTTTCATAAGGGAGGAGAGGGGCACCTTAGAAAAAACATAACATATTATTTTATAATAAAGACATATTTGGTTTTTAATAGCTCCAAATTGATTTATTTAAAAGCTAAGGTGGGTATGGGTCTAACTCCTCTGAACAAATAGATTTTAGACAAGTTTAGATTACTATTTTAACCATATCATTTAGATTAAACTCTAAGTAAAATAATTTAACTTTAACCGTGTCTTTTTGTTTTCTTACACTATATAGTTAAAAAACATACGATAACAAGCCAAAAGAACCCCAAGTGGTTCATTATTAATATATATAACCTTATATAAGCCGTTTGGATGAACCTTAGATTTTTATAAATAAAATAACAATTAATAATGTAATATTTGTTTTAAAAACTATTCTTTGTCAATTTTGACACTATTTGGTAATGGATTTTTTTGAAAATCATAACAGCATGATTAGTTAGAAAAAAGTTAATTAAATGAATAATAATATTTCCTATTAATCTATAAAATTAGTTTAATTCATAAAAAGTCTCAAATTACATTTATTTGGGTATTTATAATATCAATTATGTTAATATTTTCTTAATAAGTTAATTACTGCATCATCATTGTGTCATCAATAAATTAAATTATTTAAAGTCTAAAAATTATAAATAAAATATCATTATGTATGAAATATTTCTATATTTCTAATGAATATTTATAGTCGAATTTATCTTATTCATAACTCTATATTAAAAATGTTTTAGTTATTAAACTTTGATTTTAACTATTTCAACTCTTCTTTAAATAAAATAATAATAAGTGTCCTAATCTAATCCAAATGGACCTAAATGGTCATATTTTATTCCTAAGGTTGTTTTTGGTCAAATTAAACTTATCAAATAGAATTAGTACATGTGTTAGGGTAAAATAATACCATTTTTACCCTTAATTACCCTATTTACTTTTAACCGTGGTAAATAAAAGCAAAAAGTTACTATTCACAAAAAATTATTTTTATCTTATTAAACCAAATTTTACTCCTTGATATTAACCGTGTCTATTGAATTTTATAAATTCCACTCACAGAAGCGGTAAAATTATGTTTTATGTAAATTTTCAACTTCTCCTAGGAGGTGGGTAAAAGACGGTGAAAAGTTCAATAAAATTTTTATATATCTGAAATTATTATAAAATGACTCCAATGAATTAATTTTAACTTATATAGGTATTATGTATCAATTTTGACCTAAAATAAATTTAAATAAAATAAATAATTATTTAAATAAAAAGTCTGTTTTAAATAGTAACCCAGTGTTTTCACTATTCATCAAAAATTTTAAGTTTTTAGAAAAATACCAAAAATACTCCCTAGGATAATTTTGATATTCCGAATCCAAAAAGGAAGTCCATTTTGAAATATAAGATTTATAAAATTTCAAAAAGTGGGTATTACTATTCATAACGGCTAGTTTTAATAATATTTTAATAGCATATCGTTGTTTAGTGAAACTCGGTATTGCGTACAATGCAAGCTATCAAGGAAGGTCGCGATTGTGTGTAAAGGAAGCCAAGATAGTGTTGTGTGTAGTGAAATATTCCTTTTATGATGTATATAGCATAAAAACAAAATATTTCTCATAAAAATCTCGGGTGTTACATTCTACCCCCCTTAAAATGAATTTCGCCTTCGAAATTCGTCACTCTATAACAAACCAATGAGGATACCTCTCCCTCATCATATCCTCAAGATCCCATGTAACTTCTTCTAATTGGTGGTTCCTCCATAAAAATTTCACCAAGAGAGTGGGTTTGCTTCTTAGCACTTTTTCGCCATGATCCAGAATCTCTATCTGCTATTCTTTATAAGAAAGATCTTGCTCTAGTGGTACAACTTCTGAGCTGAGTACATGTGAAGGATCAGGTATGTACTTTCTCAGGAGAGATACATGTAACACATCGGGAACTTGAGAGATATTCGGTGGAAGCGCCAATCGGTAAGCTACCTTCCCAACAAGATCCACTATTTCGAATGGACCGATATACCTAGGGCTCAACTTTCCCTTCTTTCTAAATCTCATTACTCTCTTCCAAGGAGATATTTGTAAGCACACTTTATCACCACTTCATACTCTAGGTCTTTTCTTCAGTTATCGGCATAAATTTTTTGTCGACTCTGAGCTGCTCTTATGTGTTGTTGAATAGATCGGATCCTTTCTGCCATCTCATCAACAAGATCAGGTCCTAATAGCTTTCTTTCCCCAACTTCATCCCAGCAAGTTGGAGTTCGGAATTTATTTTCATAGAGAGATTCATAAGGAGCCATCTGAATACTGGAGTGAAAGCTATTATTATAAGAAAATTCCACCAAAGGTAGGTGTTGATCCCAACCACCTTTGAAATCCATAGAGCAAGCTCTTAACATATCTTCTAGAGTTTGAATTGTTCTTTAAGACTGACCGTCTATTTGAGAATGATAAGCAGTGATGAAACTCAACTCTGTATCCAAAGTATGCTGAAGACTTCTCCAAAACTTTAGGGTAAACCTCAGATCCCGATCAGATATAATGGAAAGTGGTACTCCATGAAATCTTACCACTTCCTTTACATATATCCTGGCAAGCTTATCTAGAGATAAATCTTCTATAATAGCAATGAAGTGTGCCGACTTCGTAAGACGATCAACTATGACCCAGATAGAATTATTGCCTTTGGACGTTTTAGGAAGTCCAGTGACAAAGTCCATAGTGATGTTTTCCCATTTCCATTCGGGTATGGGTAATGGTTGTAACATCCCCTTAGACTTCTATCTCTCAGCTTTAACTTTCTGACAAACCAAGCATCGAGAGACATATTCAGCAACATCTCTTTTCATTCCATCCCACCAGAAGTACTCTTTCAGGTCCCTATACATCTTCGTGCTTCCAGGATGAATAGAGAATGAAGAACTATGAGCTTCATCCAATATTTCCTTCTTTAATTATGGGATGGGAGGAACACAAAACCGTTTCCCGAACCTTATTATTTCATCACAATCAAAGTGAAATTCAGGAACATTTCTCACCTTCTTTTGTAACTCTACATCTTCTTTCTGTGCCTCTTTAATCTTCACATGTATAGATGGTTGAACATTCATTTGAGAAAGATAAGATTCTTCCCCTTCCATTATAATTCCAAGATCAATCCTTTGTAAATCCATAAATATTGGATCTTTTGTGATCCTCATCATGGATATGCTATCTTGGGCTTTTCGAATTAATGCATCTGCCACCTTGTTTGCTTTCCTAGAGTGATAATGAATTGAACAGTCGTAATCCTTAAGCAGCTCCAACCATCTTCTTTGGCGCATATTCAGCTCCTTTTGTGTGAAAATATACTTTAAACTTTTATGATCAGTATAAATATCACACCTTTCACCATAAAGATAATGCCTCCATATTTTTAATGCAATGATTACCGCAGCTAACTCCAAATCCTGAGTTGGGTAATTTTGCTCATGGATTTTCAACTATCGTGAGGCATAAGCTATCAACATATCATTTTTCATGAGAACACACCAAAGTAACTTCTTGGATGCATCACTGTAGATCACAAACCTTTATCCAGTACAAGGAAGTGTGAGTATAGGTGAACTGGATAACCTTCTTTTTAACTCCTAGAAATTCTCTTCACACTCCTCCATCCAAACGAACTTAACTCCTTTTCGAGTCAACCTGGGGAGTGGATTAGATAACTGTGAAAAATCTTTCACAAAACATTGATAATATCCATCCAAACCAAGAAAACTTCGGATCTCAGTTACTGTTGTTGGTCTTAACCATCTTTCAATAACCTCTGTTTTTGCTGGATCCACAGATATCCCCTCTTTTGAGATTATGTGACCCACAAATGAAAATTTTTGAAGCCAAAATTCACACTTGGTAAATTTGGAATAAATCATCTCCTTTCTCAGGGTCTTCAATACAATTATCAAGTGATCTTCATGTTCTTCCTTGCTCTTTGAATAGACAAGAATATCATCGATAAAGACTACCACAAACTGATCAAGATAGTCTCTAAATAATCTATTCATTAGATCCATGAAGATAGCAAAGGCATTAGTAAGACCAAATGGCATCACTATAAATTCATTGTGTCCATACCTTGTATGAAAATCCTTATTTGGTATATCCTCCCTTTTGACCCTTAATTGATGATACCCTGAACAAAGATCAATCTTGTAAAAGTATTGAGCTCCGTGTAGTAGGTCAAATAAGTCAGCAATGCGTGGGAGAGGATATTTATTCTTGATAGTGATCTTGTTAAGTTCTCAATAATCAATGTAGAGTCTCATTGATCTATCTTTCTTCTTAAAAAACAGAAAAAATGCTCCCCAAGGTGATGCACTAGGGAGTATTAATCCCTTATCAAGATTATCTTGGTGTTGCTTCTTCAATTCCTGCAACTCAATTGGGGGCATTCTATAAGGTGTCTTTGAAATATGTAAAGCACCAGGTATGAGTTCTATTGAAAACTCAAATTCACGATTTGGTGGAAGATCAGGAAATTCCTCCAGAAATAAATCATCAAACTCTCATACAATGGGAATATTCTTAATCGTGAGTTTCTCTCCAACCATTTGAGATAAATAACCTTCATTTATTGGAATCAAGACCCAAAAGATGGAAGAAATTTCCACTGGAAGGTTATGTTCATCCTTGCATCGATAGATGATCATAGATTGATCAGGAATATGAAATGTGACTTCCCTTCTTTGGAAATTGATATGAGATCCATATAAAGAAATCCAATCCATGCCAAGAATCACATAAAATTCCACTATAGGAAGGATCACAAGATTTGCAAGAATCACCTTCCCACAAACTTCAATCGGAGAAGAATTGTAAACTTTTGATGCGACTGTTGTGCCATTAGGGGTTGTCACAGCTAACTCAATATCTAAATGCTGAGGTAATATGGCGATACCCTTAGAAAATTCTTCAGAAATAAAAGAGTGGGTGGATCCAAAATCAAATAAAACATTTTCTACATTAGAGTGGATGGTAAGTGTACCTTTCACCACTTCGTTATCATACTCCACATCGCTGATAGAAATTGCATGTGACTTTCCTTTTTTTTAGCCTTAAGATTTTGTTGATGTCGATCATCATCAACAACCCTTGGATTAGGGCATTGATTGGAATAATGCCCTATTTCCTTGTACTTGTAACATTGAAGTGTAGGAGGTGCACTCTGTGTAGCCTTTTCTTTCTTCACATCATTAGACATCTTCTTCCCATCATTGCGGCATTCAAATGCCCGATGAACTTATTTTCTACATTTGAAACATTTAATTGTCCTTTAAGACAACTCCCTCTATATTCCTTTCCACACTTTGAGCATAAGGGAAAACTCAGCTTCTATTCAGTGTGCTCTTTAGATTTCCCTTTGAATTCCATTTTCCTCTTCTTATCAAACCCATAGGACTGATGGGTAACTCCAATCTCCATATCAACCTTGAGAGCACATCGAACGATTTCCTCGTAGCTATTGATGTCCCTTATGGCTAACGTCCTTCGAAGACTTGGTTTTAAGCCACTAAAGAATCGATCGATATTACTCTCAGGTTGGATAATAATCCAAGAAGCGTACCTTGCAAGTCTTGTAAAATTTTCATCGTAGGTACAAACAGATTCATTATCCTTTTGCTTCAGTTCAAGAAACTCCTTCTCCATCTTTGTTCGAAGAATACGAGGGAAGTACTTATTGAAAAATAAGTTCTTGAACTTGTCCAATTCCAGGGATTAAATTTCATCCCTTTGCCTCGTATTCTTTATAAGATTCCACCATTGATCAGCTTCACCTTCCAAACGATATACTGCTAAGATGAATTTATCATGTTCAGAACATTGAAGAACTGATAATATCTTTTCAGTAGTACTGATCCATTGTTTAGCAACTAATGGATCAGTAGACCTGCTGAATGAGGGTGGACGCTACCTCATGAAGGATTGAACAGAATGTTGCTCTTTCCTTTGCTTATTTGGATGTCTTGCATGATTCATAGCTTGAGAAAGTTGTGTGAGCATGACTACAAGATTTTTTATTCCATCTCCCATAATGTTTGGTTGCTCAGGGGGGCAATCATTGAATTTCCCATCGCATTCCACATTAACATGGTTCCTTCGGGTTCCAGCCATTAACTAAAACCAAGAATAATAGTGTGAGAAACATTAATTATAATCGGAAAACCACATAATCAATAATAAAATTTTACACTTAAGGTCTTATCATAGGTTGTTCATGGCCATTTCTAAAACACTAAGATTGTGTTCTATGCTTAGACTTATCCTTAGGATTCTTACTAGGGATTTCACATCCTAGTTTCTAAAGGTTGACTATAACCTCCCTCTGATACCAACTATAACGACCCATATTTTACATGCATAGTTATTACATCAAAACTGAAGCACACTTATTACAACATATAACAAAACCATGAAAGGACCGTATAGGTATAGTGTCTTTAGAAACTGGGAAACATAAACAACTGGTTAATAAATCATCTACATTGTCTCCTGTTTATTTCATCATATCTAGAGTCCCTTTTGGCATATCCTACTTAATAACCTTCTTCCTGACCTGGGGAAAGAAAACATACAAAAGGGTGAGCTCAAATGCTGAGTAAGAGTAAAAAAAGGAAATATCAAATTCAAAAGAATATGGAATTTCAAAAATATTAACCTGCAAAAGAGATCATAATATCATAACATGGGATAAATCATAGTAGTGAAATGTAATCCCAATAATCATAACATAAAACAAGAAACTTTTTGGCATACACACATAATCATAGAAAAATCATTTCTTATTATTCAAGACTCATTTCCAAGACTATATTAATAGACAAAGTCCATTTCCGAACTGAGTTCACTCCTCGTTCCAGTCTTGTATCACTGAACCGGATTAACCTGCCATTCCAGCCATTTCTATCTCATGAGATATAAATCTTTATGCAATGCATTGGAGGGAGATATAGGTCCCACCCATATCATAATGATACCATTCTTATGTGTTCTACAAAATCATAAATTATATATCATAGCATAACCCATGTAATAAAAATGAGATTCTTAAACATCATGCCATCATAACATAATCCATATAAGATAAAAGGACATCATAAAATTAATTACATCATAACATAATAAAATTAATGTAAAAATAGGGATAGAAACAAAACCCTGTATTATCTTAGATGGAAAATAATTTTGATAAAACACTTGAAATCCATTCTTGAGGAAAATATCCTTTCTACTTCAAAAACATTTTTCCATTCTTAACATGTAATACAATTTTAAACTAAAAGAAGTTGATTATAAATAAACTTGAAAACTTGTAAAGGAAGATTCATGGAAATAATGTTCTAAAAATCCATTCATGCCGTATAAGTTAAAGAAAAACATTCTTCTCGTACTTTGGCCAGAAAAGTCAAAAAAGTACCTCATACGAAAAACGACAAAAGATTCCTTTCATATCTTTTACTAAAAACTCAACGAAGGGTAAAATTGGATTTAAAAAATTGTAGGAGGATAGAAATAATATTACATATTTAGGAAACATGGATTTGGATGAAAAATATTCCCTAGTAAATTATGAAGTATAAACAATCTCGGATAAAAATTAGATTGCGAGATTTTCCCTTACCTTAGGTCTGATTTGCTTCGTACATGTCCGAAACTCCTGTATAATGATTTAAATAATGTTATTGACATATTTCAAAATATTACTCATTGTTATGATATCATATATGTTCATATTTTTAGTTTCGTATTAGTAATATTCCATTGCTACTTATTATTCGGGTGTTTATTGCTTTTTTTGTTCTTATGCGTGTTTTTGTCGAATAAATTCTTATTATTATTTTTAGGTTATAGATAAATCATTTACAGAATGGTATTAGTGTAATATATATCATATTTATTCATTAAATTCCTTTATATAATCATTATTCATTGAAGATCATGTAGAACGAGTCGCATCACATCGTGGAGATGGTAGGTCGTACGTACGCACGAGCGATGATATCGTTCGCATGATCGTGGAATTGTATTGAAGTGTATGTATACTATTTAAGAATCAATATCACTTTACAATAATCATGTATAGTTATTATTTACACCATTATACCCATCCAAGTAAGGTGTTGGTGGAAAATAGATTACACCATGGCGTGGAGACGATATTCCGTACGTACGCACACGCAGTGATTTCGTTTTCCGTAGGATGGATAGAAGGTGAAATAGAGTTGTTTCATATTTATAATAAAATATAAGTATATTAGTGATACTTATGTTATTACTTCATAATTAAACAACTAAATAAGAAAAAGTAGAAGAAGAAATAAAGTTGAAAGAATCGGTAATAGACATTACCTCTTCTTTGAAGCGCCTCTTGTTAACCTCCTCTTAGGCCACTAAAGATGATCTTTGAAGAACACCAGGACCTCTAGGATATTTCTAGGGAAGTGTAGAAGAGAAATTGGTAGGGTTTGGACGAGCTTTAATGATCAAAGTGGTGTGAGGTTGAGATGGATGAGGTGCCCTTTTATAAGGGAGGAGAGGGGCACCTTAAGAAAAACTTAAGATATTATTTTATAATAAAGTCATATTCGGTTTTTAATAGCTCCAAATTTATTTATTTCAAAGATAAGGTGGGTATGGGAATAAGTCCTCTCAACCAGTAGATTTTAGACAAGTTTAGGTTACTATTTTAACCTTATCATTTAGATTTAACTCTAAGTTAAATAATTTAACTTTTACCGTGTCTTTTTGTTTTCTTACACTATATGGTTAATAAACATACTATAACAAGAAAAAGGAACCCCAAGTGGTTCATTATTAATATATATAACCTTATATAAGTCGTTTGGCCGAACCTTATATTTTTATGAATAAAATAACAATTAATAATATAATATTTGTTTTAAAAACTATTTTATTTTAATTTTGAAACTATTTGGTAATTGATTTTTGTAAAAATTATAACAGAATGATTAGTCCAAAAAAAGTTAATTAAATCAATACTAATATGTCCTATTAACCTATAAAATTAGTTTAATTCATAAAAAATTTCAAATTACATTTTTTTGGGTATTTATAATATCAATTATGTTAATATTTCCTTAATAAGTCAATTACTACATCATCATTGTGTCATAAATAAATTAAATTATTTAAAGTCTAGAAATTATAAATAAAATACTATTATTTAGGAAATATTTTTAGATTTATAATGAATATTTATAGTCGAATTTATCTTATTCATAACCCTATATTAAAAATGTGTTAGTTATTAAACTTTGATTTTCACTATTTTAACTATTCTTTAAATAAAATAATAATAATTTTTCTCATCTAATCCAAGTGAACCTAAATGGTCATATTTTATTCCTAAGGTTTCTTTTGGTCGAATTAAACTTATCCAATAGAATTAGGACATGTTTTAGGGTAATAATAATACCATTTTTAACCTTAATTACCCTATTTACTTTTAACTATGGTAAATAAAAGTAAAAAGTAACTGTTCAAAAGAAATTATTTTTATCTTATTAAACCACATTTTACTCCTTGATATTAACTATGTCTCTCGTATTTTCTAAATTCCACTCAGAGAAGCGGTAAAATTATGTTTTATGTAAATTTTTAAATTCTTCTAGGAGGTGGGTAACAAACAGTGAAAAGTTCAATAAAATTTTTATATATCTAAAATTATTATAAAATGACTCCAATGAATTTATTTGAAATTATATAGGTATTGTGTATCAATTTTTACATAAAATAAATTTAAATTAAATAAATAATTATTTAAATAAAAAGTCCGTTTTTAAATAGTAACCAAGTGTTTTCATTATTCATCAAAAATTGAAAGTTTTTAGAAAAATACCAAATATTCACCCTAGGATAATTTCGATATTTCGAATCCAAAAATGAAGTCCATTTTGAAAGATAAAATTTATAAAATTTCAAAAAGTGGGTATTACTATTCATAATGGCTAGTTTTAATAATATTTTAATAGCATATCGTTGTTTAGTAAAACTCGGTATTGCGTACAACACAAGCTATCGAGGAAGGTCGCGATTGCGTGTAAAGAAATCCAAGCTAGTGTTGTGTGTAGTGAAAGATTCCTTTGATGATGTATATAACATAAAAACAAAATATTTCTCATAAAAATCTTGTGTGTTACAATCTGCTATTTGTCCAGTTTTCGCTCTATAACTTTGGCCTCCTATATGACATTCCCTTACCGTTGGACAATCATAGTACTCCTCTTATTCTATTTTAGGTATCCCAAGGGAGTGATCGGACTAATATTTATTTAACAGGAGAAATTTTAACTGATTCTACTCAATAGAATGCTTTTACACTAAAAGGCTCTGTGTGGGCACGGAGTAATCGTTTTCATCGTAACACCTCTTTGAGGTCGGTCATCTGGGAGTACCCATCGATTTTAATTATTTATCAATAAAATATCAATGGTGGTTGGAGAACCAAATGGTACTTGGGATCTAGAGGATACTTTTCTGATAAGTGGTTCTATGAATTCTAGGTGTTTTATATTTTTTTGGAATCCCCTAGCCAGTTGGAAGCAGTAAACTTGAATAAGAAAGAATGTGTCTCCCAATTTTCAATCTACTCACCAGGTGAGATTTTGATCTAACTTCTTAGTCTTTGGTTTTCAAGAACCAAAACTTCCACCTATTTCATGGGGAGGTGAGGATTAGTTTATGGGACATCCATGACCATGGAGGGATTAGTATTCTATGAAAAATGTTTGATGAGTTTCATCTAGCATCCAATTATTGGGGGAATGTCGAACAATTATCTTTATTGGAAATAAATTTATTGGTTATAGAAAAGGGATTACTCAATCAACCCCTCCGTGCTCACTCTCATATTTCATTCAATAATTGGATTGGTTTGTTATTATAGGTGAATGAACCTAGCTCGAGGGTTCGCTATAGCCGAAGTCACCTGACTCACAATCCTCAATAAATTCATAGCTCATATTGTGATACCCTTGAGGTGGGTCGGTACACCACCTGGGGTACGAGATCTGGTTAGACATTTCCCCCCAATATAATATTACTGGTAATCTTTTCCATGTTCCTGTGTGGATGGATCTTCTCCTCTCACGACATAAACTCTGGTGTTAGGTATTTCACCTCATGATGGAAGTCACATTGGAAGAGGGATATCCCATTAACTCGGTTGTTCCTACCCTCACCCAATTCTATGAACTGTTTGGGAATATGCAGGAAGGGAAACCCCCACATCATCATAGAAAGACGTTTTAATTTTTTTATGGCTAGTTGGAAGAGCATTTCCACTGCTACATGTATCGACATACTATGAGGGTTCCTCATTTTTAATTTTTTCTAGATATTTTTAAAATTACAACCATTCATCCCAAATCATTGAGTATTGATGATTCCACCAAACTATTGAGTGACGTTTCTTAGTTTTCTTTCACACCATACATTGTGACCCATAGATATATGATGGATAAAGAATGGGGATATTTATAAGAATGTTATTATATAATTGTACTTCCAGTTAAAGTTTTATATGCTCATATAGATAAGGTAACCATCTACAAACTGCTACTCTCCATACAGGTTTTCCAGGAAATTTGGATGCCTTCAACAAGACCCTCCTCTCCCTATTTTTCTGGTTAAGAGGAAGTCTCATCCCATGATTCATTGCCAATTTTTGTTGTCCATGATGCCATAGGATGCTAATTTGGAAGTCCTAAATCCTCCCACATTAGCCAAAACATACCTATCATTAGAGTACATCCAATTTTGGGTATCTTTCTACCCTAATAGGGAATTGGGAAGGCCAGATCAACCAGTTCAGAGATCATTGGCTATTTTCAATATTATGCCAACTATGCCATTTTCATTATTTATTCCCCTATATGGTGAGAAGGAATTCTACCTGCCATCACATACGTTTGGAAGGGGCTTCACCCACACAACCCATATTCATGTAAAGCGACTAAAATTATGTAAATTTCGCGGATTTATTTAATGGTCCTACTAAAGCTGGTTGGAGTGGGACATCACCAAATGTTCCTAAAGTTGCTTTCAGTTCCCCTCATTTAGTCCTAAAGGATAATCCATCTATTGCGTGGGAAATTTTCTCTTCTTGGGTAAATCATCTCAAGGAACTTCCATCTTCTACAATAATTATTCCCAATTACATACCATTTGTGAGGTAAGGGGACCAAGATTCTGGTGCATTAAAAGGCATCGAGATATGATAAAACGATCACGGTGTCAAATCCACACTCATTTTTCAGAAACACCCATGATATACTTTTCTAATGACAAAGATAAATTTTGATGAATATTTGTCGATCTGATTTTATGTTGATTTGATTATCGATGTATGAATATCCTTATGTATCAACTTTTTATATCTCAAAGGATCTATCAGATTGTGAAGGAAACCTCGCTCGGTTCAATGATTCTCACCACCAAGATCAGACTTTATAGGATATTTTTGACAAGTTTAATCATCTGCAGGCTGAGGAAGCTAGTCCTCCTAACCAGGTGATTGCCCAGATGGAGGAACTGCATGAGTGTGAGGCTCTCATGGCCAGACTAAAAGTGAAACTGCATCATCAAGTAAAAATAATGAGGGTGTCAAATAGAAAGAATGATACATCTGGATTTTTATGAAGTGAGTATGCCCAATGGTTAAAGATGAAGCTAGATAGAGGGATGATTTGGAACAATCCCTTATCGTCCATTGTCAGGTAGTTATCGAACTCTTGGAGAGGGAAAGTTGGGCCTCATTGTAATATATTTCTCTACCCTAAACCCCCTTTGTTTTGACATCAGGGAGAGAATTTAGAATTTGGATACCCACCCAACCTCACCTATTTTGATAAAACATGAACATTTTTTATTCTAGTGTTCTTATTTTACCATTTCATGCACTATAAATCATTTACGGTCAACTGCATTGAAACCATAATCTCAACCGGATATCAATTACAATCAAGATCCAGGATAATGAAAATAATAAAATCATTCCCTAATTTTTTCCTGGGAAGAGGGGATTAGTGAGTGTTGTCTGAATATTTCTAGGGTCACATGAAAAACCCTACAATCATTGTGCCTTTTTCGTTATCACCCTAATTTTTTGCATAATCCTATTATGGTGTGGGATTAGAGGTTATAATTTTCCTTTTTATAGGCCACCCTTTTTGTTTTTTTACCTAAAAATATTTTCATAATTGGATGATTTTTTGATTTCTCAATGTTTTTCCTAAACTATATTTAGTATAGGTTAAGCGAGCTAGAATATACTTTTGTCCATGGTTCCCATTGTGGGTTTTTACCCGAGCGAGTGTTGTGTTTTATTTCATTGATAGCTTAGAGTTATTCCAACTAAACTATCATTACTGATGTTTTAGGTCCAACATCTTTGAACATGAATTATGGGTAAAGGACTACAATTTAGGACACGTTAACCTAGAGTGTCCCAGAAACTTTCAGACATGAATGAGGGATTTTTCTTGACCTTGAATTGTGATTTATGGATATGGAACATTATATGTGGAATGGAAGATGTGGGCTGTACGAAAGTGGTAAAGGAATCTTTTTAGGTCAAATTTTCCTTTGGTTGATAGGCCATTGTTCTGGGAAAAAAATGTAGAGTTTTTATGGCATTGTATGCATTGTCAAACAAAGGTTTTCAAAAAACACTAGACATCTATTTCAGATGGCCATAGAATTCGTACAGAATTTTGGATTTCTTTTTTCTATTAAGGGATGTAGTGGGTGGCCTATTAAGGGATCAATGTATTTAAGTATGGTTGAATCTATATTGGTTCTGGTTTAAAAACTGTTCCCATGTGAATTTGACTTGTGCAAAGGAGGGATGGTGAATGGAGTAGTTTAATGTTGTACAATCTGGACTTTTGAGACTTGTTTAAAGTATTTTTTTACTCTAACCATAGGGGGGAAATAATTTCCCTTTTACATGACAGTTCATCTAGAAATGTTCTGTCACCTTCAAGTTTGAGGGGAGAGAGATGTAAACTATTATATAGGGGGTTTCTAAAATTAGAGAATGAGGTGAGACATAGATGTCATAGGGGCGTATGGAGATAGGAAAATCCTCTCTTGAGGACAAATATTTCTTTGGTTGACATGTCATTTTTTGGGCAACATATGAAGAGCCACTGGGGAATTTCATGCATAGTCAAACAAAGGTGTCTGCAAGACACAAGCCATCCATTTCCAATGTCAAGGGATGGTTATGGGGATTCTGAACTTCCTAGATGTAGTGTATGGTGTGTGAAGAGGGGTGCCTGATTATGAAAACGGGGAATTTCATGTTGAACTTTTTCCAAGAATACCAAGAATTGATGGAGGCATTTTTATCCTGACCATGAGAGTTGTTTCCTTATGCATGTTCAACCCTTGTGTGGGTGGGGATGCAATAATATTATTTCATGGATGGATTTGAAATATTAGATTCAAATTTTCTACATATCATGTGATGACAAGAATCAAGTTGTGCATAGTTATTTTAATTCTCATTCCTTTGTGGATCTGATTCACACATATGGATGGAGATTTTTTTATACAAATTCACAAATGAGGTGGGGAATATGTCAAACATTCCTGTGTAGATTCATTTTCTTCATAGTGTTATGAGGGGAAATAACCATTGGATGTGACCTGTATTAAGGGTGAATATCGGGTATTGAGTATCATGTCATTTACTTGTCATGCGATTATGATGTTGATATATAATCCCTGAGTAACAAGAGGGTAATTGAGCCAGGATGTTCTGACATGTCCAGGAAGTGGGTAGGGAGGATAGTGTAAACCAAGGTTTTGAGGGATAATGGATTATAAGAAATCACATGGGGTTTAGAAGACATTATTCAATCAAAAATAGGAAACTCTTCTCCTGGTAAACACTTTCCTTTGGTTGACAGGCCATTTTTGTGGGCAATATATGTAGAGCAGCCGAGACATTGTGCGAATAGTAAAAAAAAGGTGTCTGCAGGACACTGACCTTCCATTCCCAATATCCATGGGGGATTATGACTATCCAAGATCATTCAAATCATGGAGTTTGAGGAATGGATAGATTTGGTTTAGAAATATCATAAACACTCGGGTCTTGATTACTCACAGACTTGGGAGTCTATCTACAATGATTTGACCAACATGTGAGGCGGGATAATTTCATTAGTGTCTACATTAAAATCCATCATAATTATTCTATCCATAATATCTTACCCTAGTTATGGTATTTGGAAAATTGATTCCAAAATGGTGTTCCATATTTGAAACCTTATGAAATATTTTTCTAGGAGACAACTAGAAGGGTTTCTGACTCTATATGATACCAATATGGTAAAAAAGATTACAATTTCCCTTTATGGTTTAAATTAATAATATAATTCTAACACCCCATTACATGTTTTGATGTTTTCCTTGACATATTTTTTTGAAATCCTTCACATCAGGTCTATGTTTGGGGTCGTTCCTAAAGATTTTGTTGATTTTTCGATTCCCTTTGGGATTTGAATGGTTAATGAATGGTTACAGGAAATCATGTTGTATTTCCTAGAAATTCATGTGCAAAATTGAGAGCAACTTGAATGGGGTTCATGTTTATTCCAAACTGTGAAGCCACCCATATAAGACATTCACTCTAGGGAAAGTGGAAATTGTATTATTAGTTTAAATTTTGAAACCAAACCATGAAACCCAAAACAATAGACTAGTTGGGGTTCAAGTTTCAGGTGCATAGTTTTTCTTACCACGCGGCCTTTCTCAAAAAACAGTGCAGACGTGATTTAATTCCTCTAAAAAATTAATTTAGAAATTCCAAAACCTCTATTTAAGATTAATAATATATTAATTCAACCCTAACATGTCCTGTTGGCTCTTTGAGGCTTTCAAGAGAAAAAATGACCAATTTAAACCCTTTTATTGGTGTATTCAAGCGGAATTGATCTTGATCAATATTCTTCAAGTATGTTGATATTTTTGTATAGTTTATTATGATATATCTTTGTTTGTTAATTATTGTTTGATATATAATCATGTAATTGATGGATAAAAACAATTTTCTATTATATCTTAAATTTAGGTTTTGTTCCTAGATCGTCAACTCCCTCGTTCTTCATTGTTGTTCCCCATTATGGGTGTTGTGCATTGTGATCCCTTTATTTAATGGTAGGTGGTGCCATAAATATTTTCCCAATGATTGAAACCATTAATATCATGATTAAATTGTGATGAGTTTTAAATTGACAATAATATATGGTTTTGTGATGATTTTATCTATTATTTGAAATGGTCATGTGATTTAAGAAAACCCCAAAATTCAATGGAATTGAAATTTTTGGGTGAATTTATGAAAAATGATCTGTTAGTTTAGAAATTGTTTGAAGAAATATTTTGATGTTTATCATGAAAAAATAGAATAAATTAAATTATGATCTTAAATGGCATGAAATTTTTTAAACCTATGATTTTTTATTGAAATGATAAGGGCATATTGAAAATCATTATTGATAATTTATAATTTTTAAAGGATTTATTTCCAATTTGATTGATTAATTGGCCCACTAACACTGTATTTATGATGAAAACAATAAATGAACCTTTTTTTTTAAATTATTGTAGTGTACCCTCGAATGGGTAGTTGATTTGAGTGTTCACTTATATCTATATCAGTGTTGAGAATTGAGAAGTTTGTGGATCATATTACAAAATAAACTAACATACAGTAGGGATATTTTTCATGTTTTATTATTTAATTGATTTGATTATACATTCCATTAATATTTTGAAGTAATTTATTCAATAAATATGATTAATATAAACTATTCTATATATAATTTTCATTTAATTATATTTAAAAGTAATTTTGAAATATTTTTTATGTATTTGAATGAAATAATGTCTGTGATAAAAATATGAAAATGTAAAATCATGCACTATTTTATTTAAATTCATAGAATAAATTTAAATTTATTATGGTATTGATTATGGAACACCTAGTGGTACATTATTGGGATTTATAAATCAAACCCTAGATTTTCCTTCAATCATCTGTATACTATCTTATGTCAGGTTTGAAAAAAGGTAAAGAGCTACTTAGAGGTGGTGGATGTTCTTGATCCTCTGGACCATAAAGTTGTGATGGTGACTAGTGGATCTATTTTCCACTAGTTAAATTGGGTTTCTAGGAATTTTGTTTCATTGATGTTGGAGTTTCCATGGGTATTTTTATCTTCATCCTCCTTTCTGGTACTTTCTCCACTTGGTGGGTTAACTATACTAACTTGTATATTTTGTATTCCACTATTTTTTTGGAAAATTCATTCCCTCTTTGATATCATATGATGTCAGGTGCTCATCGCTTACCAAGGAGGATTATTAATTCCCTTAATTATATATTGAATCCAACTCAGTTTTCATGGTATCATGTTATCTAGGTTGGTTTGTAACATCAATTCATGGAAAATTCAATATTTTTAATCTATAATATAATTGGTTTTTAGAAGGAATGAATTTGATCCCTTGTCTACAAATGTTTTTTTATGAGTGTAGTCATTTTCATGGTAGCATATTTAGATGACATATTAATAATTGTGAATGTGATATTTTTTTAATATTAGTTAATTTGTGACTGAACAAGTGTTTATTTGTGAAATAATTTTGTGAAGTTGATAAATTATATCGATAAATAACCTTTTCTATATATCTCGTAGGAAAAAAGGACTAAGTCAAAATTAATATATTGACATGCTACAAAAAAGATTCAGTATTGAACATTCCAAGATAACACTAATTTTAATGTTATAGAAAATACATAACTCTACAATAATGTTTCCATAGTTATAAGAGGATAGATATGTGATGAACAATAATATTTACACTGCAATGATAGGATATGTCACGTATGTAAAGATATATACCATGCATGATGTTGTGTACACCTTCATCATGTTATAAAGATTAAAGCATATCCACAAGTACAAAATTGGACTGATATGAATACTATCATACTATATATTTGGAGTAATAAGGATATGTTCATGTTTTATTAAGGATATGAGGAGTTAGTCATAAAGATATAAAAAAAGAAATTTTTTAGATAGTTAATAATGATTTTAAATCATAATTATGATATATATTCTATCATAAGAAATGAGATTTGAGATGGAAGTTCTAAAAGTAGCTAGTGGATATCGAAACTGTAAATGAGTTTGAGTCAATTGTGACTTCTTATACAGCTAAAGAAGAATCATCGATAAGAGGCATCATCTTGGAGAATGATATTGTTCCTAATAATAAATATGTTGATAATTCTATTTTGATAATATTGCATTGGTGTGACCTATCAAGGATCCATTTTTTATCAACGAACTGTGGATATATTTTATATATATCATCATCTAATATATTTTACTTAAATGGGTGAGTTTATAGTAGTAAATTATTTCATGATGGATGACTTTTTAGGCCCATTTACTAAGGCCATATCCCACCAGAAGCATTAATATATTGTGAGAGATATAAGACTAAATATTGTTAGTTGTTTTTTCTAATTTAAGTGAGAGTCGGTTTGAGTTAATAACCTATACTGAATGATTTCATACATCTAATTACATATATATTCAAATAATATAATATTAATAAATATATTATCATATGGATAATGTTCTTATGTATATCATTATTTTGGTAATTTTATTATTGTATATGTCACATTGAAAGGTAATAAAATTTCCCCACTATCATGAAAACCTTGAAATTCGATGAAACTATTCTAAAATATGTATTTTATGGCTTGATTAGCACATGATCCTCAGCTGATTTGGTGAGGAATCTTTAAGTGCATCCAGGAAACATAGGATCAAATCCAGGTGGAGGCTAATTTCTGGGAACTCGAGCAGGTACTATAGTAGGAACTGTGCAAACCTGTAGTAGGTACTGTGGAGGGAACTATACCAGACACTGTTTGGCATTGTAACAGCTAGAAATGTTCCCCTGTTTGGGCCTTCGGGCCACTGATTTGGTCCCTGAGTCCTTTAAGGCCTTTGGGCCACCTAGGCCTTCGGGTCAGTAAGGTCTTTGGGCCACCTCAAGGCCTTTGGTCCACCTTAAATGCGAAGGCAAACTAGACAGCCTACAAGGAAAAAAATTCAGAAGGAGGAGGAGCAAGGATCTTTCACCATAATAGAAGATAAACATATTGCATGAATGAGAGGGTATGACACCTTCCATCAGTACAAGCCTTTGCATGCATGGGGAAGCCTAGCCGAATAGCCATGTGAAGGTAGAGAGTTGATTTCACGATGAGGATACTGGGGAAGAATAGTTCCAAGTAGTTAGTCTGGGCTGTATGTAATGTTTGAAGCCTATGGTCTATGAATTCCTCTAAGGCCTACGGTTCATGTAATAATTATGCCTATGAGCCTTGTAAGGGTTCCACCTCACCCATTTAAAGGTGGATTATCAAAATAAATAAAAAAATAAAGGCCTTCAAGCCATTGGAGGCTTGATTAAAACTATATAATAGGACACAAATGATGTAATATATCGTGTTTAGAGGTATCAAAATACATTAAGAGTTCTTATTTTGAAGTATTCACTTGTTAATATCTAATAGATAAGGTTATAAGAATAAAAATTCTCGTAATAATTCCACATGTTATATATTTGATTGGATATTCATATCTAGGTATATGTATATTGGTCCTTAAACATGAGATTAATATTTATTAATATTATTAATCGCACAATTTTATATATTGGTGAAAGCCTTGATTAAATGTTCTTTTGGTAAGGTATGATACATTAAGTGCAAAATTAGTGCAATAAAATTAATGAATGAGTCGAGAAATTTTTTGTCCATTATACATTAGTGGGAGTAAATATTTTAGGCTCATTCATTAGAATAATACTATATGACTAATTCCATGGCCATGATGGTTTTATCAATAAGTAAATTTTTAGAAAATCAAAGAATTATATATTTTTTATATTCTTTGATAACACCAGTATAAAATATTCATGATGAGATATTAAGAAAAATGGATCATATTAAACAGTTAGAATATATAGGATATTACTTTAAAGGTTACATTAATTTCATTTTTTATGTGTTTTTAAACATTTTGATAGACATTTGTCTTGGAATACAAGATATTTATCTTAATTACACTTAGAGAAAAAGTCTTAGAGGGTCACAATGTAAGTGCATCCAAAACCTCAGTTAAATTATCATTGAATTTAATATGAGAATAAATATTACTCTCATTTTACATGGAATAATAAATATTCTTGTTATGTTAAATACAGAAATATATATTTAATGAATAATATATTTTTTAGTTAATTTAATAATTAGTTTTTATTTATGGATTGATAAACATCGTGGAGGATTGAAACCCATTATAGGTGTCCATTAGAAAACATATTTAATTTCCCTTGATTAAGGGAAAGAAAAATAAAAAAAAATTGTTATTATTACTGTTCAATTTGATCATTATTTTGGGTTAACCTATTTTTAAGGGCCTTGGGGAAATCTAAACAATATTTATAAACCTATTTTTATCATTTTTTAGAAGTTTCAGAATTGTGTGGACAATAGATTTTCTAAATAATTATCTCAAAACATAGTGATAATTTTTCAATAATTCCCTTAACAATGAAGGGAATATATTCTACTCCTCCATAACAAGACTAATATAACTATAATAAACACATCATGTCTTGAAGTAATTCTTGTTTTGAACAATGGTGAATAATATAGGATGTTTGATTATTCTCTGCTAGTACACATAGATTTGAAAATGATGTTCTGAGGTTTATTGAGCACATATAGATAACACTAGATGGACTCTAACCTTGAATAAATCATTATAATGGTGGTGTGATGAGAAATTTTAATTTATTTGAAAAAAATACTTTCAAGAAAAAGTAATTTTTTAAATAAATTAGTATTAAATTATATGTGTCTAAGAATATGTCATTGTTTTTTCCTTCATGATAAAATTATTTAATTCAAAGAAACTGACGAAAAACATTGTTGGGTATGATCTCAAACACTTCTACTACACCTCAAAACCTTCAAGTTGTGTCATACTAGTCTATTTTTAAGTAATAATATTTTATCAATAATTATCGATGTATGAATTTGATGGGTTTTTTCATTTTCATAATTTCATTACTTAATATGAATATTGAGATATTAATTGTAATTACCTTTAATATAACTATTAATAGGCTAATAATTGATTAAGAACAACAAAATATATCATCCCTAGGTGCCAAAATTTTGTTCGGATGTCATAAATACATGGTGTGTCACTAAAATGTATAAGTTGTGTCCATGTGTTCATTATGTTAGGGTGATCTATAATAAAAGTGGAATATAATGTGGGAGAATAGTATATGAAGTCATTAATCACCATAGAGTTTACATTTATATTGCACTTGGTAGGTAAATGTTAAAATTTGTGTAGATTATGTATGCTTCATGTAACTCAACACAAATAGACCACTAAGGAATAAAAAAAAGGTGCATGGCTAAATTTAATGAGATGTATTTATTATATTAAGTGTATTTAATGAAAGATAAGAAATGAAAACCATTTTTTTACACAATATGTATCAGGTGTAATTTTTATATAACACATAAATTTATACATGAAAATCATATTGAGTCACTATATGTATAGTACATAAATCTAGAGAACATAATATACAGTGTGTGGAGGGCTACACAAAACATGTAACTCATACCTATTCATGTGAAAGACACCCTAAGAGAAGATACACCATGTGAATAAAATAAATGTAATTAAATTCTTTAATTAGTTATATTCAACATTATTCTATAACTAGGTGATGTGTGTGATCATCATACACATCATAATATTTATGAGAATTAACAGTAGTACATGGTAAAAATCATAATGGTAAGTTGTGTAGTAATAAATTCATTGCAAACTATGTCCCATGACTCATATAAATTCATGTCTTGTAATATTGTGAAATATAGTTTCTAATAAATAAATTTTACATACAAAAAGAAAAGTAAGAACCATAATATGAATAGTATTGTGTTATGCGAGGGATAACACCCTCAATGTAGATAGGACACATAATTTTATTCCTCTAGTAAATGTCATATCAAATTTAAAAGATAATTTAAGACTGTCTAGATGAGTATACGATGTGTTTACCTTCAGTGCATTATATTAATGAATTAAATTTAAATTAAATTAATATGATTATTTATTTAAAATTAATGTGGATGGAAATCTATAGATATATTTACTTGGAAAAATTACTATAAATTATTTAATTAATTAATATGTCAAATAATTTATAAATTCAGGTATTCATCATAAAAAATCACAAATTAAAATGAATGATGATTATTATTAAACATGGATTTTTTCATGTATGGGTATTCATTATCTTATCCAACCTATTAATGTGTTTGGTTTCTTTTAATTTAATTATCAATACATGTGTTTTTTTATAATTATTATGAAATAAAAAAGAAGACATTTTAATCAATCCCTCCTCTTTATTATGTCTGGAGATATATGTCCATGTTTTCATATGTAAATATATGCAAAATAAGGATCTAAAACACTTGTGGTGATGGATTGTGATGGAGTTAAAGTTAAACCAACAACAAATATACACATGTGAAAGGTAGAATACTGCAAATTGGGTCAACACTAGTACAATGAGTAATTTTCCTAGGATCAAGGGTTGGTTTATTATCCACTTGATAAATTAACCATCACTAAATAAGAGGTTCATGCCATATATTTTTTATTTGTTATTTCATGGTTAATGTTTTAGGCTTGTACTATTTTTAATGTTATCATATAATATAATTACATTAATGAGAAAACAAGGTGGAAATAATTAATGGATTGTGCATAAATTATTTTATCCATACATAGATAATTTATTATTTAATATTGATATAATATTAAAAATAATGTAAAAAATATAAATTTCTGAATTATTAATGCATAAGATAAAAATTAAAGGAATTCATAATTTAGAAAAGCCTTTCATTTAATGAGTTAAAGTGAAACCATATTTCAAAATATTTGTTTAGAAAATCTCAAGAAACACTATATTATAAGGGATTTTTAATTAATGTATTGATTTTACTAAATAAAATTATCATTTAGGGATAATTTCATAGAAAATACATTGTTTAACTTGGATTAATGTTTTGTTTAAATCCTAGATTGGATTTTTGGACTGCGGAGTTCACTCAAATAATCAAATAACTAGGAGTTATTGAGATCTAACGACCACCTACCTAATTACAATCTAATAAATTTTCAGGTCCATTTTTGGATAATGAGAATGGAAATATTGATCATTCTAATAAGAATATCCTTACAATAATATATTATGAAATCAATAGTGAGGAAGATTTCAATTTAATAAAATAGTGAGAGACAGAAAAAATAAAATTATTACATCAGATTTTGGTAATCCATATAAAGTACTAAAAAAATTATTTCATTGTAGAAAATTGAAAGAAATATGTCTTCAACATTATAGCTACGATCTATTTTGGATAAATATAATCTTCTCATGGAAACATATTTCTATGATTGGTATTGGTGTATGTGAATCTTACTAGGTCAGATGCACATATTCTACGTGATCAAGTCCTCTATTACAAATAAAGAACTTTCTAAGGAGGATAGTTAGAAAAAGAATACTATGTTTTCAAATCTTGTAGGTGATGTATTGAATGTGAAGTGCCTCATGTTATCATCTATGTCTAATGAGATATATAATATTCTTGGGGGAATGGATGAATAAATAATTTTTTCTCATTTATATGATCTTTGTTATAAAAAATATAGGCAGGATAGGTTCTAAATATCATAGTCTCTTTTAATATATAATCAATGATAGGGTTTTCAATAAAATCCTCATTTTTTCAATATTATTTTCTATATTGATCATTTAGACATACTATATTTTAAGCTACTTTATTTTTTTTCAACAAAATCATGTATTCCTTACTACCTGATATCTTATCTAATTTTATTATAAATTATAGTATGAAGAATATTAAGAAGTCTAATCTTGAAATCATTTCTCTTATTTTCCAGGAAGATAAAGACATGGGGATTGAAAAACATGAATTCATTATAGTGAGAAATGGAATGGGTGAAGAAAACCCCGTTTATATATATTATACGACTAAGGATTAATTTTACAACTAAAACAAGTAAATGAATATCTAGACACTTATTTATAACCAAAAGGTATAATCATTTCAGTATGCTAAGAAATGCTACTGGAAGAAGTATTTCACCTCAAAAAATGTGGAAAATTAAGATCCAAGTTTGTTTATTATTGAATATAACCATTTCTTTATACTATTTTTTTGTATTAGATACAACTTTTGGTGGTCACATTTGTATCTAAATATTGAAACCGGGTGGATTAAGTATGGTTCAAATAGGTGTAGTGGATCTCTAATTTTCCAATAGAGTATGATTTTTTTTCATTGGTGATAGAAAACCACCAATTTATTTTTCCAATATGATTGATTCTAGATTTGAATAATCATTATTTTTTAAATAATGTTGTCAAGAAAGCTATATGTGTGTCTAGTTTATACATTTATGGATTTAAATTCATGTTTGGGAATAAATTATACTAATTCTATAAAGATGTCATCTGTTGTGGTATATGTCGTAAAAAAACCTTACTACCCCTAACCCCGGAACCTGATTTGATCTGTGTAAATTACCATAGTGAATTCCCATTCCCCATGGACTAGAAAGTAGTTCTTCGGCATTATGAACATTCTCTGGGAACATCATTCCTAAATAAGTCATCAATAAAATATAAATGATATCTTAAAGAGACTATAACAACCCATAATAAAAAGACATCCAAGCATGAAAATGATAGTCAGTATTCATTTACCAAAAATTAATGGTATGGGGATATATTATACTAAACAAAAGTGTGTTAGGATTATATGGTTCATAATAAAATTAAAATAAATCATGGCTACCCATCTCTATGGGACATGAGGGTCACCCACCCACCATTCTACCTCTATCAACTAAGTTCCAATAACATTAGTACCATTCTATTCCAAGATTAAACCATATTTTACCCATTTCTAAAATAAATATCTAAATATACCTATTATGTGTATGTAGGGTATGAGAACACCTAACCTAGTTGGGTTCATCCATGTATTCTAGTAATAACCATTTTAAGACAATAATAAACAAGCTATTTTGAAAATTTATTATATAAAAATGATTTTAATATTTGAAATAATTAGATAAATAATGATAGGTAAGAATATCCTACAATCATGGGATATCCTTTGGGTAACTAAAGTCACAACATCATCATAAAATCTTTATACTCTCAATGAATATAAAATTCAATATTTTTCACATCCATGAGCCACTAGGGGACCATGAAAAAGTTCTATTAGAAACTAAATTCATATCATTTTTTAGTTATTATTATAGGATAGACTAAGGGCTAGGTTTGTTGGAACACTCATAGTTATACTTCTCTTAGTATTCAGATCTAGGTACCATGTGTTCTTATATTTTACCCCCTTTCTAATAAATTATAATCCCACCTTCAAATCATTCCATAAATAATAAATTTTCAATCAATACATTTACACTTCAACAAAAACTGTAAATATTTTTCAATCAACCAAAAATCATAATATTTCGTTAAAATAACTATTTTTAACAAAAATAATTAAAAATACATTATAAATTTAGGAAATCATATTTAGTTTAAAATGAAATGTTATATCATGAAATCACATACCTTAATCACTTTAATTAACATAAACCAGTAAGAATCCCCAAACCAAGAGGATAGGATATAATATAAAAGTATCAGGAAACCAAAAACACTATTGATCACACTATATGTTTTGTATTTTTCAAACACTGCACTTCCATGGCTATAGGGAAGTGTAAAAACCAAGATATGAAGGAATGAAGAGGGGGCTTAATTGAATAAATATTGAATAACATTAAAGATATTACAATTCAAATCTACCCAATGTTGGAATGAGAATGGTATATCATGAGTACATACTAGGAAAATTTAGTGGTGATAGAGTATTAGGAAATATAGTTTAAATACGTAATTGAAGAAGAGAAATTTCATAGTTTTAAAGTTCCATACATACCATTATGTTTGGTCATATAAATTTCCAAATTGTACACTAATTGAGATAATCATGACTACTTGTCATCAGAACATGTAGAGTTAGACCACTTGTTTAGGTAAACATTACAACAACCCAAAAAATACACACTATCAAAAACAATAGGCATGTTTTTTGGTTCTAAAATGGATAATCCTAACCATGTGCTAATTTTGAAGCATCACGGTTCTTACAAAAAAAATTACTTTAAATAAAATCAAACTAAGAATGACAGAATACAAATAAAATACAATAAATATATATTTCAATTAAAAAATGACATCATGGGTGTGAACATTATCCCTAACATATCATTTTATACCCCCATAAAGTCAACCTAATGCATGTTAAAAGAACATATATGGCTATTATTCATTCATAAATTATTTTTTCTCCCAATTATATTTAATTTCACTCATATGATATTATAATACTTGGATCGTTAGGATATAATTCCAATGTTACACATTCTCATAAGATTTTAAAATTCGAATTAGTTTCTTAGTCATTGATCCATTGGTTTTTGACTAAAGGCCTAACTAATTCACAATAAGAGTAGTATATGGCTAACACTTGTTAAATTAATAAATTTTAAAGGAATCATAATTTTTTGTTTTTAGGTGTACATTACAATATATATTATACATTCCATGTCCTTTCTACAGTTTTAAAGGGGTTAACACACCTCACAATAAGATCCCCCTCCATCGACATCCCATGGTGAGCCCACCAAGAAAAAACCATTTAAAACACTAAATAACCAACTAAAAATTAAAAATATAGTATGGATGATAATCCTAATCTATAATATGACTCTTATTAGTTTTCATTTATTTCCATATTTTTGAAATTTGGATGTCCATCTCCTCTATGACATGCATCCCTACATGATAGGTCTCACCAATCCTCAGACTAATGGAGAGGTGACGAGTAAGGTCAATTGTTTCTCACTTTAGCAGGATCCATATTAATGGGTTATTGGTGGATATTAATATTTGTAAATTAAAATAGAGCATGATGGTTTTCCCTTGATCATCCAATGTACAAAATGCATTCAGAAATCATGTCATTCGAGATCTAGATCACATTTTCTATATGGTCATATATATATATATTTTGATATAATCATCTTTACTTAGGTCCTTATTTACTCCAAACTCTCATTCAAAAATTAAAAGGTGAATTGGGGATCAATTTTTGAAGTTAACCCATGAAGATACAAAATATCTTACACATACATATTAATAATATCTTTCATATAACTATTTATTATAATAGGAATGAAATGAGAATACTTGGTTAGCTAATAAAATATAAACCATGTAGTATTCATTCCATGAGGGGTATGAGGTAGCTTAATGATGACATCCTTGGAAACCTCATCCAATTTCAGGGTAGGTATGGGGAGTGGCTATATACAACCTTAGGGATTATGATGCTTGCCTTTATCTATTGAAATGTATAGCATCAAGACACTAAATTTTATGAGTCATGCCTTATGTATGGCTACAAATACAAATATTTTATATCATAGAACATGTTGGAGAATAAAATATGAACAACCCATTGAGAACTATATTAATATTCCATCAAGTTCATTCAAATAAACATAGGAACCGTGATGCGGTTTCTAAAGAAAGGTGTAGCTTTTGAGATAAAGACAACTCACTGGTTATCACCCCACCATTTATAGTTTCCCAGATATGTTGAAACTTTTTATCCATATACATCTCCTGGTTTATGATATTGATAATAGAAGGGTCAAATTCATCCAATAATTAAACATACTCATTTATTCATATTTCAAATCCCGCTGCGTGTAATAAAATAATCCTATAAAATATCATTCGTCACTAGAATCCATCATAGATAAATAAGAAGACTATCAACCAAGGGAATGAGCAACCGTATTTATATTTTTAGAATGTATTTAGTTTTTAAATAAAATATCTAAATATATTTCATCCATCACTATTTCCAAATATTAAGGCCCTTCTTGGAGATTATGTAGCTAAATAAGTTATGATCCTAATAGAATATGAATATTTCTCAATAAATATAATGGTTCTAGAACCTAAGGAAAGGAATCAAAACTTTGTGTATAAGGTCGTGAGTCTAGTTATAAATTATTAATGTGGACATATTCAGTGGGATCCATATTCCACAACATGATCTCTCTTTATAAGAACACACCTCAAAAATCTATGTAAACCACATTACCATTACCAGCCTCAGGTAAATAAAGATTCTAATCAATGGTTAAGAGCTTATTTAACTCATAAAAACACTCATGAAACTTTAGAATCCATAATAACACAACCCCTTTCTAGGTGATAGTTATCATGGGTGATAAAATCTTAGAGAATTATTTCATTAATAGTATATAGTAACCTTCGAATATCAAAAATCTATTAATTTCAAAAACATTTTGTAGCACCTTTAGACTCATCCCAACCCCAACCATCTCAGTTTCAACTGACATACCCTATTCTAACACTACATGACTAATAGTGTTGATTTATTATATCGAGAAAATAAACATGGAAAATTTATCCAATGTGTAGTGATCACAAGTGGATATCTAAATAATAATATAATTACATACATTATCCTCTTTCATCATAGATTAAAATAAAATGTAATCAATAAATACCATGATAAAGATATCAAATCTCCTATAGAATACCCAGTTCTTGAGAACCATGAAGATCATAGAAGAATTGGTCAACCCATATGGAATTTATAAGTATTCTAAATAGTTATACATTCTTCAAAAATATGTCTTTGGAACATTATTCACTCTAAATAAGAGGTATTGGTAGCCTAAACAAATATCAATCTTATAAAAACATATTTGCCTTTTCAACTGACCAAATATGTGGATAATAGACGAAAAGTGTTATACTTTCATGATTATAACCTAGATAAAATCTTATTAGTCAAAAAATAGATGATCCCTTACTTATTTTTATCAAAAAGAATAGGGGTATCTCCCAAGGACAATCTATGTTAAAGGAAACCAATATATTATAAAGAATCATGTTGAATAACTAATTCAGTCAAATTTTCTTATATTTATAATATGAAGGAAGAGATCTAATCTAGGTCTCCGGAACCAATTCTGTGAAGAAATACACTAACATCTCCAATAGTATACCTAAAAATTTAATCGGAACTAACTTATGGAGTTACCTAACTAGAGAAGGTAAGCCAATCCCAAAAAGTCCCTCTTCACCTTCCCTTATAAGATACGAAACTTGAAAAATGAGCATGTATAGTTTCAGAAGAATAGGTACCCCTTACTAGACCATATGTATCTCTCTCCTCAGAATTCATGATTTCCCCCACAGGTGGAAATATAAGGAACATTATAGTGGTAATAATATACTTAATATTTATAGGTCATTATCTAGTCCTTCCCAAGGATTCAATCTAAAATATATATTTTGCGAACATGAAAATCTAAAACTAGATTAACTTTTCATATAGAGATAACTAAATATGGGCACAAAAATCCTTACTTTTCCCTTCTCCAAAGATATGTGACTATATCTATAACATAAGGAATGATCATATATAGAGTTTTAGAAATTACCTAGTAATGATAGATATAAGATATTGAGAGAAAAATGTAACAAAAAAATCATTCTCTACAGAAAAATAAAAAAATAATTGTACCACTAAATATCATATGACCAACCCCAGATTCCATTGCTTCCAAATACAATACTTGTAAATGATTCACGTCTGAATGTTTGAATGGTTTTCCACTAATTCCCATGATGAATATGTCTCACTCGCCTGGAGGGAATAGACAATAACATAGATCCCCTAGTTATTGAAGAGCCGACATTATTCTCGATAGGGAGGGTGGATTAGTAAAAAATATAGAGATAGCTCAAATATCTACAGGAGTGACATTCCTTAGGTCCCATTGGGAATGAATATTGCACAAGATTAAAATATATACAATATTGGATGGAAACCTACACACTACCTACTATCGATGATAATCACGATACAGATGGGTACCAAGGGATGTAGCTACTTTAATTTTCCCCACTCTTCTTATTTACTCTTCTTCCCAAAAGAACAAAATCCACTTTCACTATGAACATAAGAAACTAAAATCAGTATAGATATTCATTTATATTTAATATATAAAAATAAATATTGGTCGAAAACCTCATCATAAGCCTTCGATTTTGACCAGAAGACCTAAGAACAAATATCAAGTCGAAGACCCATCTTGAAGCATCGAGCATTCATATATTCATTTTAAAATATATTAGGAGTAAAGTAAAAAATAATAATAAACTTATTTACATTATCCATGAAAAATCAATTTATATGTTGTAGGAATGAAAATTATTGATATTTATCCAGTTTTAAGTTATCATATAAAATATACTAAGTTAAAATCTCCATAAAATAATTCCACTATAGATTCCCATGATGCTTTTCATGAATAATTGAATCCCACTAAATTAACAAGGGTCCTTAAATAATGAAGGAAACATAAATTACCATAAAATAGTCTATAATTCCAAGGAATTCAAATATTTTTTTAGTCTTATCTAACAAACCCTCATTCTTTATAGGATCATTGATTCCATAGAAAGAGGGTGGATTGTGCTTGAGGAATACCTAATGTTGATCCTTATTGAATTCTAAATCAGCTTCCCTAAATGCAGTAGGATCATAAACCAACACATATTTTACATCATTTACATCCTAGACCAGATCTTTAATATAGGTTAGGTAAGATGATGGATTTTCTCATGAAAAATTATCTACATCTTTCTATGGAGGGTTCATTAGGTGTTGTTTAGGATACATAGAACTATAAAAATCAGATATAGAGGATTAAAATACTTAATATAGTAACCCAGAAAATTAAATCCAACGATATATATAAAAAATTATACAAATAAAAAAAGGAGTGCATAAAACTTACACATTTCCATGAAAATTGGCATAAGTGCATGGTCTATAACCCTTTCACAATATCCCATGGAAAATTCAAACCTAATAAAAAATAAATTACACCCATTGTGACTCAAGGATCATCATAATGAGTATTGTTTAGACTTGCTAAGTCTTGTAGGGAATTAATAATCTATTGGGACTGGAAACTAGTTCTTGGGAATCAAGAACACATCTCAGAAAGGTTTTCAAAAATAAATCCATCAACACAATTTCAATAATATCTCAAAGAAACCATAACAACCCTTTAGAAAAAATTGACATCAAAACATTGTGAAGTAGAATGAGTATCCATATATATAAAAAATAATGATATGGGTAGCCTTATGAATTTGAAAAATAGTTTTAGGTTAAAATATCCATGAGTAAAAATAAAATAAAATATGGTTCCTCATCTGAGTGTGACACGAGCATCAACCTTCTACAATGTCACCTATATCACCCAATATTCACTAACATGACTACCCATCACAGCCATGATACAAATTTATTTTACCTATATATAAAAAATTATTATCATATTTTCACTCATTATAAAAACCTTATATAAACATAAATTAAATAATACATAAATTTTCTAATTTGGATAATACCTCTCCCAAACAGTCACACAACCCAAGAACTGAATGATTTTTTATCTTGGAGGATTCCTATTAAATAATCTTTACTTGAATAATAATTTTATTTTAAAAAACTCATAATTAATTATCATAAAGGGGAAATACTCGACCATCTTTGTAACACCCTTTTATTTTGGAATATTTTTCTCTTTAAATTATATTATTTCTTAGCTAGCTTCTATTACAGACAACATTGAGTTTAAATGAACCATGATATACTATTAAAATATTTAAACATAACTATAACAACATATATGTTAAAATTGCCGGTAGGAATTATAATAACCACTTTTGAAAAATTATGTATAAATATTATATATATATATATAATATTTTTAAATAACTACAGAATTTTTTATAAATCATTTACATTTTACAAACTTATTTTTTTCATCAAAAATGTTTTTTTATTTTTTAAGAAATAACATAATAATTATTTTCCAATTTTAGAAATTTTATTATAAAATATGAACATAAAATTTCAAATTATCATTTCAAGATTAACTTAGTTTGAAATTTGTTAATTTCTAAAGAATATATTATTTTCTAAGTGAATAGTGAAAGTTTAAGATTTCTGTAAAATTGTCTGCTACTTTTGCTGAAAAATTCCCATAACACTTTCAGTTTTATCCAAAATAAATATTATTATAATTTTGTTAGAAATAATATAATTAATTATATATGAATCAATATTATATCAAATCTTGGTATAAAAATACATTTAGGCAAAAAAATACATTTATTTCAGAAAACAATTTTTCATTTCACATTGTGGGATACTTCTAAAATGAATATAACAATTAAATTAATTGAGTTTTCTAAAATGGATTACATATTTGGAATGATCCTTAATAAAATTATTAAATATGATGAACTTAATCTGTAGTCATAATAAATAGTGGAAAAATTAAAATTTAATCACCACACTAAAAGGGGTATGTCATGTTCATATATGTTAAAACTAAGAGACAAGGCCGCTGTTTTTGTATCTTCAATTTTAATAAATATAGGTATTTTGACCCATATCACCTTATTCTAAATATTTATTTTTTTATGTTCCACTTTTCTATAAATTAAAATATATAATAATTTAATGAATGAAAATGAAAAAATGTAACTCTCTTCCTTATAAAAGTATATTATGTGTTAGTAATGGTATAAAACAAGTTTCTAATGAATATAAATTGTTATTTTGATTATGAAGAAATTATTTTCCTGATCGTTATTTATTTAAAACAAGTTATTAATTAATTTATTAAATTAAATTATTACACATTGTTGATGTAGTAGTCACTACTACATTAATGGCCATTAGCGACCGCCAAAAGCGGTCACTAAAGGCCTATTGAGACCGCCTGGAGACCGCTTTTGGCGGTCGTTGTTGCTTCGTCGGTAAAGAGTAATAGCGACCGCCAATGGCGTTCGCAAAAGCATTTATCAAAATATAGCGCAAAACTGCGTTGTATTGATGATCGGTGGACTCGGCAGCGGTGGGGAGGGATGGTGAAGCTTCACGGCCGGTCATGGCGGATCTGCGGCGGCCGGAGGGAAGTGTGGTAAGTTGAGGGTGGATGTGGATGGTGGTCTGATGTTGTGGGGGATGATGGGGGTCACCTACGAGGGGGGTAGGGGGAAGAGAGGGCCGACACAGGTGGTGGAAATGGTGAACGGATGAGGCGGCGCGCGGCGGGGAGATGTCCTGAAGTTGCAGCGGCGAGAAGGAAGTGGGGAATGATAAGGCGGGAAAAATCCCTCCTTTTTTAGGAGGTAGTAGCGACCGCCATTGGAGGTCGCTAATAGTATTAATAGCGACCGCCAATGGCGGTCGCCCATGTGCAGGGGCGCAGAAACACAAAAATCTAGTAGTGAGTTATTTAATTACAAGTGAAATAAATTAAATTATTTTAATAATATATAATGTAATAAAATTTTAATCAACTATTGTGTTAGTTTTATTACTATTATGACATAATTTTGTTGTTTTGAAATAATATATTCAAATTTAATCTTTTTATTAATGTCTTTAGTGTTAAATTAAATAAATGTTTCTAAAATGTACATTAATGATATTTTTTAATAAATATGATTTTATCAAATGATTTAAAGTTAATAAAAATATTTCTTAATATATTTTAATGGTATGTGTTCTAAAATATTAACCATATTTAATTTTTGAGTCATTGTTTCAATTACTATAAAAATATTAACCTATTAAGATTCAAAGAGTTGTTATCACGGTTAAGGTTAAAATAGGTTTTTGCATGTAACATGTTTTTCTTTTAAAACTAGATTTCCATAAATATTGGATTTTTATTTAATAAATTTTACTTCATATATAGAATCAGTGGGAATGAATTATATAATATGGATCATTTTATTTTTAGTCATCAATGATAAATAACCTAAGTAAAAAACAAATATTTAACATGGTGAGAAATAAAATTTTAAAATTTAGTAACCTTAACAATAAAGGGGAAAACAAGATTGAATTTTTTTTTGTGGTTTGGGATCGAACTTATATTCCCTCCAGTCAATTATTTATCAATTTTTGTGGAAATTGGTTTGATATAGTATTAAAGTTTTTGAATAGTTTTGGGTATTTACAAAAATTTCACTCCTTATCAATTATAAAATGGACACCCTATCCTCTCCACCCCATACATTAATGTCCTTTTGGCTCAACACATATTTTAAAAATTAACATAAATAATTCCCTTACCAATTCTTATAGGCCTTGGTTTTATTACAAAACCCTCCTAGGAAGACTTGAAAACCTAAAAAGGTTGTCCGAAGAAGAGGTGTCTTTTTTAACCGATCATTTTGTTTTATTACTTCTTCAACAACCTTTAAATTCTATTAAAACATTATGATAAATAAAATTATTATATACCCCATACAGAGATGTTATTTTTTTAATTTAATAACCAACATCTATATCAATGTACATCAATTTGAAAATGAAACCATAATTCTTGTGTACAATGGACTACCACCTAATGAATTGATGTATTTCATTTACCATTATCATCTATATAAATTATTCATGAATATGAATTTAATTTGTTTATAATATAACCATGAAATATTTTTTATTATATAAAATTTAAATATCATATATCTTCTAACCATTACATTCAATAAAAAATAAAGACATTATTTGTATGTATGTGTGAATTACAACCTCCAAGAAGTGATATGGTTATTTTTTCACCATTGCATCACATTGATTGTATATATAAGTGTATATAGAGAAATATTATGGTATTATTGATATAATTATAATTATATAAAGATAAATTAATACTTTCTTTATTTCCATCAAGATTATTGAATAGTGGAAATCATACACATGCGTACGTACAACCTACAAGCTTCATGATTGTAACATAGTTAATTTTTTGAAAACATATTTAATATTTGGTTTCAAAATTATAATTGATTATTTAGAAATATTATTATGTCATTATCATTATTCTCTATATTATGGAACAATTTCTCCTTTTACCAAATTCAACCAACCAATTTCATTTTAGATATTTGAACCGAATAACATCAAAACATATTAAGTGAGAAAAATTGATTATATAAATTAATATAACATAGTAACAAAAAAATAAAAGGAATAAAAATATGAAAAAAATTATTCATAATGTATATGATTATCATAAAATTATTATTTATAAATAAAATGTACATACTTGAAGAGTCAAACTTGAGGTAGGGGATTTCCTCTGAATTTCCCTTATTGAGGACAAATTTTCATTTTATGCACATCATTTATTTTATATAGTGTATATGCTTCCCCATATACATGTTATATAATATTTATAATTAATTTAATTTTACATTAAAATTAATTTTACATCATCCAATGAAATTTTATTTTAATGTTACCAATGTGATAAAGGCTTTATCTTACAATCTCTATTCTTTTCGAGATTATTTCTATTCAAGGTTCATTAGGGGGTGCCATATATAATTTTTCATAAAACCTAATATATTATTCTATACTCTACTCATTAATTTGGGTTTACATATTTTTTTACATTTTTGTTCTTTTTAATAAAAACATTAAGAAGTTTATTTGTAAAGAATATTAATCATGTATTTTTTTGATGTGGAATATTTCTCTTCAAGACCTATATTTTTCTTAAAATCTGTTGATGATTTTTTTTATTTCTCTATTGATTTAATGAAGAAATTTTTACTATTTTTTGACATTTTTACAAAATGTTTTATAGGGAATATTTTTATTTTATGAACAAGTTATTTTTCAATTTCTTTAGGAAAGCGTGAAAAGATTTTTTCTTTAATATTATAAGGAAATAATGGAATTTTACATAATTATGACCTATCAATTATTTGAATATTTTAATACAAGTTCCCACTATTCTTTTCAAAGAATAATTGTTCTATAATATTTTTAAAATCTTCATATATTAAAGTTTCGATTCCAATTTGAAAAATATAATTTCCTTAATAAATATTCCTTGTGATTTTTTATAGAGTTTTCACCAACGATGAAAACCTTTGATATTAAATATTTATTTGAAATTAATTATGTATTTATCTAACATTTAAAACACTCTAATTATCCCTTCCATTTAAAAATAAATTCAATACTTTTTTTATTTATCAAACTCTTTCTCTATGAAATATCTTTTTATTCCAACATGAGGTAAGATTACCCAACATATTTCTGTCAATTGGGTAATTATTAGGTTAATATATTAATATTTATATCCATTTTTTGGCACAAATAATCATCTACATGTTGCGATATATGTTACTACATAGTGATATAATTCATTGGGTGATTATTTTTTTCTCATGAGATGTCTTGTATGGGATTAGTGAGTAAATCAAATCCATTATAGGACTTCTTCTACCATGTGATGTTTCCTTGATAATTAACCTTGATTTATTCTTATGTCCTTGTATATTTTTATAACACTTCCCTTGTTATGATATTATGATATTGTGTTCTTTTTTCATTATTCTATGTGATTACTCATGAGACTTATCTATTATGATATCATGTTATGCCTTTGTCTCACACATTATGTTTCATTATCATATTTATCCCTTTATATAGATTTTAATCTCACCCATTTCTTTTATATATTCTAGATGTTATCATATATTGTTTTAGGATCCAAATGAGATTTATGAGCTCACTAAGGATAATATAAAAATATTTTATTGGTGTTATGTTTTTATGTTTTAAGTAGTAATTATTCTTATGAAAATGGACCTCATGATATTTAGGTTTTATTAATTGAGTTTTATGTTAAAAATCAGGTAATAATTGTGTAAAATGACTAGGTCACTATAGTTGGTATTAGATAATATTATACATTTATTATAGAATTTTTATTAGAGAACATCAGTAAAAAAATGTGCATAAGTCTAATTTTAGTATAATAACCTAATGTTTTGATAAAGAAATTAAATATGTGATTTTCTTAAAAGTACAACCCTTCCTAAATACTACAAGTGGATTTGGTTTTATAAATGATGCATCTAGGGGTAATAACCCTTATAATAGTTGGTTTTATTAAGAAACATCCATCATTTAGGTGCATGGTGAGTGTTCCCTTATTGCACACCATGTTTGACACTCCTGGGGATATTCTTCGCTTAATTTTTATTTCCATTATGAACTATTATAATGAATGAGAGAATGAAACCTATGAAAAAAATATGATATTCCATATTTATATGGGATAATAATAAAGTTTATTAGGTTTAAATGTCTATGTTTTATCAAAAGTTTAAAATAATTAATACACAATTTTAGGTTTTATGTTTTTCAAATTAAAGACGAGTAAGAGTTTTTTGGGAGACAATGTTGGAAATACAACACTTGGGTTTAGCATGTGTTTTATTAAAAAATTTCTATGAGGAATAATGAAATTATATTTTTTTAGAAATAATTTTAAATTTTTTGGTAAAATTTAGTTTTTTATCTTATTTTAATGTTATGGTAATAATAGTCCATCAATATTATTTGGTTTTTTTGGAAAAAAAAAATAAGTTGTATAGATAACCACAGTGGATTGAAATTGATTTTATGATTAATTATATTTTTTGGGGATATTCATAATATTTTTTTATAATTTCATAGAAATTATATTAATATAGTTTTATAAAAATCATAACCCACATGTTGGTTGAAAACATGTTGGATCAAGAAATTCCATGGGGCTTCAACCTGCAAATAAAGGTTGATAGGGTTGTAAAGTCTACCACTGGCCTACTTGATGAATTGGTCAGTGTGAAATTTTTTATACATAAATATATTTCTGGATAAATATCATGTTAATTATGGAAAAAATATTATAATATCAACTATTTTGGAATATATATTATTTTTAAGTGATTAATGATATTTCTCTAGCCATTTTATTTGGTTTTGATATATATAACCATTAGGTTGAACATAAAGGATTATTTTTTAAGAATGATATTACATTAAAGAATAATGGTATGATATAACCTTTAAGGTTAAAAAATTAATTATTGTTGAGGTTATTGGGGTCATTTTGGATATTGGGTTATTTAATTAAGGAATGATCTTTGTTGAACCATCTGTTTGATTATTTAATTTTTTAGATTGACATATTATTTATTTATATGAATGTTTTTTATATTGGATATTATCTTAAAATGTGCTAACCATTTTAGTTTTATTAAATATAGGTGTAACATATTAATATTATTTCCTAGATTATTAGATCTATTAGAAGACTATTTTAGTTCTTAAGTAATTATAAAAAACATCTTTAATACTCATTATATGAGGAAAATGATAAGATTTTGGTGGAAACTGATTAAAGGATGAAATTATTATTCTAAAGTTAGTATAATTCCTTATGCACTTAAACTAGGTAGTAACTTAATTCCCCAACTCTTGGAAAATAATATTCAAATAAAAATATTATCATATTACATTATTTCCAGTGAATTAATGGTCTTTTAATCCATCATGGATATATGTCCTTTAGTCGTAAACTTTATCAAGATCATGTTCTCTATGACTCTATATTACTCCTCAAATGTTATTCATCTCCTTCATATCTATATTTTAACTTCACTTTAATATTTTTCAAATATAATAACCTAAATACACAATAATTCAAGTAAGATCGAAGATTTCAACTTAATTTTTATAAACTATGTTTTAGTATCCCTATATACGATGCAAGTTACCAAAAATGGTAAGGCCATTGATGAATAAACTATAATTGTGAGGGAGAATTATATTTAAGAGGGTGTCATGTAACACCACAATATTTTATAACAAATATATTTTTGAGTAATTTCATTTCTTAGAATCTAGTGTTACACGCGACACCGAGGTTAAACATATCATAATAAACTATTTAAATATTAAAACATGATTATATTAACCTTTCCATTTAAATTAGTTGTATGAAGATGAATAATCACTTTTTTTAAAACTATATAAATATTTGATATAACAAAAATATAATTTAAAATATGGACTCTATTTTTAGTAAATGATTTACATGATTTAAAAATATATTTTTCATCAAAATTTTATTTATTTATTTTTTTAGAAAATAATATAACTAATTTCTAAAAAATTTCTAACTTTTTTATAAAAAATTAAATTCTATATTTAACTCTTCATTTATAAATTAAATTTGTGTGATATTGTGGGCATTTTTTTGAAAATAATTATTTTTGAATGAAAAGTGAAAAGATAATTTTTTAAAATGTTCATTAAATTTAATTGAAAAATACTCATGATTTTTTAAATCTGATAAAAAAATTATTTTAATTCTCATTTACATAGAAAAAATATAATTAATTACATATTGACTAGAATTATCCATTATCTTGCTATAAAATGACTTTTGAAAATTAAAATGTATTTTTTCAGAAAATCAGTTTTGTCACACTTTGTAGGATACATTCAAAATGAATTTATAAAACTTATAGAGAATTAAATTACTAAAATTGATTAAATATTTATAATAACGGTAATTTAGACTATTTAATTTGGTCAACTTAATTTTTTATCATAATAAATTGAAAAAACTCTAAGAATTTTTCACCATAGTAAAAAGTGAAAATCAAGTTAACCTATGTTAAAGCTAACTGATAAACCACTATTTTACATCTTAGAACTTATTTTATTAATTTATTTTTATCTATATAGACTTATTATTTATATTTTTTTATTTGTGGTATACTTTTCTATTAATGATACCAATATAATAATTAAAGCAACAAAAAAAGTCAAAATGTCGCTCTTATACTTTTAAAAATAGCTTCTCTGTTCACAAAGAGAAAAAATAAGGTTTTGGAAGAATATTAATATTTATTTTTAAAATAATGAAATTATTATCATTATGTTAATTATTTTAATAATTTCAATTACTTTATAATTCCTTTGAATTTGGGTGCAATGTCATTGGAGTATTTATTTAATTTAAAGGAATATAAAATAAATAATTCGAAGATATTAAATGTAATATACTATTAATGGAATATTTTGTTCCAATTTTTTTCATATATTTATATAATAATTGGGGTCTATTAATTTAATATATTCGAATTAATTTTTTTTCATGGTGTCTTTATTGTCAAAACAAATGAATAGTGAAAAAAATATATATTAATAATAATTTTTCAATAAATAATATTTTATTAAATGATTTATGATATATAAAAATATTATCTCCAGAAATGTTAAATGAACTTGGTTGAAAATAAAATCAATTTCCCATTTATGGGACATTTTTTCATTTAGTATAACATTCTTATCACTTTAAGATTGAAATATTTGTTATCCTGGTTCATGTTAAATTTGGGTTTTGTGCGTTACATGCGCTTGCGTTAAAATTAGTTTTCCACACATACTATATTTTTATTTGATAAATTAGATTAAATATTAAGAATGAATGGTTCAAAATTATATAATAGGAAATAATTTTAATTTTATTCTTAATGTATAAATTAACCAAGTAATAAATAGAACTAGTTACTATGGTGAAAACAAAAATGGTAAAAGTGAGTGGTTATAGTTGTAAATATAAGAACATGGTTAAAACAGTTTCTTTTTTTGGCAATTTATTCATGGCCTTTTCATTCAAACACTAAATTATCTATCAATTTTTTAATAAGAGGGTTTGAGAGTGAATTCCCATTATTGAATAGTTTTTAAAATTTACAACCTTGTCACTCATTCTAACTTATAAAAGGGAACCCCTCTCCTCTTATATAAACTCTTCCAAATATTTTTTTCATAAAATAATATTTTACAATCCCTTAAATAGTATCACTAATATGTACTAGTATCCTTTTTTAGATTATAAACCCCTCCTATTAATCATTTTGTGCAAGCATAATGATGTTTTCTGAAGAAGTGGCATTGTTCCAAACTCATCATTTAGTTTAATGTATTTTCCATATCTTTCAAATATTATTAAAAAATTCTTTTATAATAACATCATTATATACTATATGCATATATTTTATAATTTTAATGGAATAACCTACATACATCACCTCTTCCATCATATTGGAAATTAAACCGTCATTCATGTGTACAACAAACTACCACTTTACAAACCGATGTAATACATTTTCCATAATATCCTATCATATATTTTAATGAAAATTGATTTAAATTTCATATATGATATTAATGAAAGATTTATAATTATTTAAAATTAATATACATAATATTTTAAAACCTTTTGATTAATGAGAAAATGATAACGTCATTTTGTTGTACGTGTGGACTACCACCCCCATGAAACGGTGTGATTTGATTTTAATCATTGAATCACATGTATGGTATATATAAGTGTATTTAATTATAAAATATGGTATTTATGATATATATTTAATCCTATAAATGTTAAATAATACTTTTATTATTTCCATCATGATCATTCAAAAATGGAAACTTTCTTGCATATATACATCCTACCTTCTCCATGATTATAACATAGTTCATTTTTCCTAACTATCATTAACATTTGGTTTTAAAATATATTTTATATAGAAAAATGATAATTATTTTATTATAATTATTATGGGTATTATGTTATAGTGAATTTCTTTAACATAGTCAACCTACCAAATTCATTTTGGACATATGAACAGAATATCATCAAAATGTATGGTGTGATATTAATTCATTGAGTAAATAAATATGGAATGGTAATAAATGAAATAAAATAAATAATACATTAGAAAAAATTTCTTAATAAATTAAATATTTAGCATTTGTTTATTTTTTAGGAATATAAAGTATGTATGTGATGATTCGAATTTGAGGCAATGGATTCCATCTCAATTTCCCATAATTATGGAATATTTTAATGGTATGCACCTATTTTATTTTATATGGTTTATATATAGAACCTTTTAAATATTATATCGTGAATGTATCATAATTCATGTAATTTTATGTAAATTTCATTTTACTTCATCCAAGAGTATTTTATTTGAAATTTACCAAATTGGAAAAGGATTTATATTGGAATATCCTTTCTTGTAATTATTGTTTTTTTTCAAATATATATTCTGGGAAATCATATAAAATTATTTTCATAAAACATATATATTTAAATATCACCTATTAATGATTTTTTTTTCACATTTGGTTTTCATTTCTTCCCTTAGTGGATAAAGAAACATCAAGAAAGTTATTTATAAGTAATTATGATCTTGTATATTCTTTTAGATCTGGAGTATTTATCTTTAATGTATCTATTTTCAATAAAATGTTTTTTTGAATGTTTTTTAAAATTATCCTATGATTAATTTAATTAATTTTTACTTGTTTTTTTAATTAAAAATTGACTCAAAGGAATATTTCTGACATTTTTTAACAGGGTAATTTTTTAATTTTTTACAATAGTGTGAAAAGAGGGTTTTCTTTTAAATTATACAGTGTGAATGGAACTTCCCACTCATAAATAATCAGTTGTATGATTCTTTATTTAAAATTTTCCATGTTTATTTTCATTGAATATGTTTCCAATATTTTTTTTAGAATTTTTTAGATTTTAAATGTGTGATTTCAAAATGAAAAGTGTATTTTTTTCATGAAATATTCAATGTTATCTTTTAAGTAAATTTTATTCAAATATTATATCCTTTCAGGTCATATATTGGTTATAAATTTTATATATATATATATATCTTACAAAAAACCTTTTCAATCCTCCCTTAAGTGGTTCAATACATTCCATAAGTTCATTTATCTAATTCCTTCTTTATGAAATCTCATTTAATTATAACATGATCAAAGATTATGTATCTCATTTATTTATAAATGAAATTTTTTTTGTTATTTATTATTATTTATTTCCTTTTTATGGAACACAAAATAAAACACATGTTATAATGGATTCACACAGATAGCGCTTCACAACATTGCGTCATGATTTTTGTCTAATGAGATGATATATATGGGATTAGAGAGTAAATATTATAAATTATGGGACTTTTTACCCCATGTAATATTGTCTTAAAAGATAGAAAATACTTATATTTATGTTATTTTTTATGATTATTCCAATATCTTATGTTTCTATGATCTTATTATACCATTGTATTAATATTATGGTTCTATTTGATTACTCATTATCGTTCTCTTTTATTATATCATGTTATACCTTTAACTCACCCATTATATTTTCTTATCATGTTTATTACCTTAATTTTATTTTTAGCTCAGCCATTTATTTTATATATTACATAGGTTATCATACGATGTATTAGTATATAAAATATACATAGTATCTCACTAAAGGGATTAAAAATAAAGATGTTAAGTTTTCATTTCTTTTGATATTTCATAAACCTAGTCCTCTAAAGACACTTGGCAGAGATCTTTATTTTTTTATTAATGGATGTTTATGTTAAAAGAATGTAATAATATGTGAAAAATTATTTGTTATCTATACTATTCTAGACATGCAATTACTCAAAATCATCCACATAAACTGGGGAAATGAAAATATAACAAATGGGTGAGCTCCAACACTTATTATGGTGTGAATAAACAATTTAGAAAGGACCGATTCATAAGATTCAGTTAAAAAATGATGATTGGGGAAATATCATAACATCATGAGTGATAAACATAATACATATATGGGATTCAAAGTAAGAGGAATAAGAACATAAATCAAAAATAGGTCAACATCAAATAAAAATATAAATAACATTTATGAGAATTATTTAATATAAACATAGAATCATGGGAAAATCAGATCCAATGAATAACATAATTTAACTGTGGCACAAATGTAAGCATATGAAATTATATGAACAAATACTCCAGCATTATATTCACACAAAAACTTCTGAATAATTCTTCATATATCTCATTCACATAACAAAATTTTAAAAAATATTCCTATATCAAATTATAAAAATAAACCTGTGAATTAATATTTATATATATCAAACACACAACAAATATTTGAAAAAATGTTTCTTCTTATCATTCATGGGACATTTCATCATCAAATGTGATATAAAACCTTAAAATGAATTATATGGATATATAATACCCCACCCATAATCATCCATAAATATGTATTCCATATAAAATAAAATAATTCATATTATTTTTTAATAACCCATGGAAATAAAATTGGTTTCATATCATTTCAAAGTGGTATCATATAAAAAATCATGATAAAATTATACCAAAATATGAAAATCTAAAAAGATAAATTAAAATAAAAAAGTTATTTTTTTATGAACCATTACATCATTGGATAAAAAATCATTATAAAATGGAAGAGAAATCACAAAAAAAATTATTCAAGAAGTGTTTCTAAATTTGATGTAAAAAATATAATATTTTCAATTAACATTGCAAAACCATTTTTCTAAAAAATGAGAAAAAAATATATTAAGACATTTCATTAAAAAAATAAAATAATTATATCATGAAAATAAATAAATTTTATATAAAAATTGTATGTTTTAGTGAAGAATTTAACTGAGAATAAAAGCATTCCAAGTATTTCAAAATGCATTTATTGAAATATGAAATCATTGAAGGTATGAAGAAACATTTGTTTTAAAATAAAGAATGGGGGAAAAGAATCATAAGAGATAATAATTATTTATTTTTTAACTATGTAAAAAGAATAATTTTTGGGATTTAAGAACATATATATATGGAAAAAAATACATAAAAATTAATGGGAATTATTCGTAAAAATTTAATTTTCACAAAAAAAAATCATGAAGGAAAAAGTCTTTGAAGTGATGCATGGTTTCTCTAAAAAAGTTGTTTAAAAAAATACCTCAATATATGTTATAATAGATCAATATTTATTTATAATAGTCAAATAAAATTCATTATGACCAAAGGAAATATTTTTATCCCCGAAAGAGCCTTACAAATTCATGATCTTTTAAATAAAATCCTTGTGAAAGATTGAGATTCAAACTGAACTTAAAAATCCATGAATATAATTTAATTCATGATATAATATCTCAAATAGGTTGTATATATACCATATAAATTGAATTAGGTTCAAAATATATAAAATATATCATATAGTGGAATTTGAGAAGAAAACGCATACCTTATATTTCAATTTCCTTGAACGTTATCTAAACTCCTATATAATGAACATAAATATCATAACAAGTATCCTTAAAACATTAATATAATAATTATACACTTTTAAAATTATTTTTTTACCCTATAATATAAATATAATAATTTATTATAGTTCATTTCGATTATTGAGTATTACAACATTCAATTATTTGTTTCATACAAACTTCAAATAGATGATATTGATTCTCAATATAATGTTCAAAATTCATCAATATCATATCATTAAAGTCTGGATAATAATTTTCAATGACTCAATAAATCCCATTTTCATTTGGTGAAATATATGAATACATCTTGTAAAAATGGAAAACATGATAACAGGTTTTCAACTTGATTAACGATCGAAATTTGATATATTAATAAAAATAATAATATTAACAATACATTTCCTTAATAATTAATGATCTAAAATATGTCATTATTACATGATATAACCATTATATGAAATTCCATTATCATTTAGAATATATTATATATAACATCATTTAGGTAGGTTGTAAAACCGGCCAAAATAGTAACATGTGATAATGTTTGCATGAGTAAGAAAATATGCAGCACACTTAACCTCAATAGATCAAAGTTGGTGGATTCATTATTAAATTAAAACAATTTCAATGTAATAGTATCCTGATGGATTGAGTAGTTTAGTATTCTTAGTAAAATAGATACAAACTTGAATATGAATTTATATTTTAAAACATAAAACACATAAAGAAATTTCCATGAGAATTCTATTATTCCCTATACCATATCCCTACATATCAATCAGAAAAAAATTTATGGAATATTGGGTAAAGTTAAACATATGAAAGGGGTGAGATGTTATTCTTAGTAATGGTAAGCATACAATTAAATATTTACATAAATAAGACATAATAAATATTGTAAGGTAAATAACTAAAAAATATTCATTTTAATATATAACTTGAGAATAATATAGCAAGATAAACCATGTTCAAATAATTCTATATAAATAACCATGTAATCTTGAAACATGTCCATTTATATTCTAAAAAATTTATTAATCACATGGAATGTCAATAACTAAATTTACAATGATGGAATGCATAATGATGGACATATAAAACATACCATTTAGGCTTATAAAAAGACATATAATAATATGAACACTAGTGCCAAGACATATATTTAAATTGCTAAGTCCTCAAACAAAATCATATCTAGTTTATTGCATAATACATAAAGATGCATCGAAGGGCTATACTGGTCCCCTCCCATCACATACAAAGTCCAAGGAATTCATCATATTAAAAAGGTGGAAATTAATAAATATAAACAATTTTATTTAAACTAGGAAACGAAATATAAATACTTTCCAAAAAAATAAACATAATCAAAAAACTTCTAGAGTAAAATGAATGGTATCAACATAATACATCCCTAGTGAAACAGATTCTAAACCAGCTGAATAAATATTAAGGATAATATCATTGAAGTTCGTCCCTATTAAAGTATAAGTAAAAAAATAATGACTTACTATATAGAAATTTTTTTGGAAGATCACTTCTAATATTTCTTGAATAAAATCACATTTCATTAAAAATCACTTTTTTATTTTAAAACTAATTTTTTTTAAATATTATTAAAATAGTTTTTTTAATTCAATCATAAAAAGAAATAATTTATAGAATTTTATGAAAACATTTTATATTAAAATAATCTTTTAAATAGTTAAAGGAAGCTTCAAAGAAATACTGTTTTTAATAGAGGTTAAATTCTTAAATGTTGTATATATTAAAAACAAGAAATTATTTTTCATTATAAAAAAGATAGAAAATTACCTCATTTAGAAAATGATAAGAATATTACTTTGAAATTATTTTTTAAGTTAAAATGGGTAAATATTTATTAAATGAATCATTTGGAGAATGGTAAAACATTTTTTTAATCATTTTTATAAAACAGTGGTTTGTGAAGAACGAATTGCATCGCTTTATGAGGTCATAATCCATTTTACATATGAGGGAAGTTATTATATCCACTATAGAATAGGAAGTAATAAAATAAATTTGTGAAATAATGACTCTAGTACTATAATTATATTGAAAATATCATATATATACTGTATACCCATCATCATACCAAACTATAATAGGTGGTAATGGAAAAACTGTTGACACTAGTTAATGAGGTTGTAGTCTTCCGTGCACAAAAATGATGATATAATAACTCATTTGATGTAAGTGGACATGGTTTTAGGTGATTCCCTTAATGTAAAAAAACTAAATATAATTTATTTAATTATTTTATTATATCATAATGTTTAAATCATAATTTAATGAGTTTGAGGAAGAAATAAAATAAGAACGCTTATTGAAGAACGTTACCTATTCTTTAGGTATCCTACTTAAGATCCCACCAAAGCCATCCTACATTTTCTTTTTTCCAAAAATATGCTTCCCAGGTGATAATTGGGATGTAGGTAAGTGATTTGGGTATGGTATTCTCAAACAAAATGGTGTGGAGGTGTGAATATGTGTGGATATTGGGAGGTCTTTTATAAGTGAGTTGAGCGGAATACTTGTAATTTTTGAAAAAAAAATTACACCCACATATTTCACATGCCACTAGGGTCCAAAATGTAGTATTCACGAGTCTTATAAATTATTTGGTCGTTATATGGTTAGAAAATATATTTAAATCAATTTGACCTTTATCTGTTTAGTTTTACCTCCCCGAAATCAATTTTTACCTAAACTGTGGTAATTAATTTTTATTATTCTCGTTTTTCATTTTTTTGTCAAAAATTATGTTTATATTATTATAAAATATAAATTATTACAATTATAAATATGGTTTAAATAGTTCCAAATTATATTCACAGAAGTGGAAAATTTTAATTTAAAATTAATCTCGAAGACTAGATGAGAAAAAGGGTTTTCGACAAAAATATTTTCAAAATTTTACAAACATTTATAACACAATTCCCTATAAAAAAGGTTAAAATTATTTAAATTGGATTAACTTGTAAAACATTGAACTAATTTTACATTAAAACTAATTCAAAATATAATTTTTCATTTTAAATAATTTAAATGAAAGGACAGTTTCCAATTAAAATTCAGTATTTTACACTATTCATCAAAAAATAAAACAATTTAGAAAAATCATAAAAATTCACCATAAGATAAATTTTATATGATTATTTAAAAAAATTTTACCTTTTCAAAAATATATTCTAAAATTGGTATAAATTATGTGTGCAAATCAAGAATAAACCTCATTATAGAACAATACCATTTTAGAAAACTTTTATTTTTCTATAAAATGATTCTACATTTATATCTAATCAATTGATATCCATTTTATTTATTTTATAAATGTTTTAACCATATAAATTTCATAATTTGGATAGTAATATTTATAACCACAAGTTTAATGGCTAGGTTATAGTGGTAATAATTCAATAATAACATTTAAATAATGTATCATGTTTCGTCCCAACCTGGTGTTCTATGCACTGGATGTCATTGATAAGATTGAAAATAATTATACCTAAATTTATCATTATTTTATATTCACTTCTATTATTTTTTCCATTTCATACACACTACCAATTATGACATTAATATTTTAAAATCTTAGGGTGTTACATTCTACCCCACATAAATAATTTACATCCTCACAATTTAATATTGATCACGGTAAATAGGGGTTAGTCATTTTAAAATATCCTTCTAAAACCTGGAATCATGAGAAGGGTTAATAAAACATACTCTTAATAAAATAAAAGATTATGTATGAATTTCTTCTAGAATAAAATATAACTAGGTTTCTAAGTAGGATAACATAATTTGTAAATGAAAATGTGGACATTGAAGAAAAGGTTAAATAATTAAATAGAGTGATTGAGGTCATTGATAACAAAACAATTAATGGTAAAAGATAAGATAGGGGCATAAAAATAAAAAATCATTTATGATTTAAATAACCATATGATTCATTAAATATGAAGGTAATAGGATAGAATTGTTGTTTCAATATCCATTTCTAAAAGATTAGGAATTATTTTATTATCTATAAATTTTAGAAAATTTAATCACCTGATTTATTTTCATTTAAAAATAAAAATATAATTATTTGGTTATGCTTTGATAAATTTATAATTCATTAATTACTATAAAAAATTAATAATAATAAATAAATTTATTATGACAGAACAACTAAAATAAACATTTTGATGAATTTTAAGATCCATAAATGAGTGACAAGTCTTTCTGTCTATCTCCAACTATTTCCCAAAACTAATATAGTCAGAATAAGTTATAAAATTTTAAAAAATATTCATATCGTGATGTAATAAATTAATCTATAAAACCTTATCAAAATTTCAACATAAACCATTTAATAAATTGTTATCCTTATAACCCTTACAAAATATTAAAATCCAAAACATTATATATAAAGTCACTAAATATCCCAAATGAACTTATCATTAATCAGTTATGAGGTTGTTAGTACTCTCTAATTTACTTTATCCATAAAATAATATCTTTATCCCACTATATTGATCTCAACATAATCAACATTTTAAGGGTTTTCTTTCAATTAATCATTTGTTTTTAATGAATTTCAAATTTCTACTAAATCATTTTTCATGGCCATCGCAACCATTAAACATATGATTTTAAATACTTAATGAAAATATACTAAAGTAAAATATATATACATTTTGAGAATGTCATTAATAAAACAATTTAACATTATATTTTTGGATTCATATACACAAGTACAATAATCATTCCACATGATCTACAGTGATAACATATTCTTATCCTTGTCCACTTATCTCATTTTGAATTATTTTCCCATTACGCTTTGGGTATTTATTTTCATAGTTCCCTATATACTTCTAGTAGACGATTTTTACACTAAAATATTCTTTTCTTCCTTTGAAATAATTATCATGGTGACTTTTTTCTCCACACTTGAAGATGACTTCTTTTTCTTTTAATCATGTACCAAGGTGTTTCCTTCCAAAAGTATCACATGTTAGAAAATAACTCTTTTCTTTTTTCCCTTTATCTTTTCTAGATACCATCCACTACTTCTTTTTATTCCCTTTGAATCCATATTACCTGTTGAATTGTTTATATGTCTTCATAGAACAACATATTATAACCCAATATTATGATACTTTTTTAGAGAATAATTCATTTCAGAGGATTGACTTAATCCAATCAAAAAATTGTCCAATCATTATCTTTAGAGTAAAAACATAGTCCACAACATCCCTTGTGAACCTTATAAATGTGGATTCATACTCATTAACTTTTTCACTTCATTCTATCTTTGTCTAAAGAATTTCCATTCCATATCTATTCATTACCCATGAGGAATATATTTCTCCATAAATATTACCTTTAAATCCTTCCACTTCATTATTATTATTTAATATTCATCCTTGGTGTTTTAAATCAGTGACCACCATTGATCCCCACCTCTTGGTGGATGATAAAGTATCATGAAAACATCATCCCTTTCACTAAATCTCAGAGTGTGAAATATATTCATTAAGAAACTTATCTAATACTCATCTAAAAATTGATTTGTAGTCAAATAAAATTTTTTAGGATACTGACGCATGATGTGGTCAAAAATTATTACACTACCTAACAGATCATTATGCTACCCCATATGAGAAATTTTGTTACTGATAACCTAAGTCAGATACACCGATATGGTTATAATTTGATTATTTCTAGTTATAGCTCCATTTATCTCATCATTATCCTTCCCATGAAGGAAATACCTACATGTATTATGTTCATTAATGTGGTTCAAATTACTTATATTATGCTCCATTTATAAATAATAGCATATACTAGATTATACCATAACAGTATGAAACCTAATTTATAATCCCAAAACTAGTGAAACACATAACATAAATTGAAAAATATATTTATAGATAATATTATAATCCTAAACATGGTTTCTTTAGAGATATATTTATTTTCAAATCCTTAATAATGGTTTTTATAGAAAATATGAATTATCCAAAGCATATCGCCTAGGATTGTCATATCAGGTTCATAGTATGGCTCGTTTTCATGCACCAAGTGATGATCGGGTCAAGACCAATATTCCCTTTCTAGGGTTATTACCACTAGGTACCGTTGTTTTAGAACGAAATCCATGTGTAGTATTCATACATGGATTTATTTCAAAGAGAAAACCACAAATTGTCTTCCTTAATAAAACATTAGGCTGTTATTATATATGTAACCTAAACTTTTATCATAGGGTTATGTTATCTATTCTATGTTTTAGTAAAAATAGTTCCCAAGGTTTCTAATAAACTTCCTCTAATACCAAATGAAGAACCCCTGACCCAAATAGCCTAGATCTAGTGGTGATTAATTACATTGGCATAAGATACAAGGAATTAAATCTTGAAGGACCGAATAGTTTAGAATTCAGTATAATTTAGATACATACTTGAAATTCAAATTACATATTAAAACAAAAAACACACAATTAATTTTCTTTTATAATTCAATTATTTACCATAGAATATTCCCATATATGAATCCAAAAATACTTCTTGGAATCTTGGGGAAGGTTAAACCTAATAAAGGGTTGATCTTAGATACTCAATAAGGGAAAGCATACAATGGAAACTATAAATAAATTTGGCATAATCAATATAAGAAGGTAGATAACAGAAATATATTTCATATAATCAATAACTTGATCATAATATGTAATGAATAAATGATAATTAAACAATTACATATAAATAATAACATCAACATAAAACATTACCATGGAATATCTATAACCGAATTCATAATGATGGAATAATTAATGATGGAAAAATAAAAAAAACATTTTAAGATTGAGATAAGAAATATCATACCACTAAGTCTTATAACAAAAAATATATATAAATTACTAAGGCCTCATCCAAAACCATATCTATATTGTCTCATGAGACTTACCGATGCATCAAGGGGAAAAAGCAGGTCATGCCCATCACAAACAAGGTCAAATACATTCCTCATATGAAATGTCTAAAACATAATAAATATAAACCTTCATATTCAAAAAATAAATTTAAATTTAAATAATTTCACCAATAAATAAACATAATCATAAACCATACAGAATAAAATGTATGGTATGAGTATAGTGCATCCCAAATCAAATTTATTATAAACCATCTAAAGGAATTATAAGGATGATATCACTGAGTTATATCCCATTAAGGAATAATTAATATCAAATAACTTATTATTAAATGTAAAATAATTTTAAAACCCCACATGGAAAATTTCCTGAGAAAAATAACCTTTCTTTGAAAATCAACATTTTTATTTTAAAATAATAAAATTCATAAAATATTATCAAAATAAATTTTTTGAAATCACTTTTAAAAACATATAATTTATAAAATATTAGGAAAGAAATTTAATTAAAAATAACCTTTCTAACTTTCAAATTAATCATCAATGAAATTATGTCATTGATGGTAGTAATTCTGTAAATGTCAATTAAGTTAAAAAGAACATTCATTTTTCACTATAAAAAGGTTAGAGAATTGCCTATTTCATAAAATGAAAAGAACATTCATTTAAAAAAAATTAAAGTGAAAACTGGATACATATTTTTTCTATAAATTATTTAGTTTAAAATAAAACTATTATTAATACATCTTTAGATGAAATTTTTTTGAATTAGAAATTATTTCCGACCAAAAGGGAAAATAATGTCAAATTTTCTTAAAAACCTTATATAAATAATTTTCTGTAGCAAAGGGAGGTGGGATAGAACTATTCCTTTAAAATATTAATTAATTACCATAATAGAATAAAAAAAATTTATTTTAAGAATGAAATATCAAATAATTCCTCAATAGGAGACTCCAAACAAAACAATCTTAAATAATGATAAGATTGTGAAGTAAACTCTTAACACATTGGTAACTTTTTAATCATATGAACCATGAAAGAAATAAAATTAAAAGAAAAATTAAATTAAATTAATATAAATTATTTCATGATATAAAATAAAAAAAAATTAGTGTATACAGCACACAAGATAAATAAGTGGTGAATATGGTTTATGTATAACGGAAGTTAAAGTCTGATTAGAAACCCTTAGCTCATGCTTCCTTTTTATTGAACGTTCCATAACCCATTGTATAGTGGTTTTAAACTTATTATTAACTTATAAAATACTTATATTAATATTTATAATATCATATATGATCATTTTATAACATATTGTAACCTTTTCTTTAATAATCTATCAAAAAAATTAATGTTCTGAGTGTTAATTGTCTATTTTATCATTCGTGTTTTGTCATGAAGGTTATGTTCATGTAAATATTACATAGTTCTATCATATCCAAAATAAGAATAATGAAATAAATTTATTATTTAAAAATAAATTATATTTTTAATATGAATCATGAAATATGATTTGGAATAATGGAGTATGTCATATCATGGAGACAGTAGGACATATGTACGAATGGGTAACATTTCACCATTTCAATGTAAATTATGGAAAGAAGTTAAGTAAAATTTTTTTTGAAACTAATGATAATAATATCATATTTATAATATTATTTATTTAAATATACGTTTATATTTTATACATGTGGTGTGGTGATGAAAGGGATTTACATCACTTTGTGAAGGCGGTAGTCCACACACACACATATAATGTTGTCTTATTTTAGTGTAAAAATAAACGGATATATTATATTTTAAGAATGATATATTTTTCATTAATATAATACTTATTTAATTTATAGAACATATATTAATTAACATTGTCTTTATTAAATTCCATGTAAAGATTTAGAGAAATATATATCGCATTTCTTCGCATAGCGGTTGTCCGCCATATACACAAGCAATGTTATCAGATCCTTTTAATAAGGAAATGTAAAAAAGGTATATATGATATAATGAATCAAAAACTAATAATTATGATATGAATATCATATATATACTTTATATCAATCATCGTACCCAACCATGAGGGGTGTTAATGGAAAAACAAATGACGTTGGTTCATGAGGTGGTAGTCCACCATACACACAAATGATGATTTTTTAACCCATTTTTTGAAAGTGGAGATAGTTATAGATAATTATATTATAATAAAAACGTATAAATATATGTAGGATAAAAATTTTATTATATCATCAAGTTTTAATAATAATTGAAGTAGGTAGAGGATAAAATAAAAAAAATTCCCATTGAAGAACGTTACAACTACTTCGGGTATCCTCTGTGGGTTTTCACCAACGACACACTAGGTTGGATTTATAACCAAAATAAGGCCTCTAAGATGAGATTAGGTAACTTTAGAAGTTATTTGGGTAGGTATTGAAGGAAAAAAAGTGTTTTATGGTGTGAAAAAGAGTGTACGGTGGTTGGATTTTGATAAGTGAGGTGAGTGGCGTACTTGTAATTTTTTGGAAAGAAAAAGGTTTACCCAAGTTATTCACATACGAAAAGGGATCCAAATGGATTATTAAATATAATTATACATTATAGGGTCTAAATATAATGATGAAATATATTTTAAACATATTTTTAGGTCAATTTAACCATTATACTTTCAAATTGACCCACTGTAAATCCACTTTGACCTCAACCATGTAAATTAATTTTTTATTGTGGTCACTATTCATTTTGGTCAGAAATAAGTTTTAACTTATAAGAAAATATAAATTATTATTGTACTTAATATTTATTCTATTTTTCCAAATTAAACTTGCAAAATTGTAAAATTTTAATTTAAAACTAATCCCACTAACCTGATGAGAAATCAGGCTTTCAAATAAAAAATGATAAAAAGTTTACAATCATTTTATATCAAATATCAAATTAAAAATGATTAAAATGACCTAAATTAAATTAATTGATATAAAATTAATTAAATTTTAATTTAAAATAAATTAAAAATATAATTTAATGTTATAAATAATTTAAACAAAAATGATGTTTTCAATTAAAATTCAATATTTATCACAAATCATCAAAAATGAAACTTTTCAAAAAAAATCAAAACAATTAACCCTAAAATAATTTTGAAATAATGATTTCAAAAATTAAGTATATTTTTTTGAATAATGTTTCCAAATTTTTTAAAAATTACTTATAAATTATGTGTGTAATATGAAATTAAACCGCCTTATAGAAAAAAAATCATTTTTTAGAAAAAAACAATTTCATTAAAATGGATCTAATTTTATCTCTAATAAATATATATCCATTTTATTTATTTCATAAATTTTTAAAACATATAACTTTTATAATTTTGTTAGTATTATTCATACCCACCAATTTTTTTTAAAGGTTGGGGTTGAAGCCTCATTTATTATTAAATCAAAGAAAATACCTCTTTTAACTGGGTAGAGGGAGACCTATTACATATACCAAAGGCCCAGTAGTCATTTAGCCCATTACATGGCCCATAGGCCCAAAGTTTTGGCCAAAGGACCATTCTGTGAAGAGTACTGTTACAGTACCTGCGCTGCTACAATACTGTATAGTATTCGTTGCCGCTGTAGTGACAAGCCGCCGTTAAAGTGCCTGATGTTCCTATAATGTTTCCACTAATATAGTTGCTATAGTTCTTCTAAAGTACCTATGCCCCATGGGTTTTGAACCCCCTTTTTCATGTAGAATTACAGGGTTCTTACCACTAAGCCAATTTAACATCTATGTTATAATGGTAATGATTAAATAATAATATGTTAATAAAGTAATTTGTTTTGTTCAAACATTATTTTACATGTATTGAAAGATATATAAGAGACTAAAAATAAATATATCACAAAAACTTTGGTTGTTATATTCTCTTCAATGCTTGGTGTTGTGTTTTATAGACACTATCGAATATGATATTAATATTTTAAAATCTCAGTGTGTTACATAAAATTTTTACATAATGATAATATGAAATATTAAGAACCTTAAACATTCCATTATTTTAATATATTCTCATTCCATAAATTTTAGTAACCTTTCATGATGGGGGTGATGAAAAATGAAATTTATTTTTCATGGAGATGATATTCTGAGGTACATGTGATTAATGATTTCATTTCTCAATGGATGGATGTAATGATAGTATATGACTAAAATTATTATCTTAGAATTTTTTTGGAAATATATAGTATATTTATCAATAAAATCCCTCCTATAAACTGTCATTGATATGTGGTGATGAAAGACAAACAATTTTTTTTCCTAAAGGCGATAATCTGCATCTATACATAAAATATTTTATCTAGTATTCTTATTCTATGGTACTGATTGAATATATGATTTATAGTTAATATAATAAAATTTTAGTATAATAATGACATTGATTTCATTATGTTTCTATTGTTATATAAGTTTATAATTGAAAAAAATAATAAGAAAATGCTAATAATTTTTAGATACTTAGGTAAGGGACTTGAATATTTACTAGGAATTCCCCATTGAAATATAGTATTTATTCTTAAAAATAGTGACCATAACATTTTGGAAGTGGTAGAGGATTCTAAAAGTAGAATGTTTCCAGTGCTAATAATAAATTCAATATCATGGTGAGTCTTTAAGTGGTGAATGTTGTATCTTTTTATAGGTAAAGAGAAGGGTAGTTTGGGAAGTAATTATAAAATTTTCAATGTTGTAAAGTAATTATTCTAGGTTTAGTGGTTACATAATATAAATAATTATAGTGTTTAGTGTGTTTGAGAAAGAAATAACCTCATACACTAATTTAAAAACCTATTTTTAACATTTTTTCTTTTCTTTTTATTAATAATCTTTTTAATATTTTTCTTCTTCTTATATGGGTAACTATTTTTTAACCATAGTAATTAATTTTAATAAGAAAAATTAAAATTGAACTTATTACCTAATTTTTACTTTCATATTTAAAATTATAAAATAATTTTATCATATGAAATTAATAATGGTCTAAAAAGTTAATTCTAAAATAAACACACAAAATCATGTATGCACATTTTTCTGAAAAAATAATGTTTTTTTCACCATTACATTTATATATAAGATAAAATAACATTTTCTTCTAATTTTGATTAAATAATTTTATTTATTATAAATAAATAAATGGTATTATTATTTCATGTAAACAAACAACCAAATGTAATTTTAAAAACTCTTCATTCAATGAAGAGACTGGAAATAATGTTTATTGAAATATCATTTTATTTTAGTTCTAAAAAATATTGAAGATATGATTTATAATGTCAAAGAATATATTAATATTAATAATTTTATTCCTTAAATAAATGTGTTATTAATAATTTTTTTAACATTATTTTATATTCTTACATAAAAATAAAATCTTAATAAATTAAAAAAAATTAAAAAACATTGTTTTTTGGCTACACAAGGGTATTTTCAGAAAGAATACAAATTTAACACTAAATAAATTTTAATGTAAATAATTAAAATGTGAATTTTAATTTATCATATTTAGATTATTAATTAAGAATATTTAGTTTTTTAAGAAAATATAAAATTAAATAATACAAATTTTATTGGAAATAACATTATTAAATATTAATACATATTAATAATTTATCATATAAAGGTAATGAATTTTAATGGTTTAACATACTATTATTAATTATATCTTTATCAATAGTTTTATTCTAAAATTTAGTGTTTTTCATGTGGGATATAGCATCTAATGCAAGTTATCAATTATATATGGCCCATTTAATGGTGGTCATATATCAAAATCTCAGGTCATTACAATCCCCCTCTTTAAAAAAATTGCACACTCGTAATTTTAATTATCACCTAAATAAAATATCTATGGATCTCCATAAGGTAAAAATATATTCTAGTATCAATATTACAATCATATGGAATTCTATGAAACTCACCTGTAGTCATTTCTTTATAATGAGTTTCTTTTTGAACAATTTAGAAAATTGTCTCTTCAATATGGTGGTGCGGGTATGAAGTTGAGGTAGAATAATGAAGTTGGAAAACAATTCACATATAACTCATAAGGATCATGTTGATACACATTTATACCCCTCTTAACCCTTATTGTAGTATAAAATTCTACAACACCATCCTACAACCTCTTCAAAATATCCCTTAGCTACATCACCAACATCAACAAATAACCACCCATATCTGGATTCACTTGTTTCATAAATCCCCACAATTCCTACTCTATAAAGAACTCCTTGTTAAATTATTGTTGGAAATAAATACATAGACATGTCTACTATGAGTATTTTTAATGTTTCCAAACATGGATTACTAATGCTTGAACTGTTTCTTTTATAAAATGAATGGTATCACCTTCTCTGGGGATTCAAACATGATTCTAGAACTCCTCCAAGTATAGGGGTCCCAAGGTGTCCTATATCCTTTCCACCTCACTATCATGTATTATTACTCTAGAAATAATAAAAGGTGTTTGAATTCTAATTCCACCATTGGAATGGTTATTCCGGATTCTCTAACATCATCTTGGAATGTTTATAGTGGTGGATCATTTGCTGATAATGAATAATTGTATTTGGTTATTATATTTTTCATTATATTGATTTCAATCTCACTCAATAGTCCCTATCATATTTTCTTACCTCCCTTATAATTTTTGAAAAATGAATGTTCTTTCGGTAATCTGACTATGATTTATTGAATGTGGAGATAATGTTTTTATAGGGAACTCACTACTATAATAACATCAATTACATATAATAGATGAAAAATAAGAAAAATATTTTATTAATAATCAATATGGGATACAATAATCTTTCTACCAAAATAATCTTTTGATAATTAAATAATTTGCGTACTGATTTAATACTCATTGAAAACATCATATATATAGTAGGGTGGATGGAATTAGAATCTTATATGGTATCCATAGCTCTTGATTGAAGGATAAGTGTACCTACATCCCATTATTTTAATAAAAACATTCAAGAAGTAAGAGAAGAATAGGATTTCCCTTATTACATTTATCATAGAGGGTACTTATGTTATCATCCTCGTTAAACTACAATTATTTTAGTAAAATCTATATCACACATAACTCAATATGTATCATCCATAGATCACCCTATATCATTCTAGGTTCAACCTAGGTTACTCTTTGATTGGATTTTTTCATAATATTATCCCTCAGTGAAAATAGAAATCAATCCCTTAAAGTGGTTCACAAAGATAATATGATCAAACAAAACAAATCAAATGGGAGTTTCAATTTATATGTGTAGTAATGACCCCTTTTTCACATAGTTATGACTGAGTTAATACCCAATCAACACAATTTATTTTTATTAGCCTTAGTTTCATTTTCCTTTGAGCTTATATCCACTTATAGTATTCAAAAATTGATTTATTTCTTGTGAAACCACTTACTAAAGAATTTATCAATATTTCTTGATATCATCCTATAATTAGTCACATATTTTGGGTTTTCAATAAGGTTTTATGACCCTAATACCAAAGAAAACTAAACTAATCTACAAATATAACCAATCATTCTTGTGATTCTAATAATAAAAACCCATGCGAAACATAACTTAAATAATAAATTAATTTCTTAATTTAGATGATAAATATCACAAATAGTAACACTACCCTATGAATTAATGTTTTTGTGTCTTAGAGATTAGATAAAAAACTATCATAATATATATATTATTGTTTTTATATAAAAATCCAAATAATTTCTCCTTAAAAGCACCATACTGGACCATATTATAGATATATCATTTGTAAGTCTCATCCTCATATCTTAGGGAATCGAAATAAAAATAAGTGGGTGATAACCATGAAGGATAAGTTATCTTAAATTTCTATTGAATAAGAACCCAATTCCATAATAGATCAACATGTAATAGAAATAAAATGTCATAGAATAACATAACCTAAACTATAAATCCTGAAAGTATAAGATCAAATGAATGACATCCTTTAACAATAGAAAAAACATAATCATATAAAATATTGAAAACAAAAATTCCCAAATCATGTACAAAAAATAAATTTTGAACAAATACTCCTAATTATCATTCACAAAAAAACATGTGGACATATCTTCTTGCATCTTATCCACAATTTTTTTTTTGAAAAAATCTTCCCACATCTCATTCAAGCAACATTTCATCATCTCATATGATATAAAATATTATCCAATGCATTGGAGAGTGATATAGGTCCCAAATTATCATTATACATACATAAGAGTGCCACATAAAATCAAATAATTATTTTTTCCATAAATTATTATTGGAAATAAAATGGGCTTCATAACATTTCCAAGTCATATCACATAAAAATCAAGATCTCTTGATACAAAAAATGTGATCGAACAAAATGAGTATTAAATTAAATATTTGGTGATTTATAAAAACATTACTTAATTGGTTAAAACTATTCTAAAAATTTATGGGAAATCACATTAATGAATTTTTCTTTATAATAATTTCTTAACATCATCTTAAAAATATGTTTTTTTCTAAGCCACTTTCTAAAAAAATTCAAAAGTAAAAACCAAAAATCATAAAACATTTTTTCAAAACAAATTAAAATTAAAATAAATTTAAAAGAAATAAATCATATTTCAATGTGTGGTTTATAATTGAATAATTTTATAGAGAAAAAAATAATTGTAAATATTTGACAATTCCATTATTGAAAACCCATGTCTTTAAATATATGATGATAATTTGGTTTTAAAGTGAACAAAGTGTAGACTAGGTTCATTAGAGATAAAAAATAGAGTTTCTACTAGGGAAACAGTATCATTTTTGAGAATTAAAAAATAAGGATATGGATGGAAAATACACTAAAATAAATGGAAATTATTCTTAACATAAATTCATTGTTCACGAGATAATAAAATCATAAAAAGGAGGCTTTGGTGTTAAAAATTTCTTCAACATAAAATAATGTCTAAATACAATATAACATAATTATATATTATAATATAAAATATTCATGTATAATAGTCAAATAGTGGTGATTATTAACCAAGGAATGGATTTGAGTCTTAAAAATCCCGTACAATATTAAGAGCATTTCTAAAAAATATTTATAAAATATATATATTCAAATTGAACATAAATTACTAATAATAAATGGTAATTCAAGATATAATATCTCAAATAGTTAGTCTATATAAAACAAAAATGTAATTATGGGCATAATTCAAAACATGTCTCAAAGACATGAATTTGAGATGAAAACCCTTACCATGTATTTTCTTCTTAATTGTCCATTCTCTAACATCCTATATATTGGACATAGATATATTAATAACTTATCGAAAAACAAAATATAAACATTCTAGCCTATTTATAATTATTTTGTTACTTTATATTATAAATATATAAACTGATAACAATCAATTTCCATTAACAGATGTAAGAATATTAGGCTGTTTATTTCATAAAAATATCCTGAAGATAGGAATGATTCTCACTAAGTGGTTCAAGTTTCATTGTTCCTAAATAATTTAAAATATAGGAATCATTTCATTCGATGATAAATTATGTCAAATTTTCATTTTCTGAAATACATGAATGTATCATGTAAAATCATAACTGTGATAACTAGTTTTCGACATCTTTAATAAACGATGGGAGATATATTAATAAATATTTTAATTAATAACCACACTATTCCACATTCATTAAAAAATATTAAAAGTATTTTTATGGTATGATATTACCATTATATGAAATTCCATAATCATTTATGACATCTTTTTTATAATAATGGTTGCATTAGTTATAAAACCTACCAAAACGGTAAAGTATTATCATGTTTTCATAAGGTAATTTTTTTAGATAATGATAATATGATATATTTAGAAGATTAAAATTGTGGTCAATATAATCTATCTTTAGTAAATCTATTCATAGAACAATACTTGGTGGAAGTGTGGTTAGAAATGGAATTGGTAATTCATGGATGTGGTAGTCCGTCATATGCACGATTAACGCTTACATAGTAAAAAACACAATAAAAATTATTATTTAAAAAAAAGTATTTTTCACTAAAAATCAATCTTTTTATAAAAACATAAAAAAATAAAAAAAATTAAATATTCATATGATGGATTAAAATATCAAATTTATTTTATAAAAGTTATTTTCAAAAATTTTAAATTTGGTTTTTAAAAATATATATATAATATAAAAGAAACAACTTTCATTGAGAAAAACATTTTGCAATTTTAAATTATATTAATATATTTTATTTTAATGGAAATAAATTTTAATTGTTTAAAATATTATTTTTTATTATAGTTTTATCAGTGGTGTTATTCTAAAATGTTGTTATTTTTTATGTTGGGTGTGTTGTGTAACAAAAGTATTTGAATACATTTTTCTCATTTAAAGTTGGTCATATATCAATAACTTTTGTGCTTACACACATAAGGTGTATGCAAGGTGTGAGAACCTAAAGAAAGTAAGATTCCTCAAGGTATTTCATTAACAATGATTTCAATACAAAAAATAATCATAATATTTTAAAAATAGTTCAAATAAAAACAATATTTCAACATTATAAATAAACATATATAGAACAATAAGTAAGCACCACCAAAGAATACAAGACACCCTTTGGGTAAAAAATGTTGGTGTCTCAACCTAGGATCCTAGTAATCTTGATTATCAAACCATTAATAATTATTCCCTTGCACAATCCATTTGGGAGGATCATTCAAAATCTCTAATAGCAACAAAGCCCATATCATCATATCATTAGTTAGTGTTATAATATAGTTCAATGGTTAAGGAGGGAGGATCATTCCGGGTGGTACTTTTATTATTTTCCTAACTATGTACCAATGGTTAAAATATCTTATCCAATTTAATTTAAAATAAAATTATGTAACACCCCAATATCTTATGGTATGTGACTTTTAAAATTTATCATCCTTCATAGTTTATGTTTCACACAACACCAAGTTTAAAAATGTAATGTACTATTAAATATAACCATTGTAATAGTAATCTTTCCATTAGGATTAGTAATAAGACTAATATAATAGTAAAATCATGCATTAAAATATAAATAAAATTTAGGTATCTTATAAATAGAAATATGGCATATTTATCTCCTGGAATGAGTAAATAAATATTTTATAAATGTTAAATTAAGTGTTTGTATTTTTATAAGTCATAAATATTTAATTACTATTTTATAAAAAATATAATTATTTAATATAAAATATATATTCCTAAAATAGAGTCAAAAATTAATAATTTTTTTCTTTTGATTATAGGACAATTTTAGAAGACCTTGATTAATTTTTCAAAGTGTTATAAAAATGTTTATAATACTAAAGTTAATATTTTTAGAGTAAATAATGATTTTACCTCAAAATTTAATTTATTATATTATAAAATTATTTTTATAAAATTGGGTTCATTTTTTCACTCTAAACAATTAAAAAAATTAGGGTGATTTTTTGGGATTTTTATAAAATAATTTAATTTTTTTGTGCATACTGAAATACATAAATTTATCATATTTAACAAATACATGAATTATTGATTCATAGATGATGTCTGGATGATTTAAGAACATCATATAGAACTATCATATATTATTTAAATATATTTAGTGATAATTTTAAAATTATTCATACTATTATGCTAGAATAATAAAATATTCAAAAACACTCCTCTCCTCCCACTATAAATACCACCCCACCACCTCTTCTCCTCACACTTATAAGGTCTTTAAGATTTATCATATTCTGACTATTTAATCTCCCAAAAAACTCCCACATGTTTTTCTTTTTTTATCACCAAAATACCTTTTAAGAATTTCTTATGGATGTTTTCATGGAGATGAATTCAAGAGGTAAAATCTACAACTGTTATTTTATTTTTCTTTCAATTACTTTGCTTTTATTATACTACCCTCACCTCAAATAACCAAAGTTAGATGATAAATCCAGTATATTTTATAAACATTAATGTTATTATATCAATCTAAAATCATCCACCAAGACACTTCTCCTTTTCTATTTATTTTTAATGATGAAAACATCTTCTTTGAGGTACCAATTTTCCACCTACAGGGATGAAATTTTTTCATTTTTAAATTATTCCTTCAAGGCTGGTGATAAAACCTTTTTTATTATTTAAAAATTTTATAAAATATTTATTACATATATTCTAATTTTATGGAACCAGTATATAGACATAATATTAATTAACGAAACAAAACTAGTTAGTGATGATCTAAAAACTACCAAAAAAATATAAACGATTGTCATTAATTTATTATTTAATGATTTATCATCTTCCAAATTAACCAAATTAATTATATAACCACCTAAACTTATTTAAGAAAATTAGCAACATATAATTTTATTTCTCGACAACTATTTTTCATATTACATGATCATCCATATGCATACAAAAGTAAACCAATCATGAAAATCAAGGAAAAGAACACTCCCGGACGACGAAATTTAATCTTATAAATAATCATAAAGACTATAAATGAACTTAATAAAATTATAATAAATCAAATAAATGTTTAACAGGTTCTAAATTAAATTATTAATGAATCTAATTTCATTATCTGGGGTATTAAGCGCAAGTGTAGAACAATTTTGGACATAAGGTAAGGGTTTCTATTAGAAACTCCATTTTTCATCCTGGTTATGATATCTCTTTATTTACCCCAATTTAATTCATATTTATTTTTTTATATTTCTTATAAATTTTGTTTAAATTTCCTATAATAAAATATCAGGATCATTTCATCTTTCTTTTAAGGGAAATACATGTTTTATAGTGTTCCCTTTTCAATTTTTCCCGATAAGCAAACCTTTTTAAAGGAGACTTCTCGATTTATTAACCATTTTCATGTATCAAACATAATATATTTTAAGAATCCATTATTTTTTTAAATAAATTGTTTTTTAATGATAAACTATATTTTTTCATTTCTAGTTTTATACAAACAATTATGAAAAATACAAATGAATTTTCCAAAAGAACTCTTCTTTGCAAAGAAAAAAAAGGTATTTCTCTCAAGAATTTATCAATGATTTTATTATATTTTTTTCACCTATTACAACACATCTATTGAAAATTATAATTTATTGATATTTATATGTTGTTATTATCATAAAACATATTTTTATTAAATGGTTTATGATCATTTTGACTGTGGATGTTTTATCTTGACACCATTCAACATACTAATTAGAATGGTTAGTGATTATTTTTACAGAGTGGGGAAAGTTGTTTTCATTTTGTATTTATATATAATTTATGTTTAAACCTATTAATATGAGGAATTAATTAGGCTTAGTGATGGTAATGGACCACCATATCCCCTTGATGCATCAGTAGGTCTCGTGAGACAAAACAGATATGGACTTTGCTAATGCCTTTCCCATTTTAATCAAATATGGATTCAGCTGAGGCCTTGGCTATTTATGTATAAATTTCATAGAATATGCCTCAGCTGTGTGTTTTAGATGTCCATTATTATGCATTTCCTTCCTAATATATTAGTAATTGATAATCCACGTGATTATTTTACTTATATAATATCCATGGTTACGATTCATTCTCATGTGATTATTTATATGAATTTATTTTTTCACATCTTATTTTTTCCTTATTATATAGAAGACTATGTTTTAACAAAATGTGTTTTCAGTATTTCACCATGCCTTATTGTTTTTGTTAGAAGAAAATGTATTACTTATCTTTATTTAGAATCTGAGATCACCCTTTCTTATTTTTATTTTTCCCCCGGGTGAAAAGATGTATATTATGATTGACTTGCTGGGATAAACCAGGAGTTATGGATGTTTCTAATGGAGTTTCTATGTTATTTTATTTCACGTTGTAATGTAATTTTCTTGTATAATATAGATACTAAATTTGCTAAATTGGTTGGTCCTTTATAAATTTATTCTTATATCTATGTAAATTTAATAAATTAAGGAATCAGCTCTAGACTACTAGGGTTGCGGTAGTCAAAGTTGGTATCAGAGGAAGCTCTGTAAACACCTTGTAAACTAGATTTAGAATACAATGATTCTGTAAAATAACCATAATATAGAATTTGAGGATCAGAATAGAAAAACATCTTAGAATTTTGGTAAGGTAGATATTATATGGGTCTTTCAAGAAATACATCTCTATATAGATACTACAAGTGGACATGGTTCTGTCATTGATGTACCTAGGGGTATTAACTCTGAAAAGGTGAATCTGATTGACTTGGTGTAACCTGGTACACAAAAATGGGACTTACAACATTGTCATGACCCGTCCCCTAGGTCTTGTGACATGAATACCCCAATCCCACCTTCCATAGGCCAGGGGCAGGTGACTAGCACCGGAAAGGCGTATCCCTAAAACGGAAAGGCATTAGCTTTAAACATATAGAAACAAAAAACCCAAGAACATAACAAGAAGAAACCATGATGTAAACTGCTATAGAAAAAAGAGAGATGAATGTAAAGGGGCCAAAAATAAAATCCCAACTGTAAAGTACAAGTACAACGGGAAAGTAAAGATACAACTAAAAGTACAAGCATCTCCTAAATCATCCGCTGAGGATCCTACCTAAAGGGTAGGTACAGATCGTCTCAAAAACAATCCACATCAGATCATCTCCTCTGTGTACCGCCAAGTCCTGGCTCCCTCTAGACCTAGCTCTATTTCTCATCATCTGCAAAAGACACAACAAGGTGTGGGTTAAGCCCATGCACGGGTGAGTATGATGATACTCAGTAGGGACCCTGATACACCCATAGGTCAACTAGAGTTCCACAAAGGAAATAACACAAAGTAAGACATCAACTCTACTTAATTATATTCCCCTACATATACCTCAGTTATCAAAATATACTCATCTCATATATGAGGAAAGAATACCACAAAGGTAACAACACGAAGGAAGAAGTACCACAAAGGTAACACCACACAGGTAGAAGTACAAAAAAGGTACACCACGAAGGTAAAAGTACACAACAAAAGTCAGCTCACACCAGGTATCAATTCAGGTCAAGGATGGAAGGTTTATCACATAATAAAACTCCTCGTCTGCTGGATAACTCCTTCTCAATCAAGTACAGTGGGCCTACCGGGTCACACAGAGCCAATTCCCACTAACCTTGAACTGCTGTGGTACCCATCCCTAATGGGTACCGTGGGCATGCTAGGTCACATAAGGATGCTTCCCACCGTGGGCATGTCGGGTCACACCGAGCCGCTTCCCACCTTGGCCAAAATGAGGTACTCCTCTTGTCGAGCACCATGGGTCTTCCAGGTCACATAGAGCCGCTCCCCACCGTAGGCCTTTTTGGTCACACAGAGTCGCTTCCCACTAGGCCAATCGTTAAGTAGTCTTTAGGTATTAGACAACCGCAGGGTTCCATATGTATTCTTCTTGGGAGAATGACTCCTCAAGAAACTTTTCACTTCTTGATATCCATTGAAGTCACCATATGGTATATTCTAGGGTAGTAACTGTATTATCTTCTGTCGCAAAACTCAAACTCCTCAACTGCTGGAGAACTCCCCCTCTATCGAGTACAGTGGGACTGCCGGGTCACACGGAGCTGCTTCCCACTAACCTTGAACTGTTGTGGTACTCATCCCTGATTGGTACTGTGGGAATGCTGGGTCACATAGAGCCGCTTCCCATCATGGGCCTACTGGGTCAAACTGATCCACTTCCCACTGGGCCATCGTCAAGCAGTCTTCAGGTCTCATCCATCTGTAGGGTTTTGTACATAGCACGCTTGGGAGAACTGCTCCTCAAGCCATTGGTCATATTATAACTGGTAAAAAAGTCTCACAAGGAAGTAACCTAATGTTTCTCGACTTCATAATGGATCCAACGAAACATAAGGTGCATCAATCGGACGTCCGGTCTATGCCTTATTAGAATTTTAGTGTCGAGGGCCCTTTTGGATTCGTGTATCATCCCACCCATCCATACTCCAAATTTCACAAAAAAAATCATGTATTAAATAAAAAGGGCCATATCATTCCAAGTATCCCAACGCCATAGGTGGTTCATTAAAAGGACATCTGGATCTCAAGATAAGGCATTTTTTGTGTTCCTGGGCAGTACTGGGTCCGAGTCTGGTCTGCCTCAGTCAGACCGGCCCGACCTGGGTCGACTTGGCCCAACTCTGGTCTAACCTATCTAGGTTCAACCTAGGCCACTGGGCTTCGCCGGACCTATCTGGATAGCGAGTCAGCCCACTGGATTGTGGGTTAGCCCGCTGAGCGGCGGGTCGGTCCGCTGGACCGACCAAACGGTGCCACCCGCCTAGCGGCGCGGGCTATCAGGGATACCCAAACATGGTGTGTTTGTGTAGGGTTGATGTGGTGTGGATCCACCTCAGTGGGTTAAACCATGGGGGTTCACCACAATGTGGAACCATGGGGTGTCGCGGGTCCTTCCTTCCATGGCTGAAGGGCCGCGACAATGTCGTCGGTCGATCTGGCGGCCCCTTTCTCCCGCCGCAGCCAACATGGGATACGACCTTGCTGCCGCGTGGGAGTGCCACCAGCAACACGCCCCACATCTTCTCTGCCAGCTCCATTGCGGCTAGCCATCATGCCGAATGAAATCTCCTCCGGTCACCGCACCTGACAAGCCACGACCCTCCTTTTTCATTGGTGGTGCGTGACGGCGCACCGTGCCTCCTCTGCAGCCGGCCGGTGTCGGCCACTCTGAAGACCGACGTGGCTTTGTGCCATGGCCTCCTATTTTGGCGTTCATTGACTCTTTATTCACCACATAGACAATCAATGTCTCTGTTCTGTCAGTATTCCATGGAGGGACAAGGATCTAACAAATATAGTGAAGGGTTTGGGTTGGGTTCATTAGGATCTCACCCTTCACGTTAGCTCGTAACAGGAGGGGGGGTTAAATGTTTAATAATAATTGAATTAAACAACCAGATTAAACCCAAATGATTCCTCGCAACGACCTCCTGCAAAGACGAATGAATCATGGGTCAAAACATTATTCGGTTGACTCACATTCTTCATGTTCTTCAAGAATAGGGAAGAGGAAATCAATTAAAAGCATAAATAAATAAACCCCCTAACTCATGTTTATTGGAGAGCCTCCATGTTTTAGGAAGTTTTGGTTTTCATCATCCACACAACAAGCCTCCAAAAATGCCTCTCTATAGTCGTTCTTCGGTTCGTGGATCGGGGTCGCTTGTCACTGCCTTCTGGAACCAGCTTTGTCCTCCAAGTGTTGGGAGTCCCAGAACTTTACCAAAGTTTCGTCACATGGTGAAGTTGTGCCAATTCCTCCCCCCAATATCCATATAAATAGGAGAGGGTTAAGGTAAGTAAAGATTGTGGAATTTATGATGGTTCATTTAATAGGAAACTTCCTAAATTCCAACGACACTATTACTTAGTATTTGAAGTTCATTCCATTTTATGTCTTGACTCGCCGCTGGTCCCACACTATCACTTGTACTTTGGTGTAAAATAAATAAAATAGTGAGATTATTTTATTTCATTTCCTTTTATAAGTCACAAAAAACAACTTCTTCTCCGAACCTACTACGGCCAAAGTAAAGCCTCTCTAATGAAAATCCTGGCATAGTGGACACAATGGTACCCACATATTTTTAATCCGAGCACTGGTTAAAATGTTAGAAAATGCTGCTCGCGCGTTTATTGAACGTACCCAAAAAGAAGTTCGTAAAAATAATAATAGTCACCCTCGACCCGCATTGGTCGAGGTTAGGATCTGCCTAAGTGAAATACGCCCAAAAGAACCCAATGGTACTCTCATATTTCTAATCTGAGTTACCATTTAAATATTATGGATTTCACAATAAAATAATTGTCAATTAATTATTTTATTTACTGCCAAAAACTAACTTTCACTGGTGGCCCGCACTGACCAATGTTAGTATCTGGATAGAAAAAGAATACCCTCATGAGTTCAATGGCCATCTCATATTTTTAATCCGATTTACAATTTGTGAGTTATAAGAATTTAAAAAATAAACTAATTTATTTAATTATTTTATTTAAGGTTATTCCATATTTGGGTTTTCTCACTGGAGGCCAGCATTGACTAGACTTAAATCGCGCCTAGCGTAAACCCACCAGCCTAAATGCAACGGTGCCCTCGGTTTTCTAATCCGTGAAACCATTTAATATTTATTATACCTTTTCTATAAAACCTCTTACGCATGCTATTTAAAGTTTAACAAAAATTCGACGGACCATTCCGGGCACTCTGGGCCTCGAAATCACACACCGTCAGATTTCACACTCTCAAAATAATTCCATATAATTTTAAAAAATATATATAGAAATTCTGGGACATTACATAAACACATGGTTTGACACTCCTAGGGATATGATTAGGATAATTCACATTTTATTTACAAACCATTATGAATTATTTAGAAGTAAATATATCCATAGAGAAACTATGTTTTTTATTATTATATTAGTTATTCCTGAATTTCTAATTTATGTTAGGTGTTTTTCTACGTTAAAATTGTGAATTATGATTTATAACCGAATTTAGTATATCCAATTATTTATAAATTGTTCCTAAAGGAATGAATGTTAACTTCATCATCATGGGTACCCCATGTATGTATTTCCTTCTAAAATAAGATAATGATTTTGTTAGTGGAGCTATGAATGGTGCTAAGAAACTTATAACTATACTGGGACTGGTGACTTAGTTTATGTACAAAAACCTTACCTTTATGGATCATCTTGATCCACAATGTGGTGTAGAAATGTTATACCACTTTATTTGACAACAATATCTATCATTCATTGGGACTACAACCCCATTTGTAGTTGAGCAGTGGATATGTTTCTTAGTGTAGATATTTGTTACTTTTGGAAGTAATGAGGGAGATAAGGATATCCTGGTCATTTATCATCTATTGGGAGATGTGGAAAAATGGAGTTCATTAATTCAAAACAAATTAGATGATAAAGAAATTTTAAATATTAAATCAAAATATTTTAAATAAATTTTCCTATAAAAATATTTACCTCATGAACAACGAGTGGATATGGAGAGACAATTCTTGAATCTGAGGTGAAAGGAGGATAAAAATGAATATAAGTATAAAGATAACATTATAAGGTTATCATGGCATACTACAGATTATGTATCTAATCCAAAGAGAAAATAATTTTTGATTCCTTTAACCATTCCTCTAAAGGGCACTAGTTTCATAAGATTTTTCATCATACGTTGATATCATCTCATTTGATTTCATGATAGAGAAAAATTATCTAAGTCTTATGAATTTAGGGGAAAACCAGAGAATAAGAGGGTGGTGGAGGAAAGAATAGATAATTGGAGCAATACAAAAGTAAATTTTCCAACATGCAGTACATGTGGAAGGAAACACCCTGATGCCTTCTTTAAAGGAAACAGAGACTCTAAGATGTTTCGAAAAAGATTCCACCATGCCTACGATTTCATGGAAAAAAATGAATATTCCAATGTTCGATGATAAAATTGTAAGGATATGGGACACTATGAAAATTAGTGCCCTATTTTTCAAGGAATATTTTCCCAAAAAATGAAAAGTGAGTAAGGCCAAGCTTATGAGATCGCAACTGTGGAGGTTGAAGTTCTAAATGATGTGGTGGTAGGTAAATTTATCATTTACTTGAACATAGCCAGTGATTTATTTGATTATATATCATATTATTCTTTAATATCTTCCTCATTTTCAAATAAAATTATGCTATTCCATTTTTATTTAATAAAGTATTTTTTAGTCACAACTTATAAGGAAAGTATCACTGTAAAAATATTCTTCGGGAAATTCCTATTATGACACGTTAACATTCTCTAATTTGTGATATTTTCATCATACCTACAGTTGATTTTGATATAATCCATATTATGGAATAAATTTCAAAATAAAATGAAAAAATTTATTACAAATATAATTAAATTATGACTTGTTAGGAAGGTCTGGAATTTCTTGTCTTTTGATAAGAATCTTCATCATCTGAGTTATATTTTGATCTTCCTCCAGTAACTGTTCTAAACTAAATTCTTGGATAATAATATAAATCATCATTTATGTATGAGGAAATAAATCTTCAAATTGATGACATATATTGTATAGTAATACATTTATGTATTTCTATTAGATTTAACTAGATATCCTCTAGAGTTGGAAGTTGTTTTATCCATTCATTTAATCCCTGATGCAAGTTCAATATCATACACTCCTTATAGAATGTCCACTGTGAAATTTGGAGATCTGAAAAAAAAACTACTGGAATTGGGTAGTAAGGGATATATTATCCCTAGTGTTTTTCTATGGGGATCCCAGGTTCTCTTTGTTAATAATAAAGATGTATCCTAGAGGATTTCAATTGTTTATAGAGAAATGAATGATATTGTAATAAAGTACAAGTATCCTCTAGATTTAATTGATGATTTATTTGATCAACTTCATGGAGATCAATATTTTTAAAAAGTTAAGCATTGATCTATAAATATTCAATTTTATGTAAGGAAGGAAGATATTCCATGGTCATAATTTTGAATAAGGTATGGACATTATGATTTTACAGTAATTCCATTTGAACTAGATAATTTACCCTCTTTTTTTAGAGATATAATCAATAGATTGTTAAAGGATTATCTTGATGATTTTTTGTGGTGTTTATTCATGATAACTTGATATATTCCAAAAGCTATGAGAACCATGGTAACCACTTGCAGGTTGTTTTGCGGACTCTTAGAATAAAATAGTAATATGGGAAGTCTAGAAAGTGAGAATTCTAGCTTAAGACAATTTCTTATCTTTGACATATTGTCTCTAAGGATGAAATCTCAATTGATCCTATAAAGAAATAGGATGTTGAGGAATATCCTATACAAATTAAAAAAATGAGGTACGTAGTTAAATCGGATTATAAGGTTAATATTGGTATTTTGTTTAAATTTTTTTGATTAGCTAACTCGTTAACCATGCTTTCTTGTAAAGGGGTTAAGTGTATATGGAAAAAATAATTTCAAATTGTTTTGATGAATTTAATAGGATATTAGTTAATTATCCTATCATTACTCTACCAATGAGAAATGGTGGATTTGTGTTTTTTAGTGATGTATTAAATAAATTATGTGGTTGTGTATTTATGAATAATGATAGAGTTATTATCTATGAATAAATGAAATTAAAAACTCATGAATAAAACTATCCAAATACCGATCTAGAGTTAGTAGTTATAATATTTTTTCTGAAAATATGGATACACTATCTATATAGTGAATGATGTTAGATATATGCATATCATAGGAGTTTAAAATATATCTTTTCACACAAAGCACTCAACATGTGGAAAAGTTAATGGCTCAATCTACTCAAAGATTATGATTTTTCAATACACTGTCACTGAGGGATGGAAAATAAGGTTGAAGATGTATTTCAAAGGAAGGATCATAGAGTTCTGAATAATATGAGGATTGACAAGGACCCCGTGTACATAAATATAGTAAATATAAATATGGTAATTATCAAGTAAGGTGAAATATATTTACTTTCTCAATTGGCTTCCCAACCATATTTATTATAAAGGATTAAAAGTTATCAGAATGATGATGAATTTTTTTAAAAGAAAATTAAAGTTGTGAATGATGGGAAGTTGACAGAATTCGTGTATTAGGATGGAATTATGAAATTTGGGAAGATACTATGTGTTCCCCCTATAATTGAGATAAAAATGGAATTATTGGATTCTCATATCTCAAATTTCTTTATACACCCACATATCACTAATATGTATATAAATTTATTGAATATTTATGGTGGGATTATATGAAATGGGAAATTTAATATTATGTATCAATATGTTTAGTCTATCAATTTTTTAAGTTGAAAGAAAACATTCTAGAGGATTAATGAAACCTATTTCTATTCGTACATGGAATTGGGATGACCTTACTAGGTATTTTTTCACTATATTACCCAAAACTCTATGAAATAATGATGCAATATGGTTAATTGTGGATCGACTTGCCAAATCTAGACATTTCCTCACAATGAGGGAGTATTTTCCACTGGAGATCCTTTCAAAAGTCTATATTGATGAAGTTTTAAGACTCCCTAGACAAACTATTTATATTTTTTCTAACTATGATCTAGCATTTCTATTGAAATTCTAGAAATTTATTCAGAAAGATGTGGATACTAAGCTTCACTTGAGTACTACATATCACCATCAAACTGCCATGAATTCATAAAGGACGAACCAAATATTATAATACATGTTGATATCATTCTAACTTGAATTTCAAGGTATGTGGGATCTGTATTTAACTTTGGTAGATCATTCCTATAATAGTAGTTTCCATTCAAGTATTCAAATGGCACCATACGAGGACCAGAAAGGAAAGAGATCTCATACACCATCTTTTTGGGATTAAGTTAGTCAAATAAAGCTTATAGGATGAAAAATTATAGAGGAAATAATAAAAAAGGTAAATACTATTCAGACCCATATCAAAGTGGATTAAATTAGATGAAAATGTTATACTAGTAACTGAAGAAATGGTTTTGAGTTTCAAGTGGGAGATCAAGTTTTTCTAAAAGTAACTCCATGGAAGGGTGTTATAATATTGTGAAATAAAGAGAACATAAGCCCTATTGAAAATAGACCTTTCAATATCCTGGAGAGAATTAGAGTTTTGGATTATTGTTAGGTAATACCACCTAGCCTTTCTAAATTACACAATGTGTTCCACATAACTTTGTTAAGGAAGTACATGTCAAACCCAACGCATGTCCTCACATATGAAGGAATAGAATGAAAACCTAATTTATCTTATTATTAATAACCCATCCAGATTGTGGACACTAGAGAGTAGGTGTTGAAGAATTGGAAAACTCTACTGGTTAAGGTACTTTGGAAAAATCATAAAATTGAAGAGGTGGTGTGGGAGCCGGATGAAGTTATGATAAATAAATACCCAAATATTTTTATCAAGTAGAATTATAGAAATTTCAAGGATGAAATTTTTGTAATATGGGAGAATATAACACCCTAAGATCTTATGGTTTTTCCCTTTTAAAATTTATCATCCTTGATTGTTTATGCTTCACGCAACACCAAGTTCAAAATCCTAATGTACTATTAAATATCACAATTGGAATGGGAATTTGACCATTAGGATTAGTAGTATGATCAGTATAATAGTAAACTAACCCATTAAAGTATAAAAAAATTTAGGTATCTTATAAATAAAAATATTGTATATTTATACCATGGAATAAGTAAATAATGGTTTTGAAAATGATAACTTAAGTGTTTGTATTTTTTAAGTCATAAATATTAAATTACAATTTTATAATTAATATAATTATTTAACAGAAAATTTATTTTCACAAGATAGAATCATAAAATAATAAAAAAAATTCTTATGATTATAAGATAATTTTATGATACGATAATTAATTTTCCAGAGTTTCATAAAAACAGTTATAATATTAAAATCGTTCTTTCTCGATTAAATGATGATTTTATTTAAAAATTAATTTTCTCAGATTTAGAAAATTATTTTTATAAAATGGATTTTATTTTTTAAATCTACTTTTTGAAAACAAATTACAGTGAACTCTTCGGAACTTTAAAAAATACTTGATTTTGTTGTCAATAGTGAAATCCCCTTTTGTTATTTTAATTTTCTTTCAATTTCTTATATTTTCTTATCCTTCCCTCAAATACCCTATAAAAAGAGACATTATAACTACAATACCTTTTATATCATGGAAATTTATTATTTAAATTGAAATTTCACCATCAATCCTCTTCTCCTTTTCCTTTTATTTTACAAGAAGAAAACATCGTCCGTGACGTGCCAATTTACATCTGTCGTGGATGATGTGTTTTCATTTTTCAATTACAGATTCAAGGGTGGTAATTAATCCATAGTTATGGTTAAAAAATATTATAAAATATATATTACATTTTATATAATTTTATGTAACCTATATAAATACATAATATTAATTAAAAAAACGAAAGTAGTTTCTGATGATCGAAAAAATGCCAAAATATTCAAAACAATTATCACTAACATCTTATATAATGATTCGTCCTAACCAAAAATATCCAAATAAATTATATAACCATTTAATATTATTTAATATAATTTATAACAAATATTTTAAATTTTTTATCAATATTTTCATTTAACATGATCTTTCTTATTATGCCTATAAAAGTAAATTGGTCATTAAAACCAAGGAAAAGAGAACTCTTGAACGACGAAATTTAATCTTATAACTCATAAATAACAATATAATTGAACTTAATAAAATTATAATAAATCAAATACACGTTGAATATGTTCTAAAATAAATTATTAATGAATCTAATATCATTATGCACAACATTAATCGTAAGGGCATAACACTTTTAGATATAAGATAAGGGTTTCTACCCGAACCACCATTTTTCATTCAGGTTACACGTTCCCTGTCTTTACCCAAATTTAATTCTTTATTTTTATATATATTTATTATATATTGTATTTATATGTTCCAAAAACATATAACTAGACAATTTAATATTTCTTTTACTGGGAAATAAATGTTTGAAAAAGTTCCCTTCACAATTCTTCCTAATAAGCAAACCTGATTAAAAGGAACTTCCCGATTTCGTACCCATTTTCATATACAATAAATAATTTGTTTTAAGAAACCATTATTTTTAATAAATAAATAATTTTTTCATGAAAAACTATATTTTTTCATTTTGGGTTTTATGAAAACAATTATGACAATGAAAAGTGATTTTTCCAAAATAAATATTCTTTGAAAAGTGAAAAGGGTATTTCTCTCAAGAATTTATCAATGATTTTATTAGAGTATTTTATTCTATTTCCATAACTATACTAAATATTATTAATTATTGATATTTATCTCTTATAATTATCATATTATATATTTTAATAAATATTTTATGATTAGTTTGAGTGTGGATGTGCAATTTTGACACCTTCCACCTTACTACTCTGAATGGTTAGTGATTATGTTTACAGATTGGGGAAAGTTATTTATATTTAATATTTTTTGTTTTTTATGTTTCACCCCATTCATATGAATAATTCATTGGGATTATTATGTTATTTGAAGTGCCATCTATATCCCCTCGATGCATTTGTAGGTATCATGAGACAAAAGAGATGCTGACATGGACAATGCCTTGCCCATTTATTTTCATATATGGATTTGGCTAAGTCCTTAACCATTTATTTTCAGATGTCTTGGTGGAGTCCTTGATGGTATGTTTTAGATTTATGGAAATATTCATTCCATAATTATGATATTAGTATTTTATAATCCATGTGACTATTCAACTAGTACAATATCTATGGTTAAGATTGATTCTTATGTTATTATTTATATGGAATTATTTATTCACCAATTATTTTTTCCATATTATCATCAATATTATTTTATAATGGGGTGTGTTTTTATTCATTTAACATGCCTTATTGTCTGTATTTACTTCCACTATATAACTTACCTTTACTGAGCATCTGGGCTCACCCATTTCTTATGTTTTTTTTCCAGGATGTAAAGATGTATATTATGAATGACTTGCAGGAATAATCTTGGAGTTATGGATGTCTCTAGTGGATTGGGTATGTTTCTTTCATCTTAATTTGTAATTCATAGTTAATATATATAATTTAGCATCGAAAATTTCTTGAATTGGTGGGTCCTTTGAGACTCATGTCTTGTATCTATGCTAATGTAATAAATTAAGGAATATTATTTGGGATACTAAGGTCTGGGTCTTTTAAAATTCCACCTTAAAAGAATTCTATAAATAATTCATTCTAAATCAATCAATTTACACTTCAACGTGAGAGTAAAACATTTTATAATCAACCTAATACATGAAATCTGTCTTAAAAATACATTTTTACATTAAAGTTAATAGAAAATTACTTATAAGTTTAGGTGCATATATTTAGTTCCCCAAACCATGGATTATAATAAATATAAAAATAGTAATCAATTTAAATTAAAAAAAAAGTGAAATTCATGTTCTTTGAGGAGAGTAGATCCTATGGAAGTAATATAAAACCAAAAAAACCAAGTCTCACACCATAAGGTTTATATTTTTCAATACATAGTCAACAACAGCCAAGAGAGTTACAGAAAACCAAGAGGGAAATAAAATATATGGCAGCATAAGGAAGGGGAGCGACTTGATGAAATTTTGATGAACATTAATGATATTACACACAAAATCCATCCAAAAAAATTAAGACAATGGGAAATCATGAGTGATATATGGGAAAATCAATTGGTGGGGAATATTGGGAAAAGGTTTAAAATAATTAAGGTTAAATTATATATATTAAAATATTAATTTAATGGGTAGGTCAAATGGAATGGCCTCATTGTTTGCTTCTTTGTGTCTCATCTATGCCGATTTACACTACTTCACAAAGTTGTAGGATCATAAGAGTAGCTTATATAGATATAATTACAATATGAGGTTAATTGTAGTCTAAAAACATTAAAATAATAAAAACACAAATCCTATTAAAGTGAATTTATCAAACTTGGACTTAGACAGATGATTATAGTGAATAATTTGAATCACAGTCGATCCAACTAGTATCAATGTATGTCATTATAGTATTCAAATTCATACTGATAAAACAAAAAATATAGAATGATAAGTACGATAACTAACCTTCTATTACATTCATATTGGAATAGTCCTACAAAACAAGAAAAATAATATCTAGTAAAAGTAAGAATGATTTACCAGATATATTAAAAGAAGACACTCTTTTAACCTTAAGAGTAAAGGTACACAAAAAAATTTAATAATGGTATCCCAAATATTATACTCACTATAAATTCTTTATTTCTTAACTAGGAAATCCCTTAATACTATGATTTGAATAAGCTTTGTCTTTCTATCCTATAATATCATCGATACGATAATTAATGTTTTCCTTCCCAGCCATGGATTCCTTCAATCTGAGGGATCAGATTCAAAATCTTCTTATCCCTTGAATCCATAGATCATAACACTGATCGAATGAAGAATAAAAAAAATGTTCTGAAAGAAACAACCCTAACAAGGGTTACTTGTAGTTACAACTCTCTAAAGTAATACAATGACTCGTAAATAGATTTTCATGTGGAGAAAACTTTATAATACTTGAGTTGTGAAATGTATCATCTCCAAAATCTTCAGTTGACTGGATATTTATAGGTGAAGTTACAATAGTTATATTATATGTTAGTTTTAATGACCTCATACATCTATCTCTCTGACAACTCCCAATGTTTTGGCATAACTGAATTTCTAATGTCATTTTGTTTTGGAACCATTACCATGATAAAGTAAATCCTTATTATAGAAATAAGTATCATATATTTTTTTATAAACATTAGATAAAATAATAGACTTATTTATCATTAGTTACTATGATAATTCTTATGAAGATCAATATAAATTTTCTGGTACTATAATCAGTCTAATGGTCATGACTATGGTTAGTACGATAGACAAGAAAAAAGTATAACTACTGTTCTAATTATAGGTAAGTCTGATTTATCGGTCGCATACTCAATTTGATGATCTTATTTTGTAATGATAGGCTTATATTAATAATTCATTATACATTTTATATGTATGGTAAATCATAATGTTTTCTAAAAACAAACTAAAACACTTGGAATATAAAAAGTTAGTAAATAATGTTTTAAGAGAGTGTTTTTTATTTCAAAAACTAAAGGAATTGAAAATTAAAAAATCAATACTTATTACTCAACAATATCCCCATTTTTTAAATCAAAAATATCAAAACATAAATAAATAAATAAAACATGAAAAACATATATCCCTTAATTATTCTAAGAACATTGATTTTTTTTTAATTTTACTTCCCTTGAATTTTTAAGTCTTTTGAATATGATGGATACTATTAAAAAAATATTTATTAAAGAATATTTATCCCCATTAATAATAATTATACCCCTAAGGATAGAATATCCCCTTTAAAAATAAGTTATCCCACTTTATAAAACATACTCCACTTAATAAAACATCTGCACCCTTTTTTATATAAAAAATGGAATGGGAAAGAATCTGATGTTTTTTGAAATGTTAGAAAAATATCATATGTAATAATGTTGAACTAACTAATAATCCACGTAATTATGATAGAATATATAACCAATTGGAATTGGAAAAAATTCAAGCTCAAAAAATTTGGATGAAAAGTAATTATTAATAAATAATCATTCAAATTTTTTATAAAAATATACATTTAGAGTTAAATGAAAAAATATTCTTTCTTTATAAGATTCACAATGAAATACTTTATCTTCTTGAACTCATGAGGATCTTTTTCCATCTTTAAAATATTTTCTACCAGAGTGGGATTCTTCTGAATATCTTCTTTAGACTATTCAATTCCTTTATGAATTAATTATTTTTTTATCGTAATGACGAGTTCATTCTCACAAGATTTTATTGTGCTAATCTTCAACTCTAGGTCGACCATCTTTTATTTAAAAACATTCATATCCCTTTTATTTTCATATATAGCATCTCTAAATTATTCTAAAAAAAATTATCATGCTTTCTATATCTGAGTATTACTTGTAAAAGGAAACATTTTATTATAACTAAATTTTCTTTACTTCTAAAAACTGATAATCATGCTCATGAATATTGGTAACTATTGGGTTACACCAATTCACAATCTGGTTGTGTGAATAAATTTCTATTTTGAACTTTTCTTTAAAAAATTTAAAGCATCCCAAATCCTAATAAATATTTTAGTTAAAACTTTTAGTGATTCTTATTTTTCTTTCATATATTCTTGAATTATATTTCATATTGATTCAATTTTGATTATATATGGAATCTGATCTATCAATGTTTTCAAAAAAAGGAAAATATAGTAAATTCCTTTTTTACAAAAGTATATTTGAATATTGATTGATCAAGATCAAAGTGAGGTGGTTTAGGTTTTCAGGTAATGAAATCTACTTCCATTCCTTTCTTTTCATATTTCATTGAAATTTTTTCATCACATTAAACTTAAACAATTTTCACATATTTTTTGATTTCATCATTTTTAGAAACATTGGTTTTAGAATGCTGATATTTTTCTTCATTGGAGGATTACTTTTATTCCTTTTCTAATGAAAATACTACTTACTAGGTACTTTATCATTTCTCTTCCTTTCTATACGAAATGGAAAATTTGATGGAGATGAATATGATTCAGATGATTCCTTTTTTTACCCTTTAACTGATTAGGTTTATTTACCATTTTCCACTTTATTTAATTTGTGTTACTCTTCTTATTATTCTAATTTAACTTATAATTCTTCTTATTTTTCTTCAAATTATTCTTCATCACCTTCATCAACATCCTTATCAAAATATTTATCATGTTCTTCTTTGTGCTTTCTTTTCATTCTCAAGCTTCCCTTTCTAGCTAAATCTGGTTCTGGTGTTTTTAAAGATATATTTGGACCTGATTATTCAATAACTTGTTTTCCCTTATCAGCCATAGAAATTACAAATAAAATTTCATTAATAACTAATCCATCTTCCATAATTACTTGATAGGTGTTGGATATCATAAGTAAAGAATTATCATATGATTTTTCAACTTCGTTCAATAATATTTCTTCTATATTAACTTTTTTTAACCTCTTACTTTGTTTTCTTCTTTTCTCATCATCTTCAAGTGGTTCTATAGTTAAAATATTCAATAGAATTGCATCATCAAGGTCAATACTGATCTCTTGATTCCCTATATTCCTTTAATATTTTTGAGCTATGAGATTTAAGGAAACATCATATGAAATTTTATTTTGTTACTTTATCTTGATAGGATGGGTTTCATCCTTTATCTTTTCCTTAATTTCAATTTCATCCACTTTCATTGATGTTTTTGAATGAAAATAATCCTAATGAACTTATTCTAAAAGATTATTTGACTTTGAGTCAAAAACAAAATTTATTATTTACATTTTATCATCATTGATGAAATATTAATTCTCTTTGACAGTATAAATTTTTTTCTCAACCTTAAACAACTCTGTACACATTACAACTATCAATCTAATGAATTCATAAAACATTATTATCTTTAACTTTATGGAAGAATTTTTTATATGATCCACCATAATTAACATAAACTGGACCAATTAAATATTCTTCATGTTAAAAATATAATCAAGAACAGACACATTAGATACTTTCTGAGTATTTTTTCACATTTCCTTGGGATCAAATATCCTCTCATCCATAGATAAATTACTTTGTTTTCCAAAGTAATATGAGAAAATTTTCTTACTTTTCCATAAAACGAAAATGAATAATCTTTATCCTTATTATTCTCAAATGTTCTAAGACTATTTGGAAACTTGTGTGAAGGTATATTGGATTATCGATCAGAAGGAACTTCAACTATGTGTGCTAATATTTTATAAAAAAATCTTCTACCATTTCCTAGACATGGTAAAGGAAATATTATCCTTACTATATTCTTTAGATAATTGTATTGTAGCATAAAATTCCAAAACCATATAGGGAGAATAATGATCAAAATACTTATCAGGCTTATCTAGATAAATAGATTCCCATCCTTGAAAATAATTAATATTTTCTAGTATAGAATTGAACTTATCATTACTAAGATCATTCAATGAATCTTTCCCTAAACACAAACCACTTGGCATAATATTGTTTTATTTCCATCGGAACTCAAACTAAGACTGGTGATCAGATGTAAAGGAAAAGTATAGGACATTAAATTTCAAGGATGTAGCAGATCAAAAGTAAAAACAATAAAAACTGATATGGGAAAACAGAGTGACCAATAATTATATAAGATTATGGGGAGATGGTTTAACTTCGATAATCAAAAAATTGTTGATATTGGAACTCTTTTTTATTTCATATAAAAATATTTAATGGAATATTTTTTCAATATTTTATTTGAACTATCAATGTTTTAAAATTTTATTGTATTAATAATCATTTCAATTTAGAATTTTTTTTTTAAAATTTTGAAACAAAAATATAGTTTTTATTACAAAATTAACATCAAAAAATTATAAACTAAAGTAATGAAAGAGTTAAAAAGCTATAATAATATAATAGTACCATTCATATTGGAAAGTTTCATCTGTATGATTAAACCATTCTTCTTATTTTTTGTAAAATAAATATGTTATGATAGTTTTCTAATGAATACAGGTTACGATTGTTTTTAAAAAAATATAATGATATTTTTTTTATGAAAATATTTCACGATAGTTTTAAAATTAAAAAAAATGAATATGATAGTTTTTTTAATTCAGAAATGTTTGTAATGAATTTTGGATCCAAAAATTTTTCTAACCTTTCATGAGTCTTGAATTTTTTTATGATTATGAAATTAAAAACTTTTATAAAAAATTGAGTCTCGTACTCTAATTATGATGCAAACCTTTTAGAAAAATTAAATATTCAGAAAACAAAATGTTTTTAACAAAAAATAAAAAATATGAAAATCATATGTACTCTCCATAGTAAAACATGTATATTAATTTAAGGAGATTGATAAAAAATAATTAGATATAAATAATTACATTATATTGTTAATTCCTAGATTCTGTTTAATATATTTAAATCTTTCGAGACTGAGGGGTTTAGAAAAAATGGCAGTGAGTTGTTCTTGAATTTTGATGAATTGTAAAATTATATTTCCATTAAGTGTATGATCCCAATAGAAATGGTGTATTATATATTTTTGTTTAAAATTTTAGTGATGTGGTTTTTTACTTAATTTAATATAACTTTTTTTATCATATGTGTTTTAGTTTTTGTAAAACTCATGACACAGTCAGTGAGTGTGTGTTCAATCAAAAAAACTTGAACAAAATAACTTCAAGATGAAACATATTCAGATTTTATAGTGGAAATATCTACTGACTATTTTTTCTTCCCTGACCAAGAAACAAAATAATCCCTTAATAAATGAAAAGTTTCATATGTACATTTCATATTTTTTATAGATCCACCAAATTCAGTATCCAAAAAAATCCAAAAAAATTCCAAAAGATTATAATATTTTCAAATCCATGGTTCCCTTAAGATAAAAAAATAATCATTTAATAGATTTTAGATTGGATTATTTTGTATTCTCTTGATATCTAACACATAAGGATACTAAAAACAATAAATTTGGATGACTATTTGTTAAGTAAAGTAAACTTCCTATCATACCAATAATGGTTTTCTGATCAACTATTTTTTGAAACTCATCCAGATCTAAAGTATTTTAGGTACTGATGGGAGTAATAATACTTTTAGTATTTTTGTATACAAATATCTTAAGAAGATATTTTCTATACTTATGTTCAGATATAAAATTTTCTTTTGGTATTTTTGAAATTTGAAAACAAAGAAAATTTGTTCACTCACCCATCATACTCATTTCAAGCTCAAACTTCATAAGATCAGAAAAAGAATCAGATAATTATTTTTGAGTTGAACCAAATATAATTTCATCAACATAAATTCTTACAATCATAATGTTTTTACTAACATCGTTTATAAAAATATATGGATCCAAAAATCCCTTAACAAAACATTTTTATAATAAAAATCAAGATAACTTATCATACCAAGTAAAATCTAATTATTTAAGTCTATATATTTTTTTAGTAAGTTTATAACCATATACCAGATGTTTTTTATTTTAAAAACTAAGTGGTTTTGTTAACTTCCTGGACTTGGATTCCACTAAACGGTTCCCCAATCTCGTTTGATCACATAGACTCAAACACATCTCCCTGAACGGAAGAGGATACAGACTAGTAGTGAGGGCCTAGGGTGAGTCCATGGGAAGAATATTCTCTCATTATTAGAGTTTAACATAGTGAAATATAAATAAAAATCAATATAAAAATTAGTGTAATAGTCATAAAATAGTTAAATAGAATGAATTTATTATAATACCCAAAAGTAATCTCATATACAATGATTATCATTTCATGTGCCTACAAAACATATAACACAAGTATATAGTATTACAGAACAATAAATACAACAAAAACCAAAAAGGAAAAAAGTAGTATCTTAATATATCATCATGATCCTTATCTCAGTGTCATGCTCCCATTCTCCTAAGCATGGAACAAATTCAAACATCAAACTAAGACCCCTACCTTGGTCTCTACCTACATCTATAAAGTTTGTATGGAAATGAAATGGTAGCCCGAATCAGACGTGAGATAAAATACCAATTTTATATCACCAAGAGGTTGATAACAAATCATGGATGTGAAATATAACAATCATATCACATTTAGAATAGTCAATCTATATAATCAAGTATATCACATTAACCACGGCTAAGTCATATAATCAAGTGTCTGACCCCTGCCGATTGCATCCAAGTTATATTGGACCAATTAATCGTCTTTGAGTCATAATAAAATCATGATGGAAACTTAGATAGGCTTGATTTGGGGTCCAAGGAGCATGTCTACCAACTATGTCAATTGAGATCCCAACCAAACTGGACTTAAGGGTTTAAAATTTCTAATGAATCCCATAAAATCAAAATCAAATGATCATACAAGTCAAAGTCATTCTCTACTACTATCATCATTCATGGTATAGCACACTCATCACATCCTTTGAAAATAGACATCATGCAATTAAATTATCATTTCCTACTATGATTTTACCCACCCATTTCTACAATTTCCAAATAATAATTCATGAAATTCAGGTTACATATAAACCATTTAATCAAAATCATAAAAATGAAAAGAAGGAAAACTATTTCTTATTTAACAAAATAGAATAAATTCATGGATATATAGCTTTCCTAAAACAATCCAACCTCAAAGTATATTCCAGGAGTGGTTCAATAATATAAAAATAAAAGGTAACAACCCATGGGTGGCTAAGGTTGTGGAAAAAACCAATAACTAAACTCAAAGAAACTAAGGTAATCCCTAATAGGTTCCATTTAATTTAAATCAATTATTCAATTCAATTAAGAGTCCACACAAGAAATTACAGCATGTGTGAAAACAAAAAATAACATTATAAAGCACCAAACCACTCAAGAAAATTATAGACCACTTATCATAGGTCAACATAAGATTTATTTTCTAGTATTATCTTCTAATTGAATTCATATTCTGATAAATATGATGAATGGATGAAGAAATCATAAATAGGAAAATTTATCTTACACCTAAATAACTTCATCAATACCATAAATAATTAAGAACGACAAATTGTGTACTCACCAGTATGAATCCAATGAGATGATTGAAGCTCGATTCTGCATTTAGAATAATTAGGGCGATAAAAAACTATTATTATGCTTCAAAGGGAGCTCTCAATGATTGTCCCTACCAACAAAAGAGATATTGAAAAGGGAAATAAAGTTATTATATTAATTAATGTAAATTTTTTAATTTTACCCAAAAACACTAGGTCGCATTGTTTGGATGCATATTTGTCCTAACTCTATATAAACCTTGCACCAATTCTTGTAAGAAGGGGAACCTTGCACAGTCATTTTACAAGGTTTGACAAACCTTTCACAAATAGTGAAATTTGGTTCTGCTAAAAATTATAGCTACCCCACATGGGTGTGTGCCTCCATCCTCATGGTTTCCTCAAATTGTGAAGCCTATTGGACCCCAATTTCCAGCCTTTCATAGTTAGTATTAAACATGTAACTCTACCAAGACAATTTCTACTAAATCTAAAACCATCATGTTATTCCAAAAAATCTTGATTCTTATATTCGGACAAGCCTTGAACACCTCTGATACATCTGTGACCGCAATGGGTAATCACATTAGTACATAATTAAATATTTAATCTGAAATAAAATTTATTCATACCTCATATGAAAACCCAAGATCATACAATTTTCTCCAATTAGAGAAATTATTTCTCAAATTTACCTCTTTAGGGTGTTCATGATTCGTCTGATAATAACTCTGGTAACTGAGAACGTACGTCAGTCTTCAACTCCCAAGTATCATCCCTTAAAAAATAATGTTTCCATAACACCCATACTAGAGGAACTGACCATCCTCAAAGAACATTCATCCTCTTGTCAATAATAAAAATTGGATGGTCCTAAAAGGAATATTTTACTTTTTACTCAACCACATTGACATGAAAATAATGAGATGGGTTTGGATGATGACAACACTACAGAGATACATTGAAGACATCATACATGGACCTTTACCTCATAGGTAAATGTAACTGATAGGATTCTTTACTAACTCTCTCCAGAATCTCTAAAGGCATAACATATCGTAGTGAAATCATACCCTATCTCTTGATCCATTTATTTACCATCCCTTATTAAACACATAAAAAGACATGATAATTGACCTCAAACTCTAGAGGTCATCTACAGAGATCGTTGTGAGATTTATATTAAGACTATGTAGTAGACATATGCTTCATGATCAAACGGACCTAATCAAAAGTCTCATACATGAGACATGGTCTCCGTAAAGATGTCTCACCAACCTCTAACCATCATAGGGGTGATCTACATGACCTACCATACAAACCATCTTAAGGTTCCATTTGTATCATCATTTGATATCTATTGTTGGAGGAAAACTCATTTGGGGATATATTCCTCTCCCAAGATCACCCAAAATCTATGTTGTGTGCTCACAACATGTCCTCAAACACATCTATTGTATAGTCTAACTATACATCAGTCTGAGGGAGGTATTCTACCCTCATAAGGACTTGTGTTCCTAGTTCCCTAGAAACCTACTCTAGAAATGAGCCATAAATGGGGATCCCTATCTAAAATGATAGTGTGTGGGACCCCTTAAATTCATACTATCTCATGGATGTACAACCTCTAAATATCATCAACATTTAAGTTATCCTTGATCTACATGAAATATGAATCCTTTGTGAACCTATAAACTATAACACAAATAGCATCACTACCTCGAGGAAACCTCATCAACCTATCACAAAATCCCTCACGACACCATTAATTTTACACTTAAAAATAGATAACATCTTCACAAGTATGTCTGGTTATTGATGTTCCACCTTCACTTTCTGACATGTGAAATATCTCATAAAAACCTCTTATATCTCTTTTCATACTTGGCCACCAGTACGGATGGTGTATGACACATTACTTCTTGGTGACTCTAGGATGAACTTCCCTAATTGAGGCATGAAACTTGTGCATCATATCCTCTGGTATATCCACTGGAACCCAAACAAGAACATGGATATACATGATCTCTTCCTCACCTAAAATACCACTAGGAGGTGGGTCCTCTCCTGTCACTCTATCCCATTGGACTAGGCCTTCGAAATTCAATTTCTTCCTTATCCTCACTCTATCCAATGGGGTAGATGTCACAAAAAAGGAAAAAAGGAATAGTTTTCCCCTGACTATCTTGCACCTTCAATTGAGTCTCATATAACAAAGCCATAAGTTGTAACTTTCTACTAGCCTCTGGAGATGCTTGTATTTGATTCCTCTTATTCAGTGGGTCGGCCACAATATTTCTTATCTGAGGCGTATAGGTAAGCTCGAAGGTGAAAGACTATAGGTATTTAACCCACATTTTCTTCTTCATATTTAGATCATGCAATGTAAATATTTAGTTTAGGATTTTTGGTTTGTGTACACCATAAAACACTCTCCTAATAAATATTGTATCCAATGTCAAAAATCATGAACAACTACAACAAACTCAATACTGTGTGTGGTAATTCCTCTCATGTGGAATTAGCTACCGAGACCTGTATGTCGTGACTCTATCTCCTTATATCAACACTTCTCCAAGATTGATACTTGATGCATCACAATACACGGTGTAGCTTATTTTATGCTCTGGTAGAATCAAGACCAGTGTTGATGTTTGAATCCCATTCATCTTATAAAAGGTTTTCTTGATAGTATCTGATCGTACAAACCTCACACCCTTCTTATTCAAGCCCATGAGTGAAACTTCTAAGCATGATAAGCCCTATATGTAACTCCAATAATATGAATATAGAACAAAAAAACTCCATATTTCAAATAGTTTATAGGACTTTTTCTAGAGAAATACACCTATCACCTTCTATGTGTTAACTAATACTCATGTCCCTAAGATAATATAACTTTGGAAGTGAATTTTATCCATCCAGAAGTGGAACTTTTTGAGATTACCATACAACTAATGCTATATTAGTGCATCAAAAATGATCTCAAGATATTCATCATGGTCACATCAATTGTAATAATACACCATAATATCCTAAACCAAAACCACCAAAAATGAATCCAGATAAGTATGGATGAATTAGTTCATCAGTTCCATGGTAATTTATGGAACGTTCATGAGAACTAGATACTCATATATACCATACTTGAAATGAAAATTTGTATGAGGTGTGTATATAAGTTGAACACATACTTGGTGATATCCAAATCTAAAATCAATTTTTAAGAACACTCGAGATCCTATGAGAAAATTAAATAGGTCATTTATCTATATAAATGGATTCCAATTCTTAACCATCATCTCGTCTAATTTTAAGTAATCTGTTCATAACCAAAGTGTACTATCCAACTTTTTCACAAATATGACTGATGAAACAAATAGATAACTATTGGTTCTGATAAAAAACGTTTCATCCAAATCCTCTAGCTTCATCTTGAGATCCTAAATCTCCTTCTTATCCATCATGAAAGTAGGAATACATACTAGTTTATCTATTGACACTATATTTATGGATAAATCAACCACTCACATAGGAGGAAAACTATTAGAAAAATTAATACATCTATGAAATGATCGACCATTAGATGAAAGTCTATCTGACGTGCTACTAGATCATCCAGATAAAAACTAGAAATCTAGTTTTTCATCCTACACAACCCATGATTATTTGGTTCAGATCGTATTTCCTGGACATCACATTCCCCCTTATGAGTATAAATTGTGAACTATGGTGATGTGAATGTCACCCTATAGGGATATAAGTCAATGTAGGAATGAAAATCTACTAGCCATTTTATTCTGAATATGACTTCAAGTCTGGACATCTTGAAGACAAAAAAATTCCAAATGAAGTGACACCCACAAAACTCAAGGGGAAATCCTTGCACGAATATACCTCCTCTATTATGATCTGTAATAGAGTGTACAGAATCATAAAACTATTTTATAAACAAATCACTAGAAAAAATCTCTTCATAAAAGGTACAAATATAAATATATGTGATGCACATATATTAAAAATAGAAGATACATGAATTGAGGCTAATAAGAATGTTCATATCACTATATATGGTTAGGTGACCTTCTCCTTGGTGGTAGGTTGTATAAAACAACTCTGGAATGAACCGCAGCCCCATGAAACATCCTCACCATCTAAAGTATCCTCACTCTGCTATCTCAGTGAAACTATTGTCTGGATGACTCGACCACAATCACCACCCCCTTATCCCAATCAACCGATACTACTCTAGCTCACTACCTGTCATGGATATGAGAAAAAATTTCTTAAACCTAGTGTGAGAGATGACCCAATTCCACTCACTATCGTAGGGAAGATCATATAGAAACTTGCATGTGACCCATCCTTCTACAAGATTGGAACTCAACTGGGCATGATCACACTGATTCCTCATGTGGCCTCATCTTCCAAACTGATAACAAAAAACTTTGTAGCTAGCACTCAAAACCTGTCTGGTATACATCTAATTGGGATCCTCAAAATGATTTTCCCTATATAAATATGTTGAACCACTCTATAGAGAGACCTCATTTCTCTACTTTGCGGCCCCATATTCCCCCAGGTTTCTCTCTATAATTAGTGTCTAATTGAAAAATTAAATAATAAACGTCAGTCTGATGACATTAAACTAATATCTAATGGTCTATTAGAGACCTCCCTCGAATAATATTTCCCATGAAAACTCATCATCATGTTACATCAGTGAAAATATCTACAGGTCTATAAATTATGAAGAGTACTTTAGAACTATCGTGGTTCCCTTCTATGGATTCATGAACTCACAATACCTCTCTACCCTTAGAGCCTTAGGGTAAATGCATTCATAGAACATGGTTTGTAAATCAACCGAAACAATATATCATAGTGTGTCATCCTGGTTCAGAACATCCCAACCGCATTTTTCTTCTCCTTGAAGAATATAAGGCGCATGCTTCACTCTCCTCTAATGATGTGTCTCTAGATTCTCATATATTGATAGTGTGGTTTCAATACATATCTCAATATCCTGTGGATAGTCATCCCATGAAAATTTGGGATGATGATTCTACTAGAACACATGTGTCAGATCATCCATAGACAAGGAAGGTTGTGGTGATTCTAGAAAAGTTTTCATAAAGTGATAAAACCCCTAGAAGAACTGTGACTCTGCACCTGTTTCTAGAAAAACAAACAGTGCCTCAACTGGAAGTAACGGAGGATCAATAGGTACCCCATGGCCTCCACCTTTGGAGTAGGTTTTCACTACCTTCCAAGAATACGACTGGAGGTTTTCATGGTGGTATGTATCTAAAATTCCAAACACACTCCTCAGAAAATAACGATATCAATGTTCCTATATAAAAATTGTAAGACGATTAAAAACCTTCTTATAAAAATCTCATACCACATATCCTACACCGAAATCCATGAATTTAAAATGAAAGAGTTGAAAAATTCACTAGAGACACAACCTCTTACCCTCTCAGAACTCAGGTCTCGGTTAAGTTATCTATTTATAGTTTTAATTTTCCATATGAAGTTCACATTCATTCAAAATTCAGTTTTAATTATTGAACTAAGTGGTCCACCACTTCTGATTTATAAGGGACCATACTCCTCATGAACTAAAATATGGTGTCCACTTAAGCAACACCATAACACATACTAGTCTATGTGAATCGTGGTCTATGAATCAACATGTCACAATTGGCTTCACAGGGTGTCTTTAGTAACCTAATCAGGAAAACACTACTAAGGTTATGGTATGCACTCTGATTACCAATTGTGTTTATAAATTGTTTTCACATAATTATATCATAATAGAAGTTATATCTATCATGACACCTATTACAATATCACACAAACTAGAAATACACCTTATGTGGATTAGAATAATGAATGGAATATGATTTTTTAAAATTTCAAAAAATTATGAATGAGTTGGAATACCCTCATCTAATTGGGTTGAAACAAAATAGAACCCATATTTGTATCATTAATAACATCACAATGCATCACCAAAAGTGGAATCAAGTCCACTCTAATAACCCAAATATAGAAAAAAATAAAGGAAACATGGTTTTTCCGTTTATATGGGTTGGATACACCCAGAATCATCTCGATACCAAATTACAATTTCTTCACATCATATTTTTATTATTGAAAAATATTAAAACAAACTAGAAAATAAAACAACTCTTACAACACTTTGTAATGTCCTCGAACCTGATGCCACTAAATGGTGCCCCAAGCCTGGTTGGTCATGTGGCCTTAAGCACATCTATATGAATCCCAAAGGCTTTCGACTAGAATCAAGGGTCTAGGTTGAGTCCATGGGGATATTATACCATCATTACCAGATTTTAACACAGGTTAATATCAATAACAGTCAATAGCGGAGGCAATATAATAGTCTGATAAAATACAAATAGCATGAATAGATAAAAATTCCCAAAATTAATCTCTTATATAATGATTATCATGTCATGTGTCTATAAAGAAGTCAAAACAAGTACGTAGTAGTATAACACAATACTTATAACAAAATAACAAAAAGGACAAAAGTACTATCTCTAGATACCATCATGAACCTCATCTAGGTCCCGTACTCCCTTGATCTTAAGCATGGAACAATGTCAAACATAAACCTATGGGCACTTTCCTCGGTCCCTACCTACATCTTTAAAGTTTGTCCAAGAACCCAACGGTGGGCCGAATAGGATGTGACTTACAAACCCAATACGTTCTCACCCAAAGGTCTATATCAAATCCTGGTTGTGCAATATAACTGGCTAAAACAGAATTCAATATATGTCACAGGTAAGCATAAATAAATGAAAATTTTCCATGGGATATATATTACAAAAAAAGTGATCCTCTATATTAAAAATGGCTCTTCATAAATCATAGGTCAGTCTCCACTAACATGGTAGTAGTAAAGTACGAAAAAGTAACCACTATGGTCATGTCGTATACATAAGTGTCACATTTACCACAGATGCACCATACAACCAAACATACCACATTTCCCACGGCAGAGCTATAAAATCAAGTGTATCTATCATGATCTGTCCCCAAGGGCCCATGCCACGACTACCCCAATCCTACCTCCCATTGGATAGGGGTTAGCGACTAGTGCTGAGTATGCATTTTCCACAAAGGGGAGGGATTTTTCTATGAACCTGCACACACACACTCGTCCCCAAGAAAATTAGTGAAGCCAAAAACACTAAGTAAATAGGTATGCATCCAACTAAGAAAATCACTAAGAGTAATAGTACAAACTGAATGGTAAAAAGACCAAAATACAAGAAAAAATGAAATAGAAATGTACAAGCTCATAGATATCATTCGTAGAAAACCCTACCTGAAGGGTAGGTACATTAAGTTGTATGAATGTCACTAAAGTGTATAACCTCCATCTGGTCACCCTAAAGCACCACTAGTCTCATACCCACCAAGGACTCTATCAAAGATATTGATCATTTATACAATACACGACATGTGCAGGCGAATCGAGTGCAGGGGTGAGGAAAACAATACTCAATAGGGACCCCAAACCAAAAAGGTAAATCATAAGGGAGACAAATAAATAGGTACACAAAGTGTATCCTCTAAAAATTATAGTCCAAAGATTCACTAGACTCAGCTCACACTAGGATACGTATACTAAGAAATTCTAGGCATATCCAAATCCAAGGATACACACTCTGTTGGAGACACAATCTGTGTTGGTGTAAGAGACACACTCTATGTATGCGTAAGAGACACACTCCATAGAAGGCACACTCTGTGTAGGCATAGACGATTTACTCTATATGAGATATGCTCTACAAGAGACACACTTCATGTTGGCTTAGAAGACACAGTCCATAGGAGACACAATTCATATAGGTTATAACCAATCATATGATTCCATCCTTAGCATGCACATTCAAGTATCACCAACTCCTTGAGGAAGTAGGTCATACGCCATCCTCCATGATAGGTCATATAGAGTATAACAATAAAATGGATTCATCACAAGGTTCCCAACACTAAAAATGGCTAGTCAAATGGACACAAAGTTTGGGAGTTATGGGCATTTCAGTTAAAAGGGGAAGGTTGGGTTTGGGTCCCACCTAACCTGACCTAGCCCGCTCGGATGTGGACCAGTTTGATCTTCTTAGACGTAGCGGTTGTTACATCTGATTTAGCTCCACGTAGTTATCTTTTGAACCATCTTCTTCTCCAAAATGTGGTACTCGGAACCACGTGCCCGTCGGTCGGACATGGAATCCTGCCACATTGCCGATCTGCTCCACTATGGCCCACCCTATTCGTGGATCCTATCACAGCCTATAGACATGCCATCATGGGCCCCTTAACTGCCCTCTGTGGATCTAACGGCTAACTACTTCAAGGTGGTCATTCCAACACCGCCGGATCTCTTTTTGTGGATCATTGTTCGCACTTTGGTGCTCTGTTTTTTGAAATGGAAGCATGCCTATGACCCTCAGGTTACTTTCTTCATTTCCATGGGATTAAATACACATTGTGACCCATTTCGCTAGTATATTATTGAGTTACAATATCTCCCATTTCATTTTGATCCATTAGTCATCGTCGTTTTCGCACCTCTTCTAGGTCATCACGAGGCTGGATCTTTGATTGCAGATCGTTTCCCCAAGAAGTGGTTGTGCAACAATCATCTATTCATATTCCTGAAAAAAATGTGAAGAACACTTAGAACAAGAAGGGGAAACACACAAGTAACAACCCAAGGAATATACCTCAGTCATTGTTCTTTTCATCCTTCATCCATTCCATTATAATAACAAATAAAACAATAATACAATTCAGATACACAAGAATTATAATAATCATGATCATCCCCAAAACAATTCCTATAAAAAAAACATCCCACAAGAAGGAGCGATTTGCAGGTCAACCTGTTCATGGGTTGATCCATGTTTGTTGTTAATTTAAAGAACATGGAAATAATGAATTGAAATAAACCCAGTACTGTGAAAGAGGATATGTCTAAGGATATAATTCAACATTTATGGTGATCCATCAATGAACATCCTTGATCTGTCGTTCATCGGAGTTTATCACTCCTTTTTGTGGGTAGGAGAGCTTCCTTCTCCTTTCCTTAGGGATACATCAAGGTTACAGGGAAAATTATCCAATGTTATTAATTATAATGTTGGCCCATGCCTCTGATTAATAGAAGAAATGTGTTATTGTGTTTAATCATTTTAAATGTGTTTCATCATTTCCAGGATGCTACATTATAGTGTCACTGAGTCGTTGTATCATAGTACTTCTAAGTCACTGCGTAATGTTGAAGAAATAAAATAAAATAACTTTTTTAGTATAATTTATTTTTCTATTAAAACATCCATAAATTAACTTTTTCATCCTAGCTTTCTTGGTCAACGTTAGGCTCGGTCTAAGGAAAAATCATTGTTCTAAGCTCAACAGTGCCCTTGGATTTCTGATTCGGGAACTTGTTCAAAAGTTACTAAAACTACACATGCACACTATTTTTAATAAACATAAAAATATTTTGAATATTTATTCTAGGAACCTTGGGCCTTGGAATCATGAGTATTCTTAGTTCCAGGTCTCTTAATAATCCCGTATAATTTTCAGAAAAAAAATTACATGGAAAATTTGGGCATTACATTCTCCCCACCTTAGGTCTTTACATTCCCAAAATCCAAACAAAGGATAAATAAACAAATGGGGATACTGGGAATGAATATGATTCTCCCACTCCAAGGTTCTCTCTTAAAGATTCATGTGCTTAAATTTAATGTGCACTAGAGGAATCAATCATCCATAGAGGGTCCTCTCATATCGATCCTCGATCTCCACTAAGAACTCTTCAAAATTTGCATCATCATAAATGCACATCTCACCCTAGTCATTGAACTGTGAAGAGTCATGTATGTATCTACATAGTTGGGATACATGAAATAAATTGTGCGCCCACTCTAGTTGGGGAGGTAGATCCAACTGGTACACCACCTCATCCACTCTACGCAGTATCAAAAAAAGTTCTAATAAACATTGAGGATAACATACGGTCCCGACCAAACCTCTGTATACGATGTCTAGGAGAGAATAGAAGGAACACATAGTCCCCTCCTAAAACACCAATGGTCTTCATCTCTTATCAGCATAGAACTTATGACAACTCTGGGTAGTTTTCATCCACACCTGGATGACCTGCACCTTCTCTATAGTAGCATACACTAACTCTAGTCCCATGAATGTTGACCTCTAGGGTCAGTCTAGAAAAGTGGCGACCTGTACGGTCATCTATACAAGCCCTTGAATGGTGTCATACTAATGGTCAAGTGTTATATTTTTTTGAATGAAAATTGCACCATAGGTAGGTAAACCTCCCAACTACTTCCAAAATCGAGGATACGAGCATGTAATAGTTCCTCTAAGACTTGAACAGTCTTCTCCTTCTAGTCATCTGTCTGTGGGTGGAAATCAGTGCTCAAGTGCAGTTGAGTCCCAAATTCCTCCTAAAATCAATTTAATAAATACGATGTGAAATGGGAATCACGATCTGAGTATATCGACTATTGGGCCCCATATAGTAGAATTATCTTCTATATAAGGAGGCATCCCAATCTCTCTATTGAACCGTCTTCCTGAATCGCTAGGAAGTGGTCCCACCTGGTGAGTCAGCCAATGCTCACCCATATGTTATCGTTACCCCTAGACATAAAAGGTAAAAAGGTCATTAATTTGATTGATATTCCATCCCAATTAAACTCTGGCACCTCAAGGGGTTGAGTCAAACTTGATGGAACCTATTGCTCAGCCTTCACTTACTGACAAGTCAATCATCTAGGGAAAAACTCTGCCACTGGATTCTTCATCCCTGGCCACCAAAACTAATGTTGGAGGTCTTGGTTCATATTTACCACACCTGTATGTACCACCAAATTGGATGTATGGAACTCCCTAAACACCCCCTCCCATAACATATCTAGTACAACTGTGTGTCATCTCAAAAGAATGACGTGCTCCCCACCTTCTGAATATATCAGGGGAACGCCCTCTGGAAATCTGAGCATGTGTAGTATCTCTATTGATATCTTTGAGTTGTGCCTCCCGCACACACGGTAAGATTAGAGAGGTAACCACCATCGACTGGAGATAATATTCTCTATATCTACTTATAAAACAAATATGATGTGAGGCCAAATGCTCTAAGGACTCTTTCAATAAATGTGCCCTTGATCTCTAACTAAGAGAATCTACCACTGTGTTACCCTTCATAGGAATATAGAATATCTTGTAGTTGTAGTCCTAGAGAAAATCTAGTAAAAGCTATTTTCTCAAGTTCAGATCCTTCTGGGAAAATATAGACTTGAGAATTTTTTGGTCTGAGTAGATGATAAACCTCTTGACCATAAGGTAGTGTCCCCACATCTTTTATGAAAAGACTACCACCGCCATCTCTAGATACTGGGTCACATAGTTCTTCTCATGCGGTCTCAACATTCTTGAACCGTAGGCAATCACCTCTTTCCCCTACATTCGGACACATCCAAGCCTGGTTCCTAATGTGTCATAGAACACCACATACTCAACAGCATCTAATGGAAATCTCATAATGGGATAAGTCTTCAAACTCTATCTCATCTGCTAAGATATCTCCTAGAACTTATCTATCCACATGAAAGGTTTCACCTTTTGTGTCAAGGATATCATTGATGCTGCTACTCTAGAAAAGTTTAGCACCAACCTCTGATTTTACCCATCCAACCCAAGGAAACTGTGCACCTTGGTAACATTATTGGGTGGCTTCCAAGAAAGATTTGCCTCAATATTCACTAGACCTACTGCAACTCCATACTCTGAGATGAAGTGTCCTAGAAAGTGGACCACTCATATCCATAACTGACACTTCAAGGTCTTCCCATAAATCTGGTGCTCTTAGAGTAAGTACCAGACCATCCTCAAGTGTATTACATTCTACTCTTCAGATGCGGAGTTGACTAGGGTATTCTTTATGCCAAATGGCATCACTAAGTACTCGTAGTGGCCATATCAACATCTGAAATCTGTCTTCATAATATCCTCATCCATCACCTAAAGATAGTGATAGTCGAATATGAGTTCTATCATTGAGAAGCATCTCACTCACATTATCTTGTCAAGGTGGCCATCAATCCTTTGTAATGGATACTTATTCTTCATGGTCATCTGATTCAGGTGCCAGAAGTCCACACATAACCTAAATATCACTTCTTTAATCTTTGAAAACAAAACTAGGGTTGCCCATGGTGAAACACAAGGTCTCACGAATCCCTTCCTTTGTAAGTCCTATAACTATACCCTCAATTCATGAAGCTCTACTAGACACGTATGATTGGTATTTTTAGATATCAGTGGCGTCCCGGGGTACAGTTCAATGCAAAAGTCTACCTACCTGTGAGGAGGTAGTCTCGGAACATCTTCTGAAAAGATGTCCTCATACTCATCCACCACTAAAGAAATCTTAGGACTCATCTTATCCACTCCACCTATGGTCATTCTAGCCAACTAATTTGTTATTAGATTCACCCTTCTATGTGCGAGTCCATCCTCCGCTACTCTAGTTTCCTTTTTACCAATAAAGGAAAACCTCATCCCATCTCCATGGACACACTGCATTGTGCACCAGAAATAGTCGATCTAAGAATGAACTATTGATAACTAGTCCATACCAAGAATGATGTTGTAAGGCCTCAATGCTGCCACCGTGAGATCCCAACCAAAAATCTCACCCCCCATGGGTAAGGTCACACTTTCATAAACAATGTATGTTCATCAAGTCTCCTCTTTTATGAGTCTCTAAGCATAGGGATCAAGTCAATGGTTCCACTAGAATCTTCATGTATCGAACAAGGTTCATGATTATAAATTATTTACGGGAACCTTTGTCTATGAAAATTGCATCTAGGGTGGCAAGGACACAGATCAAACCTCTAATCATCTGGGGAGTCTCAGGATGGTAACCTTTATTGCCTAGATCTAGCCTCATACCTATCCACCAACTCCCTGATCTCGAGGTGCACCACATGGGGGTGGTGGTGGTAGTTTCTATAACCTCCATCCACATCATTCCTCTTGTTCTTCACCTCTACCATATCTTCCTCCAATAGGACAACCATATTCCTACCCCTTCTGCTGCCTCGAAGGTCCCTCAACCATCTCCTAGTCAGTCGTATGGCTGATCAGACAATCTCAAGCCATTTGTCCCAAACTATTGCACGTATAGAACAACAATTCCTTAATTGTACTTTCTTTTACCTGGGATCTCTGCACCATTTATATCATATCCTTAGGACTCACCATATACTTTTTGTTTCTCTTAAACCCCTGAGTCTACTGTCATCTACTTACTTCTAAAGACCCAAGTACCTGACACCTGGTGGTAGCCCACACCATATGTTCCTACGCTACAAGAAATTTCCCTACAAGTAGAGCTCTCTCCAACTCCCTTACCCCCCCACAATGTGGAGGGATTCTAAGGGATATCTTTGACACCTTGATTCCCCAGCGTAGTCCCTACTCAAAGAGACGTGCCCTAAATAATGGGTCCCACACTATGTCAGTAGAGTAGCGAGAAATATTTGTGAATCTTGATGAGTACTATGCCACCATATGGCTACCTAATTCAGATTCATGAACTCATGTATACGCATAGAACATAACATTGCTGGAAATAACTCCTCCCTAAAGAGACACACAATGTCTGTCCAGTAGGGATCCTCCTCCTCATGCATCTAGATTGTCAATACTGGTAGATAGGGCCTCCATCTATTCAAGAGGCATCCTCGCTAGGTAGAAAACTCATGTCACCACATCCAACCAGTCCTCAGGTACCTAAGGGTTTGTCTCACCTCAGAACCTAGGAGGTCACTATCTTTAAAAATCAAGATATGCACTTAGACTGCATGCATCCTCTACAAGTAATGTTGGTAGGAAATGCTGCTCTTCGAGTGGTGGTATCACTGGTACACCACCAGGAGGTCCTATCTCTGAAAAAGATCCTTATACTGATGCCTCATCTCCCGTGGGACCATACTCGTGGTCGCGCCCCAGAATTTTGGTTGGATTCCTGTGTAGAAGAATCCTGAAACAGAACAAGATGTACCATGATCAATAGAGTATACCTGGTGATATTACTATGATTCAAGAAGAAAATTATAACATACTAAATTTCTATATGATTAATTAAATATTTTTTTTAGGAAACTAATGTTTTCAGGTACAAAATCACAAATCAAAATTCAAGGTCTTGGTGTGTGGATACATCAGCAGCTACACCAACACTGCGTTCCCCAGCCTAAAATCTGAACTCGAAACACTTAACAATGTTTCCCCAAATCAAAAGTAAAACTAACCACCCTATAATAACACTCTATCATAACCAATCCCATGGTGCCCATGTCATGACTTCCACAGGCCCGCCTCCCATAGGCCAGGGGATGAAAACTAGCGTCGAGTAAGCATTTCCTACAAGGGGGGGGGCATTTGACAATGAACCTACACACACACACCCATCCAAAAGAAAAAGTATTGAAACCAAATACACCGAGTAAACAGATATGCATCCCACTAAGTCAACCATTGAGGTTAGAAGTTCAAACTAAAAGGTAAATGGCCTAGAATACAATCCCAACTAAAATAGAAAAGTACAAGCTCCTGGATATTTTCCGTAGAAAACCCTACCTGAAGGGTAGGTACAGTAAGTTTTCTGAATGTCGTTGAAGAGTACCTTGTCCATCAGGTCACCCTAAAGAACCACCAATATTTTACCCACTAAGGAATTCGTAAAAGTTGTTGATCATCTGCAAAAGACATGACACGGGATAGAAACACCTATTCAGAGGTGTGTAAAACAATACTTAGTAGGGACCCCAAACATAAAAGGTAAAACACAAGGCTGGATAATAAAGAGGTACATGAAGTGAAACCTCTAATAAGTACTATTAAAAGATTCACTAGAGTCATCTCACACCAGGATACTTATACTTAGACATTCTAGGCATATATAAATCCAAGGAGACACACTATGTGTAGGTGCAGGAGGAACAATCTAATTGAGAAACACTCTATATGAGAAAAGGATACACACGCTATAGGATACACACACTGTGTAGGCATATGAGACACACTCTATTGGATACACACCCCATATAGAACAAAACCACTCATAGGATCCTGTCCTTAGTAGGATCATTCTGAAAGAACCTACTCCTCGATCCAATAGGTCCAACACTAACCTGATAGGTTGTTATAGAGTATGATATTATGCTATATACCAAAATAAGGATCGCAAAAGCACTGAATATACACAATATACAAGAGGGGGTGAATTTTATACTTTAAAAATTGTTGAAAGAAATTTTTTATAAAAAAAATTCACAACACCTCTAATAAGAAATTACCTTCTTAGAGAAATATAAAGTTCTTAAGTCTAAAGAATAAGAAACTTTTTTTACTAATGGATTCTACAACAAGGCGTATAGAATTTATTACAAACAGAGATACAGGTTAGAAAGTCGATACAAAAAGAAAAATTCCTAACTTTTACAAAGCAGTGGAACATTACAATCTTCTTTTAACCCAAAGATAAGGGTATCCAACAACCATGGATAAAGGTCCCCTGTTTTACACTTACAATAAAGTATGTCTTACCCAAGCCCTGGTAAGCCCTCAATACTAAGATCAGTATCTTTCTTACTATCCCTGAAAGCCCTCGATTTGTAAATAAATAGACACCTCTAACTTCATAACCCAACGTCTCTGATTTTAAGGAAATCTCACCTCTGCACGAAGCAATTCTACATGAGGCAAAGTTTGAACAAGCTGTTCAAAATTTCTGCACGAGGCCTGATAGTTTATAATATCCCCTCACTCTAGAGAAATTCACTATTAGAGAGATGAAATACAAAATGAAAATGTGTGAACTCGTGAACTCGTATGGATCTCATCATCTGAGGTCCTATTTATAGCTTTCAAAATCTACCAGTTGGTTCCACTCCAACAGTCATATTTCCTTAAATCTCAGAGGGACCTAGACACGCCGAAAACATACAACGATTACTTTATAACTTAAAAAATGACATTGTTTTATATGAATAACCATGAATATAAATATTATACACCTTAAGTGTAAGGAACTTGGAATCTGATAAAATATAAATGACATGAAAAATTATAAAATTTGGAATGGATTTTCATAAGATCGGTATGAGAATGTGTAAGGAAATTTTTTATAAAAACTCAGTTTTGAACACTTTGGTACCAGTATCATGATTTATGGCATGATAGAAAATAACTGGTATCATATTATAGAAGGTAGTACGTAAGGAAATTCTCGGTACCAGTTTCTTATTCTCCGGTATCGGTGTAATAAGAAACGGTATCACTGTCTCTACGGTATTAATAAAATATTATTTAGTAATGAGGAATGGAAATTTCTAGTATAGAAATCCCGGCTTTGAAAACATCAGCATTTAAAGATGTATGAAAATCAAATTTCTAGTATTCAAAATCCCGATATAAAAAATTTGGTATAGGAATTTATGGTATGGAATAAAAACGGTATGAAAAATCTATCTTAATACCAAAATATTAAAATTCTATGTATAAGAAAAAATATGATATCAGATTTCATTCAAGATGGAAATCGGTGTCGCAGTGAAAATGGTGTCTTAAGGAATTCTGGTATGTTATAATCATGAACCAAATTTCAAAACCTTAAGAACTTTTCCAGTATAGAAAAATATATTTCTAAAAAATAAAAATATGTTTATCTCAAAAGTCTAATAAAATTTTGGTTATAAGGTAATTTATGTAAGTGTAAATAAATATATGAAAGTTTAAGGAAAATATATTTATAAAAAAGGTGTTTGTGATTTTCAAAATAAAATCTTAAGGAATGGAGATGTCTTATAGACCTAAAAATCTCTCCCTTTTTAGAAAGCACAAATAACTTCAAAAAAAATTTCAAAAGGAAAAAGTAAATGCTTAGAGTTAGAAACACTTATCTCCCCCTTATGACTTAGGGTGGATTATTCTTCCCTTATGTAGAAGTTTATAGAGTATAGAAATCTCCCCCTCAGATATATATTCTTATATTTATAGAGACTCCCCCTTATATGTTTAACTCTTCCTTATAGATGAAAGTTAGAAAATTTATTTTTCCTTAGATTTTACCTTAAGGAAATTTTCCTTTATAATTTTTTCTTCCTTTAACTTCTCCCTTTGATAGAATTCTCCACCTTTGTGATTTTAAAAAAGGAATGGAGAGGTACCTATAAGGTTAGAAAGAAATATACACAAGACAAAATATATAAAATATTTGCAAGGAAATATTCATTTAGTTCCACCTGAAATAAAATACAACAAAAATTCTACATGGAAAAAAGAAATATATCAACCCTCCTTCTTCTTCTCTAAAAGAAGAACTTTAAACAAGGACTTAATCTTTTTCACCTCCTTGTGATCTTCTTAAATATTCTTTATCAGGGCATCTTACTCAGCTTTCTTCTTCTCCAATGCCTGGATCTGGAATTCTTGAGACTGATTCTTATCTTCAAGAACTTTGATCACTTCCTCTTGTGAATCTAATTTCTTCACAAGACCAGCAGATATTCCTTTCTGATAATTTACAACTTCAAAAATGGTATTCATTTGATCAATAATATTTTTACCTTCATTTTACATCGCAGCTAACTCACTTGAAAATTTCTCTGAGAAAGAAGTCCAGACATTGCTCAGCTCATTTGATACATCATTGGAAGCTCCCTGTGCTAATTCCATGATGTCTGAGAATTATAGAGATTTACCTGATATGGTTCGGGTCTGGTTCATCACATTCTGACATGAAACTTTTTTAGCTTTGTAATCAATGAGAAGATTATTATGATCAGCTTCACCTTTCAAAACCATGTCCATCAATATAGATGTTGAATCTGTCTTTTGATTTAAGGTTTACTGCATCATTTGGCTCCAGGAATCTATGTTAGTAAGTACTGGAATGGTACTTACTAATTTTTTTAATGAACTTTTTACAAATTCATAACCCATAGATGACGAGGACTCGAATTCATATTCTAATTTATTGACCTTCAGAGCATAGGATTCCGGATTCTCAAGATTTTGAGGAGAGTTGGCATCAGAAGGGGCAACCATAATGGCCTTCCCTTTATCAAATTTTAGCACTGCAGAGGGTTTGGAACCCTGAGTGACTTCCTCATTTTCTATAGCCTCATTATCTCTGGATACTCCTTGAATCTCTTCTTCTTCTTTATCTTATTCACTTATGGTATCAAAATTTCCGAATTTATGGATTTCATCTTCATCTCCAGTTACATCAATCTCTTCTTATACCTCTTCCACTTATTCAACATTGGTCTCAACTTCTTCTTCTTCCTCAATAGAAAATCATGGGATTGAAACATAATAATAAATTAGTCTAATCACATCAATTTATTCTCCTTTAATTATCTCATCCTCTTCATGTGCTTCTAATTGCGGTTTCGGAATAGGTTTTGGTATTACTACAGGTTTCTTCGCCTTCGTAGGTTTCGAAGTGATATATGGTACTGGTAGCTTCTCAGAGGATTTTTCTACTTCCTTCAGCAAGGATTGTATAATATCTGTCTGAGTTCTCTATCTTTTTTGCTTCTTTTCCTTAGATTCTTTCTCTAACACATCACTAGTTTGAATCTTCAAAGCCTTTTACTCTGCTGGATTCAACCAAAAGGTTGGATCCCCTTCCTTCCTAGATTCAGCTAACTTCCTCCTGTTGGTTAAGATATCATGAGAGTAATCCTTTAGTTTCCTTATCACTAGTAGAGATGAAGCCTGACCTACAGAGAAATGATTTTCATGAGAAACCTCATCCGAATTTTTCTTCTTCTGAGCACTTTTAGAAGATTCCAATGCTGACTTTTTCAGTATCGCTTTGGTCAATTCTGGAATAGCTTTCTTCAATACCATCTTTTTAACATCCGGTGTCACAACTTGTTCAAAATTCTTAGATTATGGATTGTAATAAAGTTTCATTATCTTTAGCGTATCTTCACTTAGCAACAAAATCATTCAAGGATTTAAAGCATACGTGGATTCAATTTTCATTTCAACTAAAACCATAACAACTATCCTTGAGATAGTGGAAGGGTACATCAAGATTTTGGATTTGATGGTACCGACTTTCATAGAATTAATCATAAGAAAAATCTACTTTACAAAATTAACCTTTCTGAGGTTGATGAGAAACACTAACAAGAAAATGTCACACGTCTTTAAAGAATCTTTATCCCCTTTCCTTGGAATAAAGAACCCATGCATCCATAATTCCACCAACCTATGGTCCACTGATAAGCGTGCAAGCTTCGGAGTCTTAACTTCCATGATGGAGAGACTTTCTAAAGCATAGTTCTTCTCGAAAGAACCTTCCTTATTCGGAATTTTGTAAGAACCTATGAGGTACTCTTCTTCATAAGTATTCCGCGGGATGTCGATCGATTTCCGGCATCAAACAGTGTAATATTTTTTGTAAGCCTTAAACTTGAAAAACTCATTGTCGTCTTTCTCAAATAAATTGACAGAGTTATAAAATTGTATGACTAGATCTGGATATATAGGATCTTGAAACTTGTCCATTGATATAAAAATACTCTCCCAATGATTACATTTGATAATATGAGAGATGAGGGAGTCATACCAATTGAAAAAGTCTGAACATACAAGTCTCTCCTAAAATATCATCTTGTATTTATTCTCCTTGACTGTCAGCTGGTCAGAACTTCCTGACATTCGGATCTGTAAGAAATCTCGGAAGAAATCTTGAATGAAAAAATCTAAAGCAGCAGAACTTCGAATTGAAGCCTTAAGGAACTGGTGGGGTCCTCAGGAAGTGGGGTAGAAGTTATATAGAAAAACTATGACCATTCAACATTCCTAATAAAATCAATTGGCTCTGATTTGTTCAAAATGATCTAATGGTTGCAGATGGTTGAAAAGATATATCCATACTGAAATTTTGAGGTTTTAGAAAAATAAAATTCAGATTCTAAGAAAATATGAATCTGAAGAAAAAATTCTTAAAAGAAATAAATACCGACAAATAGAAATGTAAGAAAACAACTAGGGGTAATTAAATGTACCTTTGAGGAATCTCTGAAGAAATTATCAATATCGAAGAAAAAAACATTCTTTCGGGTTGGAAAAAATAGACACTGGAAATTTGACTCTGAGAATTTCAACTTCAGAAATATGTATTCTGAGAATTTGGATTCTGGGATTTTGAAAATAGATACCTGAAAAAAAACAATTCTGAAACTCACTGATTCTGAAAAAATAAAATTTTATGAACTTTTTTTAAAATTTTCAAACATATGTACTCTCCATGAATTAAGAAGTAATTTAATGTTAGGAGATAGTTAAACAAGAAGTAGATATGAATGATTATATTATAGATATAATTCTTAACTTCTGTTTAATGTATTTAAATCTATCAAATGGTAATGGTTTGGTAAATATATCAACAAGTTGTTCTTGTATTTCGATAAATTGAACAATTATATCTCCTTTGAGTGTGTGATATATAAGAAAGTGATTCCTAATATCTATGTGCTTCTCACGGGAGTGATGTGCTGGGTTTTTTCTTAGGGCTATGGCACTATTGTTATCACACAAGATTTGAGTTTTGGTAAAACTCATGCCATAATATGTGAGTGTGTGTTGCATCCACAACACTTGAGCACAACAACTTCTAGCTACTACATATTCTACTTTAGCAGTGGAAAGTGCTACAAAATTTTGTTTCTTACAAAACCAAGAAACTAAGGAATCTTCTAGGAAATGAAAAGTTCCGGATGTACTCTTTCTATCCATTTTATAACCAGAAAAATCAGCATCTGAAAATCTTTTTAGTTCAAAAACATTTCTAGAAGAATAAAAAATTCTTAAATCCATGGTTCCTTTTAAGTACCGAAAAATTATTTTTAGATCCTTAAGATGTGATTCCTTAGGATTTTCTGGATATCTAACACATAATCAAATAGATACATTAAGTTGGGTCGACTTGATGTTAAGTTAATTAAACTTTATATCATTCTTCTATAAGATGTTTGATACACAGGTTTCCCTACTTCATCAATATCAAGAGTATTAGAAGTTTCGATAGGAGTACTTTTACTCTTAGTATTATCATACCCAAACTTTTTAAGAAGATATTTGATGTACTTATGTTGAGATATATAAGTTCCTTATGGTTTTTGAGAAATTTGAAAACTAAGAAAGAATGTTAACTCACCCATCATACTCATCTCAAACTCATACTTCATATGATCCACAAAAGAATCTGTTAAGTATTGTTCAGTTGATCCAAATATAATGTCATCAGCATATATTTGAACTATTAAAACATCTTTCTTATCTTTCTTTATAAAAAGTGTTGGATCTGTAGTTCTCTTAAAATAGTTGTTTTGAAGTAAAAATCTTGTAATTATATAATACCAAGATCTAGAGGCTTAGTTAAGTCCATATAAAGATTTGGTAAGTTTATATACATTATTATGTTATTTTTCATCTTCAAAACCAGGAGGTTGTTCTACATAGACTTCTTTATGTACATATCCATTAAATAAATCACACTTTACATCCATTTGATAAAGTTTAAAATTATAGAATGCTGCAAACTCTAGAAGAATTTGGATAGATTCAAGTCTTATTAATGGTGCACATGTTTCTTCATAGTCTATTCCTTCTTGTTGGTTATAAACATTAGTAACTAATATTTCTTTATTTCTAACTATAATCCCATTTTCATCACATTTATTTCTGAAGACCCATTTTACACCAATAACAGATGTATTTTAAGGTCTTTCAACCAAGATCTAGACTTGATTCCATACAAACTCATTGAGTTCATCTTGCATAGATTTTATCGAATCTTCATCACCTAAGGCTTCCTCAAGAGTATTTGGCTCGAATTGGGAAAGAAATTCATAATGTTAAATTTAATTCCTTAAGGAACTTCTAGTCCTTATAGGTTGATTGAAATCTCCTATTACATTATCTGAATGATGATTTCTAAGTAACAATTGATTAGGGTTTTGTTAAAATTGATCATCAACATAAGGTAGAAAATCTTCCAGGGTAAATGTTTCAAGAATATTTTCATGAAAATATTCCTTAGGAGAATCTTCAACTATAGGTTGTTGATCATTTTTATGAAATATATCTGGAGGATTTAAATCAGGTTGTTTGAAAACAAAAGGATCAGTTTCATCAAACTTGACATGTACGGTTTCCTCCACAGTACAAGTGTTTTTATTGAAAACTCTATTGGCCACAGAGTTAGTGGAATAGCCTAAGAAAATTCCTTCATCGTATTTTGGTGAAAATATATGTAAGTTATCCTTAGTATTAAGGATAATAACTTCACAATAAAAAACATTGAAGTAAGAAACTTTTTGTTTTCAACCAGTCCATAACTCATAAAGAGATTTATTAAGAAAATGTCTTATCAAAACTCGATTTATAGTATAACAGGCGGTACTTATAGCTTAAGACCAAAATTGTTTTGCTATAGAATATTTACTCAATATGGTTCTAGTTATCTCTTGAAGGATTTGGTTCCTTCTTTCAACAACTCCATTTTTTTTTGAGGAGTTCTAGGTGCTAAGAAATTGTGAGTAATACCTTTCATACTACAAAAATTTTCAAAATCTGAATATACAAACTCACCACAATGATCACTATGAATAGTTATCAATGGTAGTCTTTTCTCATTTTTTACTTGAGCTCGAAAATTTCTAAAATAAAAAAAGGATTCAGATTTTCGTGCTAGAAAATAGACCTAGGTATATCTAGGGTAGTAATCAACAAGAACAAATACAAAATATTTTCCTTCAATACTTCCATTTTGTGTAGGACCAAATAAATCCATATACACTGATTATAGGGCATTAGATTTTGAAAATTAACTAATGGATTTAAAGCTAGTTTTGTGTTGCTTTCCAAACTTACAAGGGTCGCAAAATTTTGAAGAATCAAAACTTAGAACTGGTAGATCCTTAAATAATCCTTTCTTTGAGAGATTACTAAAGTTATTAAGGTTATAGTGTCCTGACCTTCTATGCCAAAGTCAAGATTGATCTTCAATTTCCCTTATGCAAGGAAGATCCTGACTTCTTGAGTCCTCTAAGTTCAATGTGTAGACATTCTCATGCCTGTGGGTAGTAAGAATATATTTATCCTCGGAATTGTGAACTAGACACTTATCATTCCTAAAATTCACAAGGTAACCTTCATCACATAATCGAATTATTCTTATAAGGTTGTTCTTTAGACCATTAACAAATAAAACATTAAAACATAAAACATTTCCAAGAAGGATAATATTACCTACTCCAACAATCTCTTCTTGAGAATTATCCTTAAAGGTTACTTTTCCACCTTTCATTTTAACAATATTATGGAAATAAATTTTTTTACCAGTCATATGATGGGAACATCTTCTATCCATATACCAGATATTGTTGGTACATTCTTCATTTTCCTGCAAAAACAGAAATTAGCTCTTCGGAATCCAAATCTGTTTGGATCTAGGGTTAGACAATAAAATTTTAGGAACCCACATTTGTTTGAAAAAGTAATCCTTTTGGAAAACTAGAGTTTGAATTTTTTTAAGGAACATGTCTTCATCAAATTTCTTCTACTTTGAAATTTTGTACAGAAGGGGGATTTGGATAGAATAAAATAGTTATTTTTGAAAATCAGTTTTCTTGTGAGTATAACCTACTCCAGAATTATTTCAGTGAGGTCTGATTTTGGAATACATCTTGTCAAAATTTTCCTTTATAGAAGTAAATTTGGGAAGAAGTTTCTTAAGGGAAAATATTTCATATTGTAGTCTTATGACTAAATTCTTATCCTCAGGAATTATTTCCTTAGAGTTAGATTTTTCCTAAAAAACATTTATTTTTTAAATAGCATTCTTAAGGTCTTTAAAAAGTTTTTCCTGTTCATAATTTCCTTCTTTAAGGTCTTTAGAAAGTTTTTCTAGGACCTTATCCTTATCTTCAAGATATCTAGTGAGATTTGAAATCTATTTTATAAGAACTTCTTCTCTAGTATTTTCCTTGTCTAGTTTCTTATAAATTTTACAATTTTTTTCTTCTAACAACTTAGAAAATCTAGATAGTTATTCATACGAAGGTATTTCTTCATTATATAAAGACTAAGTATCTACATCATAAGTAATATGGTCAATATAATAATCCTTATCAAGAGATAAATTTGTTAAAGCCTCGATAGAGTCTACCTTGGACATAAAACAAGTATTTGGAAAAGAAGAAGTAGCAAAGAATCTGATATTATTTTGTGCTGATGAATCATATTCAGAAGATTCACTTTCAGAAGAGTCTCCACAACTTTTACTCCAAGTTTCATTTTCTTTAAGAATTTTCTTGTGCTTAGAACGGTAGAACTTCTTCTTGTTTCTCTATGAATTCCTTTCCTTCTTATCCTTATTTTTCAAAAGAGGGAAATCAGGTCTAATATGACCTATTCTTCTACATTAGTATAGAGAAACTTCCCCATATTTCTTTTATTTTTAGTCTCTCTTATTAAAATTGTTTTGATAATTCTTTTGAGCTACTATCTTTTTCATTCTCTGAGAAAGATTAGCTAACTCATTCTCAGATTTTTTTGTATCACTTGATTCTGACTGAATAGTAACTCTCTTTGACTTTGATCTAGTAACTCTTTATGGAGTTTTGGATTTCTTATGGTTAGAATTTGTTGTGAATGCTACACTTATATTTCCATTATTTTTTTTAATATTATCCGCATATATCTTGATTCTAGTCTTGTGCTATAGAAGAGTCCCAAAAATCTCATCTATAGAAATTTGGTTGACTTTCATGTTGTCATCAATTGCTGTCCTCTTGGACTCCCATTCATTAGGCATGATTTCTATGATCTTATCAACAAGTATTTCATCATCAAGACCTTTTCCCCCCATATACTGTAAGTTATTCACAATATTCTTGAACCTTTGTTGAACTTTTCTTGTGGGTTCTCTATAAGGAAAGCTAAAGCCAAGATATTCAACTCTCAAAATAGCTCTTCTTGTCTCTAAAACATTCGAAGTTCCAAAATGTGTAACTTACAATTTCTTCCAGATACTAATTGAAGATTCACATGAGGATATTTGACTATAGATGTTCCTAGTCATGGAATATGGCAATGTATTTCTAACTCTGAAATTAGATTGATATTCTTCTCTCTCCAGATTAGTAAAAGTTCTCAATTTATTATCAGGAATCTTATAATCTCCTTTCAGCATCAGGTAGTATTCAATTCCAGTATTAATAAATAAAGTCTTCATCCTATCTCTACAGTACTAATAATATTTTCCATCAAAAATAGGGGGTCTTGAAGGATTTAAAATGACTAAAGAACCAATATGCATTGATCCTGCCAAAAAAATATACCCTTATTCAACAAAAAGGTTTGTAGTAGTGCTTGAAGAAAATATTAAGTTCTTAAAAAACTTTAGTTTTTTTTTAAAGTCTAAGAAAAAACTAAATCTGAGTCCGAAATTGTGAGTCCAAAAATACAATTTTGAAAATATGAAGAAAAAGATGATGATTTCTCTTATGAATCTAATCGTGAGATTAAATCAGATTGAACCAACACTCTGAAACAAATTGACAAATTGATTCAGAGTAAGAGGTAACCTCCTCTAATACCAATTGATAAGTTGGTAAGGAGTATGATATTCTACTCTATACCAATATAAGGATTCAAAAATCATTTAATATGAACAGTATACAAGAGGGGAGTGAATTCTAACTATTAAAAAAAATTTAAGGAAATTTTGTATAAACAAAATTCACAACACCTGTAATAAGAAATTACCTTCTTAAATAAATATAAAGTTCTTAAGTATAATACTTAAGAAACTTTTCTTACAAATATATTCTACCACAAGGTGTAGATAATTTCTTCAAAATAGGGATACAAGTTAGAATGTCTCTAAAAAAAGAAAACTTCCTAAATTTTACAAATCAACGAAAAAATACAATCTTATTTTAACCCAAAGAGAAAGGTATCCAACTACATTGGATAAAGGTCCCTTGTTTTATACTTACAAGAAATTCTATCTTACCAAAACCCTGGTAATCCCTCAATCCTAATATCGGTTTCTGTCTTGCTATCCCTGCAAGCCTTCAATTTGTAAGTAAATTGGAACCTCTGACTTCACAACCCGAAGTCTCTAATTTTAATGAAATTTCACCTCTGCACGAGGCGAAGTTTGAAAAAGCTGTTCAAACTTTCTGCATGAAGACTGAGAGTTTATAAGAGCCTCTCACTCTAGATAAATTTACTGTTAGAGAGATGAACTCAAAAATTAAAACGTGTGAACTTGTGAACTAGACTGGATCTCATCATCTGAGTTCCTATTTATAGCTTCCAAAATCTACCGGTAAGTTCCACTCCAATGGTCATATTTCCTTAAATTTCGGAGGGACCTGGACACGTGGAAAATATACAATGGTTATTTTATAACAGAAACTAAGACATCATTTTATATGAATAATAATTAATATAAAGATCTTACACCATAATTGTAAGGAACTTAGAATTCGATAAAATTGAAATTATATTAAATTAATTAAAAGGTTCGGAATTCTAAAGAAATAATGCTTCGAATAATAAATTCTGGAATTATAAAATTCAGAATGGATTTTCTTAAGATCGGTACTAGTAAGTGTAAGGAAATATTTTATAAAAACTCAGTTTTACAAACTTCGGTACTAGTATCATGATTTACTGCATGACAGAAAACAATATGTATCAAATTCTAGAAGGCAGTGCGTAAAGAAATTCTCAGTACCGATTTCTTATTCTCTAGTATCGGTATCATAAGAAATGCTATCATTGTCTCTATGGTATTAAGAAAATATTATTTAGAAATTCGGAATGGAAATTTATGGTATAGAAATATTGTCTTTGAAAACATAGCCATTTAAAGATGTATGAAAATAAAATTTCAGGTTTTCAATATCTCAGTATAAGAAATTCGGTATAGGGATTTCTGGCATGGCATCAAAATGGTATGAAAAATATTCCTTAATACCGAAATACTGTAATTCTTTGTATAAGAAAAAACATGATACCAAATTGCATTCAAGATTTAAATCGGTATCACAGTGAAAACGGAGAACATAAAATGGTGACTTAAGGAATTAGGGTATGTTATAATCATGAACCAAATTTCAGAACCTTAAGAACTTTTCTGGTGCGAAAAAACAGTTTTCTAAAAAATAAAAAAAATTATCTCAAAATTCTAAGGAAATTTTGGTTATACGGTAATTTATGAAAGAGTAAATAAATATATGAAAGTCTAAGGAAAATATATTTATAAAAAAGTTATTTGTGATTTTAAAAATAAAAGATTAAGGAATGGAGAGGTCATATAAATCTAACATAACCTCCACCAAAGTTCACTTAGAGTATTCAAAATGTAACACCTCATCTTGAGGGTCCCAATGCAACAAACATCTCATCAAACAGATAGACATTTGGAGAGTTATGGGAATTTAAGTAAAGAGGGGACGGTCGGGTTCGGGCCTGGTCTCACCCAGGTCCCGCTTAACCTGACCCAGCTAGATGGTCCTAGCCCGACCTACTAATTAGCAAGCTGGTTTAGTCCACCTAAATGTCGTAGCTTCTGCATCCGCTCCAGCTTGACGTATCTGGCCATCAAGCCGGTCACTTCTCCCACATGTGGTCTATGGGACTACGAGCCAGCTAGTCCAACATAGAATTCTGTCATGTCGATAGTCCAATCCAATTTGGTTTACCCTGGATGAGGCTCTCGTCATAGCTAGCGTTCGTGCCGCTGTGGTACCCTTCGCTGTCGGCCATCGATCCGGTGGTCGCCTGCTGCCAGGTGGCCACGCCGCTACTCAAGACTCTCCTTTTGTAGGTTGTTGGTCCCACTCTAGTGCTCTATTTTTTGAAATGGAAGCACACCTATAACCTTTGGGTCACATTCTCTATCTACGTGGTATTGAATCTACATTGAGACCCATTCCTCTATTAAATGTTCAAGAGATGGTATCGACCGTGTCTATTCGATCTATCCATCATTGTCACTATATAACCACCATTAGTTCATCACAAGGCTAGATCATTTATTCTAAATAATTTCACCAAGAAATATTTGTGCAATGATTTTCCATTTATATTCCCATGAATAATGTAAAGAACGTGTAGAATAAGAAGGGGGAAAAGAAAAAGTAAAAACCCATGGAATGGACCTCAGTCGTTGTTCATTCTAGACCTGATCCATTCCATCAGAATGAACAAGAAAAATGATAAAACAATTCAGATACAAAACAATATGAATATTAATGATCATCCCTAAAACAATTCCCAAAAAAGAAACCATCCCGCAAAAATGATCGATCCATGGGTCAACTTGTTTGTGGGATGATCTGCGTTCATTGTTAATTCTAAAAACAGCTGAAGAATGGATTAAAATAAACCCTGTACCTAGAAAGAGGATCTATTGGAGGAGAGAATTCATGGATAATAAAGATCCGTCCAATAACGTCCTCAATTCTCCGTTCCTCGACATTCATCATTTTTCGTCACGGGCAGGAGAGATTCATTCTCCTTGCCTTAGGAAAACATCAGGGTTCGAGGGAAAATTCTCCAGCATTACGAATTCTAATGCAGGACCTTAACTCTAATTTATGGAGGAAATGTGTCTATGTTTGTTAGTGTTGCCACGATGTTGCATTGCAAAGTCACTGAGTCTCCGCATCACAGTGCAGCTGAGTCACTACATAACGTTGAAGAAATAAAATAAAATAACATTTTAGTATATTTTATTTTTATCTTAACATCCATAAATTAATATTTGCAAACGACCCACGCTGATTGATGTTACGCCCTTCCTAAAGTAAACTATTTGTTCTGAGCTCAACGGTGCCCTCGTATTTCTGATCTAGGAACTCGTTCAGAAGTTACAAAAACATAACATTCCTTCTATTTTAAATAAACATACAAAATAGTTTGAACATTTATTCTTGGAACCTTGGGGATCCGAATCACGAGTCGTCTCTATGCCAGGTCTCATAATAATCACATAATATTTTCATAAAAAAATTACAAGGATTATTCGGGACATTATAGTATCACATTTACAATGGACAATCCATATATTCAATTGTCTGTTCTATCAGGGTCGGATCCATGGTATAGTAGACCAAGGCATCCTCATTGAGTCATGTGAACATCTCTATGGAAACTTATTTGGGCTTTAGTTATAGTCCAAGGTGCATGTCTACCAACTATGTCTGCTACAACACCAACCAAACCATATCAAATGGGTATCAAGGCCCAAGGAATCCCATAAAAACTCAATTCAAGAAGTTTATAGGTCCTATTCGTTATGTGTCTATATCATAACCTTTGATGTATCACACCCATGGTGTCCTTTGAAAACATTCAACATTAAATTAAATTACCAATATCATACTATGATTTTGACTATTGATTTACACAATTTCCAAATAAACATTCAATAAATTAATGTTCTATATAAACCATTTAATCAAAATCATCAACATGAAAAGGTGGAAAAAGATATCCCATTTAACCAAATTAATTTAATTCATTGATATATGGGGTTCCTCTAACTAGGAAAGCTAAAATAACACACCATGCGTCATTCGAAAATTGGAAAATGTAAAGGGAACACCCCATGGGTGTCCTTGGTTGGGGAAACAACATCTAGATAAACTCAAAGAAACTAAGTGCACCCCCAAAATGTTCCATTTATTTTAATTCAATTAATCAATTAAATTCTGGGTTTTTGTAGGAATGTTTGGAAGGTGGGAAAATATAAACTGTCTTCATAAAGAACAAAACCACTAAGAAAAAGTATAGGCCACCTACTGTAGGTCCATAGTAGAGTTCTCCTCTAGTATCAGCTTCTAATTAAACTTAGATCAGGAGAAAAAAGAAAAATAAATTAATAACCTATAAATATGGAAAATTATATTGTACATGAACAACTTATTCAATACCTAGAATACTAAAAAAACAACATAAAAAGAATTGAGAACTCACTAGAACAAATCCAACGAGACAATTACTACTCAATTCTGAGTTCGTATGGAGGACTGGGGTTAACAAACTATGCTTGATCTTCAAAGGGATCTCTCAACACATGCCACTACCAATATATGATAAATAGAAAAGTAAATTTCATTTATAAGATTAATTAAGGAAAATTTGGTAATTTTACCCAAATTAAATAGGTTCCATTGCTTGGTCACACATTTGGCCAAACTGTGTGCCTACCAAGTGCCCACTGCCGTAATAAAGGGCACCTCTTATGGCCATTGTACACAGTTTCACTAACCATACAAAAACTATGAAATTTGGCTCTACTAAAATTTAAAGTGCCCCACACAAGCGTGTGCCTTCATCTGTATAGTTTCCTCAAACTTTTCAGTATGTAGGACCCCACTATCAAGCCTCGCATGGTTGGTTTTTACCACACAACCTTCCCCTTAATATTTCTACATAATATGAATCCTACTTATTTTCTCCAAAAAATACAGATTCATAATCCTAAAAAACCCCGGACACCCCCCGATACACCAGTTACCTCAAAGGGTATTCAAATTTGTCTGTAATTAATCATTTAAACTAAATGTAATGATCTATGCACCTCATATGAAATCATATGTTCTTATATTTATTCTACATAAACAACCTCTTGAATATATCCATTAAGAAAAAAATCACTTTACAACCATTTTAAGTAGATTGAAATTAAATAATTTTGTATATGCTAAAAGTATTTGAATAGTTCATGTGTTGTTACTTAAGAATAATTTTATTCAAAATCTATTCTCGCTTGTTTATTATATCATCTTTCTCTAATACTATCTTTATTTTTAACTATTATTCTTTTTTCATAACATTTATTCTGGAAAAACCATTTTAATTCAATTATAGAAGTTTCTATAGGTTGTTAAACTAAATTTCAAACTTTGTTCCTTCCAAAATCATTGATCACATCTTGTATATATTTATCCAAATTTCATCAACTAAACCCCCATAAGGATTTTTATGATTGAATTGGAATAAGAAATCTAGATTTTTCATTTTCATTTCTTATAGAACTTCTAGTCCTAAGTGGTTGATCTACATCACCAATGATATTTTCACTAGTATGATTCCAAATAAATGACTGACTTATTGGGTTTTCAATGTTCAATTCTTAAAAAAGAGGAATAAAATATTCTTGATGAATAACTTAAAAAACTAATTCTTGAGTTATTTCATTATTAGAATAAATTTATACCAAAGGATGAAAATAAGTTTTAGAAATAAAGTCTAAGGATATAGTTTCATTTTTTTAAAACAAAAGAATCAGTTTCATAAAACATAACATGTAACATTTATTTAATGGTATAGGAAATTTTATTGAAAATATTATAACTCAAACTATTATTGGAATAACTTAAAAATATTCCTTCATATTATTTGAGTGCAACCTTATATAGATTGTATTTAGTATTTAGAATGAATTCATTGCAACAAAATACATTGAAGTATGACATATTTGTTTTTCTTCTTATCTATAACTCCTAAGGGTGTTTATTAAGACAAAATCCAACTAAAACTCAATTTATTTTATACCATAAAGTACTAACTAATTTAGTACAAAAATGTTTAGCAACTCAGTATTCACTCATCATGGTTCTAGTTATTCCTTGAATAATTCTATTTCTTATTTCAACTACACCATTTTGTTGTGGGGTTCATGGTTATGAAAATATATGTTTGACAACTTTATTAATATAAAATGTTTCAAAATAATAATTTCTAAATTCTACACAATAATCACTAGGAATAGTTATCAAAAATATCATTTTATAATTTTTAACTTTGGATACAAAAGTATTAAAATAACTAAAATTGTCACATTTATTCGTAATAAAATATAGCTAAGTATATCTAGTGTAATCATAAACTAATGCATATAGATAGTATTTCCCACCAATACTTACACTTCATAATGGACCAAATAATTCTATGTGTAGTAACTATAATGCATCATATGTTGAGAAACCAAAAATATATTTAAAAATTTACTTATTTTTCTTACTATATTTAAAAGGGTTACAGATTTTTGAAGCATCAAACCTCTTTCTTATAGATCCCTAAAAATTCATTTCTTAATCCACTTAGATAAGTTCAAATGGATAGAGTTTCCAAACCTTCTATGTTATAACCATGATTTATTTTCCATTTCACTATGTGAAGGTATGTTTTACCTCTTACTGGCCTCTAAATTTAGTAACTCAGTATTATCATGTCGATTAGAAGAAAGAATAAATTTATTCTTGGAACTATGTAAAGTGAATTTATCATTAATAATGTTCACAAGGTACCTTACATCACATAATTTACATCTTCTTATAAGGTTTTTCTTAAGTCCTATAACGAATAAAACATTTCAATTAAGATCTTTTCCAAGAAGGACAGTGTTACTTATTCTGATAATCTCTCCTTGAGAATTATCTCTAAATGTTACTTTGACACCTTCCAAATAGATTATCATTTTTTAAGAAATATTTTTTTTTCTAATCATGTTCCAGGAATAGTCACTATACATGTACCAGATATTTTTTTGGTACTCTTCATTATTTTTCTAAAAAAATAATAGTTTTTTCTGAACCCAAGTCTTCTTGTGTCCGGTATTACCAAGAAATATTTTTTTGGGTGACCAAATTAGTTTTGAAAAAATAAGACTTATTAAAACCAAGATATTTTACTCTATTTAAAGAAAAAAATTTCATCTAGTGACCACTACTTTGGAACATACTAAAAAAAGGTTCACTTTTAGAAATAAAGTAATTATTGCTAAAAACAAGTTTTTTATTTGGAAAACCCAAATCATTTTCATCACTATAAGAAATAATTTACTTATACATTTTATTATAGATTTTATTACCAGTGGAAGACTTTGATAAATGTTTCCTTAAGTTAGAAATATCATATTTTTATTTTAAAACAAAATTATTATCGTCATTGGTAATGGTTTTGGAACTATGTTTACTAAAACAATTTTGTAAAAAAAATCTCATTAGCAACCCTTTCAAAAAATTTAAAATAAGATCTTTTTCAGAATTTTTTTATCAAGATTTTTCGAAAGATATGATATTTCATTCTTCAAAAGAGTTATTCTAGAATCTTCTCAAGAAATATTATCTTTATCATTGTCATTTTTTTTACAAATATTACAATTGTTAGTTTCAAGAATTTTTTAGAATCTAGAAACATTATCATAACTATGTAAAGTATTATCTTATAATGAATAATGTTCTTCATTAAAATATGTATAAATTTTCTCATCAATATAATTTTCATTTAAAATAATATTTTTAAGGGATTAATAAGTTTGTACCTTTAAAATTAGAAAATGATTTACCATGGGTTTATTTGAAAAAAGACCAATGTTCGTCTATCTATAAAATTCATTATCAGAAGAGTTCTCAGAAGAACCTCAACCACTGGCACTCCATGTGTCCTATGCTTTCAAAAAATATATTTCCCTTTTACTTATAATATTTCATGGAATTTAATTCAAAATTTATTTCCTTCTTGTTTTCTTTTTTAACTTAGAAAAATTTGGTCAGATATGTTCAGTATTCTTTCCTTCATAATAAGTGACCTCAAAATCCTTCTTTTCACCTTTACCTTTATAACTCTTTTTGTATCTAGAATGAAAGTATTTATTTCCAATGATCATTTTCATACTTATTTCTAGATTATCTAACTCATTAAATGAATGTTCTCAAGTACTTTAATGTGAATGATCAAAAACTTTCTTATTCCTAAAAAATTTCAAATATTTCTCTACGGATTAAACTTTATAAGGTATAGTAGATGTTTTAGTAAAAGTAACACTAAATTTTTTTTATATTTCTCAATATATCTTTTATGCCTTCCTTTTATAATGCATGATGGTTACAATAAAATCATCAATACTAATACTTTTAATCTTTCTTATATCATCAATAGATATTATTTTTTATTCCAATTTAGTGGGAAATATTTCTATAATTGTTTCCTCCAAAATTCCATCATCAATACTTTTTTCTATAAGATACAATAAACTATTTATAATAGTCAAAAATAATTGGTTCATATTGGAAACTAACTCACTATAAATAAAATAAAATTCAGGGTAATCATCTACTATCAGAGTTCCTTTTATTTCCAAAACATTGGATGTACCAAAATGTGTAACATCCAACTTACTCTAGATACTATTGGAAACTTCACAAAAAGATATCTGGAAGTAAATATTCATTGTCACATAACATAATAAAGTATTTTTGACTTTTTAATTCTACTAATATTATAATTTCCCCACATTAGTAAAATTAGAAACTTCATTATCAGGAATAATGAATTTTCCAGTAAGCATTAAGAGGTTATCAACTCCAATGTTCATCAAAAACGTTTTCATTTAATTAATCCAATATTCATAGTCATTCCCATCAAATGTTGGTGGTAGATTAGGATCATGATCATCAAGATATACAATATTAATATTTTATTTCTTAGAAAAATATAAATTCTTTTCTACAATTACACGTTTATGTAAACAATTATAAAAAAAATTATATCAAAACATAGAAAACTTATAGTAAATTAAGAAATTTAAAACTATGAAAGTAAATAAGAATATTAAACCTCCTATAATAAAAATTTTAGGATCATAAGTGTATATTATATGGATATAATTACAAGATTGGGTGAGTTGTTTTTTAAAAAATTTAAACCAATCAATATTAAAAACCTCTTAAAGTAAATTTATCCGACTCAGACTTAGTCTGATGATAAAAGTGATGAATAAAAATCATAATTGATGAGATTAATATCAATGTATTTTATTATTGTTTTCAATGTTATATGTATAAAACAAATAGTATAGAAAGATAATTACAATTACTAACTTTTAATTACATGCACAGAATAATAGTCTTGTAAAATATAAAAAAATATATATTAAAATTAATAATGACATACAATCTATATTAAAATAAAACACTCTTTTAACCTCAATAATAAATAAATTCAATAACCTCAACTGAATTTATCCATACGTTTATACTAACTTTAAATTTATCTTTACCTTACTGGTAAATCCCTTGATATGATGATTGTAAAAGATCTATATTTTTATCCTTGGAAGACCTCGATATAATGATTGGTGTCTATCTTTATATCCCTGAAAGCCCTTGATTTGATTGATCAGATTCACTATATTTCTATCCCCAGAATCCCTCGATCGTAAAAATGATTGGACATATAATACAAATGAAAAATTCCTAATGTAGAAAACCATGAAAAGGATTCTTTATAACTAAAAATCTCTAAATTAATAAAATTACTAGGAATGAGATGTTCACACCAAGAAAATTTAGATGACTTGAGTTGCAAATTGTATAAGCTCCAAACTCTTCAAATGACCAGCTATTTATAGGAAACCCTCCAACATTAACATTTTTTAGTTATTTGTAATATCCTAAAATAGAAATATCTTTTATAGATCTTAATTTTTTGGCATAACTGAAAATATGTTGTTATTTTTTATCACACTATTGTACGGCTAAAGGTATTCCTTATGATATAAATAATTATTATATTTTTATTACAAACATATAATATTCTGTTGGACATCCTTATAATTTGTTAATATGATATTCCTTAGGAGGATTAGTCTGATTGTTTCAATACATGAATAAGTCTGATGGTCATGAATTTTGTCAGTATGATAGGAAAGAACAAAGTCTAACTACAAGTCTGATTAAAGGTAAGATCGATTTGTTAGACGCATGCTCAATAAAATGATAATAATGAATACTGATATGTTTATATTCAAAATAAATTATAAATTTTTATTTGTATGGTAAAAGGTAATGTTTTCTACAAAAATATATTAAAAAATTGGGACATGAAAAGTTAGTTCACATATTTTTTGGAGTATTTTTCTGATTTAAAAAACTAAAGGAATGGAAAAGTAAGAAGTAAAAATTATGAATCAATAAAAGGAACATAACAAATTGGACCACATGGTTAGATAAACCATGCACCAACCAAGAAAATAAGATCAATAAAAACAACATACTTGTTGTTTTGTAAATACACAAGTACTTTAAATCGTTCCCTAACAGTGAAATGGCCTAGTTCATCTAAATCTGTAGGATTTAAATGAAAACACTTGTAAATGATACAATGAAAACAGAATCTAATAAATAAACAATACATACCTAAAAATGACATCGTTTTTCTAATAGTATATAAAATCATAATAGTAGTTTAATATACTATAATATGGGATCCAAGTGTATATAATTGATAATGAATACTTTCAAATGAATCATTTAACACACAGTCTTGACATCACCAACTTGTTTATTAAAATAATATGTTCTTGAATTAAAATATACCTAGATTTTTATTTTTATTATTTTACTAGAAACACTTCATAGGTTCTATGGTATTTTTCATGGAAAATTTAAAAAACATCCATTAACAGAGAAAGGATAAATGGTGAAAAATTTTCATGAATTGGTTCACACAAATTTGTATGAACCATTCCATGTTTAAATTAGAGGTGAATGCTCAAACATCATAATTTTTTTTGATTAAATGATAAGGTGTATATATTTCTACATAATGAGGTATAAATATTATTCATTTTAGAAATTTAAGGAATAAAATAATAAATTAGAAAATCAATTTTGTAAGAATATAAAGAAAATCTATCTATATAGAGGAAAAAATATCTTAACTAAGAGTTTATTGAATGTCTAAGGGAGTTTAGGATTGTATGTAAACTCACCCCTCCTTGTACACCTCAGTGGAGTGGTGTTATTGAATAGAGGAACCACAATTCATTGGACATGGTGATATTTATTATTAGTGATTTGGATATCCCATTATCCTTTTGGGGATATTCATTACAAATAGTAGTATATTTAATAAATTTTGTTCTAAATAAAGTGCAAAATGGGATTTCATTCCTATTTAGAATTTGAAAGAAACATATTTTTTCACATACTCAAGTGTGGGGCTATAATGAATTTGTTAATCTTATCTGTATAAAAAACTAAAAACTTGAGGTATAAGTTTCTCTTTATATCAAAGAAAAATTAAATATTATATAAGTGAGACTTTAGATAAAAAGGTAATAGTGGCTTAAAAATACATATTCTTAGTAAGGGAAAAAATCTCTAAAAAGAAGTTGGAGGCATGATAAACTTTGATGAAGTTGATTATTAAGGTACACAAAAGATGTTAGAGGAAAAAAATCCATAAATACCCATTGAAAAGGATGTTATAGAGACACAAGTATTATATAAGAGCACTAAGGAGGTAAGATAAATAGAGTGATATGATTTTCTAATCAACAAGGTTTGTGTTTTATTATTAGTTCATAATTATGAATGTTTGCCTTGTATGGAGGTTGTAATAAGATCATAATTTGTAATATGGAAAGACCATATGAATTCATAGATGGATTCCATGTATCGGAACCAAGACTCGATTATTTTAGATCCTCTAACATATGTTAATACTATTGGGTTAAAATGGGTATTCACAAAGAAACTAGAAATGGAATATTAAGTTAAAAACTATAATGTATGAATAGTTCTGAAAGGGTTCAAAAAATATAAGGGAAAACACTATAAGGAAACATTTCACCAGTTTTTATACTAAAATTCATCAAATTATAGTTCTTATATTAAAATACCGTGATTCTGAAATTGGGAAAATGGATTTATAAATGTAATTAAATAATGATAACATTATTAAATATTTATATATAACACAACACAATGTATTTGAAACTCTAATTTATTCTAATATGGTATAAACATTTTAGATATAAATTTATGGGTTGAATCAAGCATCTAGATCACAGAACATTCTATTTTATGAATCCATTAGTGAGTGTGTTTTTCAAATGAATTAATATATTCCCTATACTTATAAATTTTTTAAAGGCAATGATGTTTCTTCCCTAGTAGTCTATACCGATGAAATATTACTAATTGGTAATGACATAAAATTATTATATTTAGTTATTATGTGTTTGAATATGTTCTTCCACGTAAAATAATCAGGAAACAATCCTATATTCTAAGTATTATGATCATTCAGGATAAATATAAAATATTTCTAGCACTATGTAATAATAAAACATTAACATGGTAATAAAAAAGATTCAGTATAAATACTTTAAAGAATATATTTTTACTAGTGTCACATTTTATACACCCCTCAAAGGAAATTTTCTATTATACACAAGAGGAGAGATAAATGATGAACAAAATTTATTACACATATCTGATAAGATCTATCATGTTTTCATACTATATACGAGGATGGATATTTATTAGTCATTGAGGAAGGTAGGAATATATTTATAAGATCAAAGAAACTATTATTGTTTTATTTTGAATACTATACTAAAATTATAAAGTCATACAAAAGATGTGTTCTTATTTAAAAGAGGAGATGAAGAGAAATTCATCAGGGGATATACAGAGGAATGTTTCTAGATAGATCAAATTTATTTGAAATCATAGTTAGGAAATGTAATCTATCTTAATGAAGGAATTTTTAGACTGAAGACCTAAAAGATGATAGTGGTCATCGATTCGATAGTTTTTCTAAGAATATCATGGCTTTTATATAGCTAAATAAGTAGTATGGATACAAAACTTCATCTATGAGCTTGATGTGATTCCTTGTAATAAATATGATATCACATTTCATTGTGATAATACAATAGTAGTGTCCCTTTCTAAGGAATGAGGGTTAGATCAATTAACAAAGCATATACGTTGTAGGTATCACCTCTTGATGGGTTTTTCACCAAGGGGTGAGGTCACAATATGATGAGTTTCAACAAGAGAGAATATAACTGACCCACTGAATAAATCATTATGCCTATAAAATCCTAAATATTATTTGAGATCTAGTGGGATAAAATTAATTAATAGTTGCCTATGTTAGAAGTGGGAGTGTGTTTTATTTTTCAATAAAAAAGTAATTTATACATTTTTTAAATCTTTTTTTTAAATAATTTAACATTAATAAATATTTTATCTTTTGATAGGTTATTTTTTATATAAAATTACCGTGATAAAGCCCCTAAATTATTCATTTCATTGAAAGGTCGTAGAGTTTTTTCTTTATGATGATAAATATGAAATACTACAGAAATATTTTTATATATATGATCTATTTTTTGGATGAAATCCATCTAACAGGACACATGTTATATGGTATATCAGTTATAATGGGGTCATAAGACATTAAGACTTCATCTCCAGAATTTTGCACTTAGTAATTGTAACGACCCAAACCTTAATCAATATAATTTCCCATATTAAAATTATGTTATACAGTATAAAACACATACAAATCATTAAGAGTACAATAAAAACATCATTCTTATAAATTAATAATAAAATAAGTGATATTTAATGAAATTAAGGAACCTATAATAATAGAATAGAAACTTTACCCTTGGAAAGGTAACTAGACCATTTGGAATAGTAATATAGAGAATAGAATATTAACATCACCTATAAAAGTATAAATAAAATTCAGGAATCTTATAAGTGATAATATGATATAATTATATTATAGTACAAGTAAATAAATTTTTAAAAAGATAAATTTACTGTCGGTATTTTTGGAAAATGTAAATGTTTATTTTAAATTTTATAGTTAATATAATATTTTAAGAGAAAATTTATTTTCATAAAATGATTCTTAAATTATATTTTGTTTTCTTATGATTATAATATTATTTTATGAAACTTTAACTAATTTTTCAAAGTTTCCTAAAATCAATTATAATTTTAAAATTGGTAATTTTTGAATATTTTATGATTTTAATTAAAAACGTAATTTATCATATTTATAAAATTATTTTCCTAAAATGGAGGTCATTTTTTAATTCTATACACAAAAAATGTTTATAGTAAATTTTCGGTGTTTTTCTAAAGTATTTGACTTTTTGTGAATAGTGAAATATGATAATTTACAGTGTTTAACAAATATAGGAATTATTGATACATAGATAATGTATGGTGGATTTAAGACCATAATATCAAACTCTATTTTATTATTTAATATATTTAGTCGCTAGAATCAAAACTATTCCTAATGTCACGCCAAAAATATTAAAATAGTGAATAAAAAATCAAAAAAACACTTCTCACCTCTATTATGAATATCATCTCTCACCACCTCTTCTCATCACAAATCCCAAGCCTTGAAGCTTGCCCAAATTATATCCAAACCTATTCCCAATAAATTTCATCATGTCCAGGATCCTTCTTATTAAATAAAATACCAGATCCAATTTCCCTAAGGAGGTTCTCAAAGAGAATAATTCAAAAGGTAAAATGCTCTTTTATTTTCATTTAATTTCATTTCAATTTATTTTGTTTTCTTTTTTTAATCTATCCTCAATAAAAAATATCTAAGTAGAAAAATAAATCCATTATCTTATATATATTGGAATGTTAATTTTTTTAATGGAATAATTCATCATCAATCCTTTTCTCCTCTCTGTTTTATTTTAAATATGAAAATATCATCCATGATGTGTCAATTTACCGCCATTTTGGATGATGCATTTTAATTTTATTCTACCATCTTCATGGATGGTTGGAAAACCATTATAATGGATGAAAAAAAATTAAAAATAATTTTATAACATTTTTTCTATTTAGTAACTAACATATATACATAATATGAAATAATAAAACAAAACTACTTCATGATGATAAAAAACCACCAAATTAATATAAATGAACATCTTTAAAACTTTATCTAATAAATAATTCGCATATATTGAAACAAAATAATATATAAGACAACATAAAATTTTATAATAACATTAATAACATGTAATTTTAATTATTTAAAATTATTCTCATTTTACACGATCAACTATATATGTATACAAGTGAACAGATCATGAAAACCAAGAAAACAAACACTCTTGAACAATGCAATTGAACTATATAAATCATCATATTGGTAATAAACAAAATTAATAAAACTATAATGAATCAAGTATTATACAATAGGATCTAGATTTATTTATTAATGAATCTAATTTAATTTTTCTAGGATATTTATGTGAAGAAATCATTTGAACATAGGGTAAGGGGATTCTCAAACCCAATTTTCTTTCTTGGGGTTATTCCTCATTTCTAAAAATATTCATTATGGATGTTATTTTAATATTCCAAAATTATAATTATTTTCTTTCCAATTTCATCTCTAGGATATAAACTCTTCCAATATGATTTTATGATAAATAATTTTTTTTTTCAAAACAACCATTCCTTTTAAAAACACATGTTTTTCTACTCCTCATAGTGTTTCTTCTTCACTAGTGATTGATGATTCTTATAAAAAGTATGTTATTCCATTTTTTTGGAAATAAAATGTTTATTCATAAATATATGATTTATGAGTTTCCCATAAAAACCATTTCCTTTCCATGTGTTATTTTATGCCTAATATTGTTATAGGTTCTATGTGGCATGAATGATTATCTAAATGTTATGATGTGACGGGTGCTCCCAGATTTATATAAAACTCCAATGGATTGGGTAATGTAATTTATATCATGCGATAATGTTCAATATGTGTTAACATGATTCCATATTTTTCGCAATGATGATTTTATGATTATGCACATAAGTTATGCGTGAAAATGATGCTAGATTTGTTCAAAACTATGTGTGGAATTTTACCACTAAGAGATGATGTTTCATTTTTATGTATTTCCACATTTCATACCTTTATATAATTTTTCCTCTAATTATTATGATTATGATCTTATGCTTATATTCTAATGTTGATGATTACTCTCTCCCATTTTATATTGTTTCATGTATTTAGTTATCATCTAACTAGGATTTAAACTCACCCATTTCTTTGATTACTAACCTATGGTGATTACTTGTTCTAGGTAGAACGCAAGGGACACTAAGAATTTATAGATGTTAGAATTAAATAATATTTATGTTTTATTTTGTTAAATTTATGTAAGGGCCTAATTTTTCCAAGACACTAAAACTTTTTATCCTAGTTTTCTAACAGTTGTATATTGTTTATCTTTGAAATGATGTAACAATAAAGCAAGAAAATTAGGGTCATTATAGTTGGTATCAGAGAATGGTTTAGTTAATTTAAATATTTTGATTATAGAAAATTATTGAAAACTCTTAGTATGAGACTAAGCATACGAAATCACTCAATAATATTGTTTTTAAAAATTATAAATATAGGGATCCCATGAGATGTACTTTTAGAGTTAATTTCAAAAAGGAATAAATAATTTATTCATAAAATGTTTACTTACATTTTGTTCAAAACAATTATATTTTATAAAATGGTGGGAACCAAGATAAACTAGGTTGATAAGCCATATGAGGGACAATTCAACAATTTCCTGAACTATAACCCCAATGCCAAGGAATGTGGTGTTCAAAGATTCATGGTGATTCTTAACCAACTCCCTCAATACATGAACAATAACCTGAATAATGTTCAATGACCTCCTTCCACCAAAAGGGGGAAACTATCTATCTAGTATTTTATACGGCAATGACTACCAAACTTTAGTGGATCTTTGGATCCACTAATCATGAAAAAATTTGTCAAATCAGTGGGGAAGATCATTTCTATGCTTCATTTTTATAAGATGGAGAAGGTGAATATGGACAATTATTATCTTGATGGTGAGGTAGACCAATAATTTACATTGATTAACAACACCAATCCAAATGATGAAATTATTGGTATGGTGTGGGAATACTTTAAGAAAATATTTCTTAAAAAGTATTTCCCTTGAACACTTCATAAAAATATAGAGAGATAATTCATAGAGATAAAGAAAAAGGATAGTGAATTTGTCATAGATTATGAAGAAAAATTCACCAGGCTTGTAAGGTATGCCTACAGGTTTGTTAGAAATAGTGATAGAAAAATAGATATATTATTTAGGGGTTTAAAACCGACCCTTCTAAATGACCTAGCTATCTATGACTTTGGGAGATATGAATAAGTTTTTTGATGTTCTCTCAAAGTGGAGATGGTGTTTAAGGAATGGTCTCATGGATATGGAGATAAGAGATAAAGGATGTAGTTTCAAACTACAAGATCTAATGAAAAAGGGGGAATGAAATATCAACCACTCACATATAAAAAATTGTGGGAAGAATCATCTTGGGAATTTCCTCAAATAGACTCGGAAATGATTAAAATGTGGTAGATAGGGATACCATACTCATGAATATCAAATATACATGATTAATCCAACCTATATGATGAAGTAATGGAGAGAAATACCCATGGTCCAATACTTTAACTGTTGGAAGTAATGGTAATATGCAATCCAATGTACTAAACCTCAACTCCTCGAGGGAAATCAGCATCCATGACACCAATTCCAAAGTAGTAAGGGAAGTATTATTTCATCACTACTATTGAAGTGGAGGAATAAAATGAAGTCATGCAAGGTATACTTCCCATTAAATAAAAAAAGTAAAAGGTATTATTTGATTTTGGTTCTATGAATTTCAATATATATTTCATGTTTTCTATAGTGATTTAATCAAATTCCTGATACCTTGAAGTAGATATATTTGTAAAAACACCTAGTTATGAAATAATTAAAACCCAAGTGTTGTACTCTTCTCCTATTAGCGTATTTGGGATAATACTTCCCCCAAATCTTTTGATACTTCCCTTGGTGGAATTATATTCTATAATTTGTATGTATCGGATATTATTATATAGACAACACAACAACTATTGGGTAAAGTAAATATATTTTCAAATTATGAACCATGACATTCTCCTCAACAAATTCAAGTATGATCATCAGTCTTCTTTGTAGAATACTTTAATTGTGTGGGTGTTGATTCCCTATGAAGTATTATAACTTTACCAAATGGGTTAGTCAAATGAAGGTATAAACCTGTAGGAAATTACCATATTGAGGGGATGTGGTGATGTATTTTCTAAAGAGTTACCTGTAATTCTCCTAGATCATGAGATAAAGTTCTCAATAGAACTCATACATGGATCTACACATATCTCAAAATGACCCTATAGGATATCCCCTATCAAATTTGAGGATTTAAAGAAGCATCTATAAAAGAATTTTGAAAAAGGGTTCATACTCCTTAGTGCATCACCTTAGGGTTCTCCAGTTCTCTTTGTCAATAAGAAGGATAGATCAATGTTGTTGTGTATCGATTATCAAGAACTCAAAAAAGATCACATTAAATAAAAATTATCATATTCTGATGATTGATTGCTTTTTTGATCAGCTATGAGAAGCTAAATACTTTTCAATGGTGGATCTATATTCTAGATATCATCAACTAAAGGTGAATAAGGAAGAAATTCATAAGATTTCCTTACATACAAGGTATGTGAACTATGTGTTTCTAGTGATCCCCTTAGGATTTACTAATTCTCTGAAATATTCATGGATTTGATGAATAAAGTATTTATACACAACCTCAAAAAAATTAATGTTGTTCTTATTTAATATATTCTCAAATACTAAAATTACAAGTAATAACATAAAGAATAACTAAGTATTATGTAGGAGGCATTAAAGAGGGAGATATTTCATGCCATTTAACAAGTGTGACTTTTGGATGTAGAAAGTTAAATTATTGGGACTTGTAATCACAAATGAAGGAATTTCTATGGACCCCTCAAAAACAAAGGAAATTGAGTAATGGCCTAAAACCTCTAGTGTCAAAGAAATATGCAATTTCCTTGGATTATGGGGGTTCTAATTAATTGTTTTGATAAATTTATCATGATTTTCTAGGCTGCTAACTATGTTAACAAGGAAAAGGGTAAAGTATGTCTTTATGGAAGAATGTGGGGAAATCATCAAGGAGGTAAAGGAAAGGCGGATCACTACTCCAGTAATCCAATTACCAAAAAGTGGATAAATTTTTTTCATATAAAGTGATGATTCAAATAAAGGATTTGCTTGTTCACTCATGCATAAGGATAAAGTGATAGCCTACGCCTCAAAAAAATTAAAGATCTATGAGTTGAACTGCATGATGAATGATCTAGAGATATCATCCTTAATTTTTTCATTGAAAATATGGTGACACTACCTCTATGGTAAGAAGTGTGACATATATACTAATTAAATGATCCTAAAGTATATATTCACAAAAAGGATACCAACATGCGTCTAAGGATATGGTTATTTCTAACCAAATACTATGATTTCTCTATTCACTCTCATCCTATGAATGAAAAAAAGGTATCTAATGCTCATAGAATAAAATAATCTAATAGTCTCTCTATAATTTAAATTGAGAAATACCCTATCTTATTTAATAAAAAAATTATTGATTTGGAAATCATAATGGAAAAGAATACATCCTACCTAGTCGAAATGATTTCCCAAGCATCTATCAAATAGAGGATTAAAGAGGCACAAAGGGGTGATTCAGATCTTCAAAAGAAGGTGGATTTATTAATGGAAGGAAATATACAAGATTTATATATCGATGATGATGATGTGACTTAGTTTAGAAAAAGGCTATGTGTTCCTTCATCATCAGAGATATAGAAGGAGGTATTGGATAATAAACTTTGCTCAACCTTCTCTATCCATCCTAGAAGTACCATGATGTACAATGATCTTCAATAACACTCCTGGTAGGATAAAATGGAGAAGGATATTTTGGAGTATTTCTCACGGTGTTTGGTATGTCACAAAGTCAATGAAGTGTTAATTTTCCCCAAAGGGGTGGTAAAAAAATGTTATACAACCCATGGAAATGAGATAATGTCACAATGTATTTTGTCACTCATATCTTGAAAATTTCCAAAGGGAACAATGTGATATGGGTTGTAGTGGATAGACTCACCAAGACTTCCCACTTTATCACTATTAGGGAACATCTATCACTTGAACAACTTTCTAAAATCTTTGTGAATGAAGTTGTATGGATGTATGGGGTTCTACTCTCATTCATCTCTAATCGTGATCCAAGGATCACATAAAAATTCTAGATAACTCTCCGACATTCCCTGAGTATGGAATTAAATATCAACATTTCATGTTACCCCTAAAGTAATGAACATTCGGAAAGGACTATTCAGATGCTCAAATTAATGATAATATAATTCTCAAAAAAAATCAAAGGTGGATGGGATCAACATCTCCCCTTGGTTGATTTCTCATACAACAATATTTGACACTTTTGTATTCAGATGGCCCCATATGAAGCTCTATATAGAAATCGATGTAGATTTCCAACCTGTTGGGATGATGTTAGTGAAGTATAGTTAATTGGGCATAATATTGTGTATGAGATGAAATAGAAGGTTCAAGACATCCAATGACAAATAAAATCTTCTTAGAGTTAGTAAAAAATATATGCTGAAAATCATTGAAGGAACTTTGAGTTTGATGTTGGAGATAAGGTCTCACTTCAAATATAACCATGTAAGAGAATCATTCCATTTGGAAAGAAATGGAAGTTGAGCCAAAGGTAAATTGTTCCCTTTGAGATTCTAGACTGTATAGGAGAAGTGGACTATTAGCATTCACTTACACCAAGACTGTCTCAAATTCATGATGTTTTTCATGTATCACTTCCAAGGAAGTACATACTAGATCCCTTACATGTATTTAAATCATATGTGGTATGGATATAAGATGATCCTTTTTATGAGGAGAATACAGTGAAGATCATTGATCATAGAGATAAAGTTTTAGAAAACAAGAGTACTCGCCAGATCAAATTACTATGGTGGAACTATATGTACAAAGAGGAATCGTGGGAACCAAATTAATTAATGAAGGATAAGTATGCTAACTTGTTCTCATCTTTGTATGTAAAACAAAATTTTGGGGAAGAATTTTCAAAAGGGGAAGAATTTAATGACCCAAACATTTATCAATAGAATTTTCCTTCTTATAATTATTTTATATGTTTTAAAACACATACATAGCATGTAGATCCCTATAAAAACATCTTTCTCATAAATTAAGACTGAAATATGTGATATTTAAAGAAATTAAGGAACTTATACCAATGGAATAGTAACTTAACCCTTTGAATAGTAACTTGACCATTATGAATAGTAATTTGACCAACATATTAGTAACCTCACCTATGAATGTATAAACAAAATTTTTGAATTTTATAAGTGATAATATGATATAATTATATTATAGTATCTATATATAATTTTTTTCAAAATAAAAAAATTAATTATTGGTATTTTGGTAAAAAAATAAATATTTATTTTAATTTTTTAATTTATATAATAATATGATAGAAATTTATTTTTAATAAAATAGATTAATAAATTAATATTTTTCTTCCTTATGATTATAATATTGTTTTAAGAGACCCTAATATTTTTTTCAAAGTTTGAAAAAATCAGTTATAATTTTAAAATCAGTATTTTTCAAATAAATGAATATTTTAATTAAAAATTAAATTTATCATATATAGAAAATTAGTATCGTAAAATTTAGTTCAGTTTTTAATTGTATTAATTGAAAAATGGTAAGGTTTTATTTTTGGTATTTTTCTAAAATAATTGAATTTTTGGTGAATAGTGAACTACGATAATTTTTTATATTTAACAAATACATGAATTATTGAGTCATAGGTTATGTATGGCAGATGTAATACCATAATATCTTCCTATACATATTTATTTAATATATTTAGTCACAATAATCAAAAATATTTATAGTCTTGACCCAAAATAATAAACTAATCAATAAAATAAAAAAACACCCCTCTCCTCTACTATAAATATTACCCCTCACCACCTCCTCTACTCACAACTCCAAATCCATGGATACTTTCCAAATTCTCTCAAAAGTTCTTACCAATCCTCTTCCACACTTCTAGGATAATTTTTTTTAACAAATGACCAAATCCCATTTCAATAATGAGGTTCTCAGTGGGATGATTCAATAGGTAAAATCCTCTTTTCTTTTCTTGTAATTTCTTTTCATTTTATTTTCTTATTATATTCTTAAATCCCATTATACAAGTGTAATGATAACTAAATTATATTATATATAATGTAATTTTATTATTTTCATTTAATAATACATCATATATCCTTTTATCCTCTCTCTTTTATTCTAAAAATGAAAATTGCTTCTAGGATGTATCGATTTACGTATATTGTGGATGATGCATTTTACTTTTATTTTACCACCTTAAAGTCTGGTAATAAAACCACTATAATGTTTTGAATATAATTTAAAATTAATTTAACAAACTTATTTATTTCTCTAACTAATATATATACATAATATGAAATAATAAAGCAAAACTAATTCATGATGATCGAAAAAACTGCCAAATTAATCTAAATTATTATCATTAATGGTTTGTATTATGAATAATATTCATTGTTGAAAAAAAATTATAAAAACACTTAAACTATTTTAATTTTAGAAATAAAATAAAATTTATACTCTAGATAATTATTTTCATTTTACACGATCATCCATATATGTATACAAGTGAACTGATCATGAAAACAAAGAAAAAGAACACTTCTGAACGATGAAGTTGAACTCTATAACTCGTCATTGTAGCCATAATAACTTAATAAAACTATAATTTATAAAACACATGTATAATGGGTTCTTTATTTATCAATTAATTAATATAATTTTATTATCTAGGATATGAATGTGAAGAAACCATTCGTATATAAGGTTAAGGGATTGTCGAACCCAATTTCATTTCTTTGGTTTATTCCTCTTTTGTGCAAAATTTAATTATAGATATTATTTTAATATTAATAAAATATAATTTAATTTTTCTTAACTTTTCATTTTTGGGATATAAATTCTTCTACTCTAAATTTATGACACGTGAAATGATTTTTCAAAAGAACTCTTCCTTATAAAAAAACATTTTTACTTCACTTATGATTGATTCATCTTCACTCAAGATTGATGATTCTTATACCAATTATGTTATTTCCTTTTTATTTTGAGAACTAAATGGTTTACTCATCAATTTATGATTTATGAAATTCTCATGAAACCCATTTCCATTCCATGGGTAATTTTATGACTAATATTGTTATATGTTCTATGTGGAATGCGTGATTATGTAAATGTTATGATGTGATAGGTACACCCTGAGTTATATAGCACTCTAATTCATTGGTTAATGTGATGTATTTCGTGATATAATGTAAACTATGCATGAAAATGATGTAATCTTTGTTTATAATGATGACGTTATGATTATGCACATAAGTTATGCATGAACATGATGCTAGATTTGCGCACAACGATGTGTGGTACCTGACCACTAAGATATGATGTTTTATGTTTTATGCATTGTAACAATCCACGCCTTTATCTAATGAGTCATACAATGATTATGACGATGATCCTACTCTTATTTTCGTATAATGAATGTTATTCTCTCCCATGTAATATTTTTTCATGTCTTTATTTATCCTCTTACAAGGCTATAATCTCACCCCATTCTTTGATTTATATCCTTAGGTGATTACTTATAATATGGAGAACAAAATCTCCACTAATAATATATATACTAAAGAATTAAATAATTTTTCTGTTTTCTTATGTAAAATTTATATATGGTCCTAATTATTATAAGATATTAAAACTTTGAATCCTAGATATGTAACACTTTTATGTTTTTTATCTTTAAAATGATGTAATAATAATGTAAGAAAAGCGTAGTCACTGTAGTAATAACCAATAGAGAAGGTTATGAGAACATAAAAAAAATTATTAATTTAATATGTTGTATGTGTCATTAGAGGAATTTTTTTATACATTTTTTTAAAAAAAAATTATAGAAAATGTTTACGTTAAAAAAAATTCAAAATGTGCCGCAAAGGCGACATCGCGGCTGCTGCCTTTGCACTGCGGCTGAAAGGTGGCACCCGTGATGCTTCCTTTCCCCTAACAAAAAAAATTGAATTTTTTTTATGTTTTGTTTTGTTTTTTATATACTTATGTATATATATAATTCATAAAAAATGTTCAGGAGGATGACTACTTTCACTTGACAAAATAAAATTATTATTTTTTAAAATTTTGATTTGATTTTTTGTTTTGTTTTGTTAATATATTTATTTATATATATAATTCATAAAAATTGTAAAAATTTTCATTTTTGAAAATTTTGTTTTTATTTTGTTTTTGTTTTGTTTATATATTTATTTATATATATAATTCATAAAAATTGTTCAATAAAAATAATTTATAAGTATTCAAAACCGCATACTTGAAAGTTAAAAATATTTCAAGTACGTGACATTGAAAGAATATAAAATATAAACCATAAGACCAATATAAACAAAACATTAAACATTAATTAAACCTATAAGAAATTTTTGAAAAAAAATCATTTCATGAAAAATGTTCATGAAAAATAATTTATAAGATTTCAAAACCGCCTACCTGAAACTTAAAAATGTTTCAAGTACGTGACTTTGAAAGACTATAAAATATAAACCATAAGACCAATTTAAACAAAACTTTAAACATTAATTAACTTCATGTTGTTTATTTTTTCACTTTCACTCCATGTTGTTTATTAACTCCATGTTGTTTTTTAACTCGATGTTGTTTTTTAACTCCATGTTTTTTTTAACACCATGGTATTTTTTAACTCCATGTTTTTTTTAACTCTATATTCTTTTTTAACTCCATGTTATTGAATATCATTTGAACTGTAGTTTTATTTTTAACTCTATGTTATTTATTAATTAATTTATAATTAATCATTCCTAATAATAAATATCAACATCATTACTAAATTATCAATTTATCATTTTTTTTCTTAGATATTTATAGTAGTTTATAAAGAAAGATGTGTATCATAAGAATATCTCATGGGAGTGTCAAACTAAAATGCATCAAGACCCGTTGTCATGCACCAATTCTTATTCGAGTCTATCTCAAATCGGTGTTTTTGGGTTTTACCCCAAGGTACATATGTGCTAGAGCCATAATAACTTGTTTGTATCCAGACAAGGATTTGATTTCTTAGATAACATAGTCTTTATGCTACCAAAATTTCATTAAAAGAACCCAAAATTAATTTATACTAATGATAATTATAATTCCTAAATATATATAACTAATTAAAAAATCTAATAAACAAAAAAATAAAACTAACTAAACTACTAAAGAATTAAAATATTTAACTATAAATAATTCAACTAAATAAAAAACAATAAATTTTAAAACAAATTTAACTAAAAAAATTCAACGAAATAAAAAAACATTAAATTAAAAACCATACCTCTAAAAGCTTTCCAAAAATTTCAAACCGCAAACTTTACCGCAAAAGAGATAAAATGAGAGGTAAATGGGTGTTTGGAAGTGAGGAGAAGGGGAGGGGTGCTACCATTTTATAGGGTGTGGAGGCCAAGGAGGCACCCACGGTGCTGCCTTCACCACGTCAGTGATCCGTGCCGGCAGTGCAAAGGCGGCATTCTCGATGCCTCCTTTCACCCAATATGGAAAGGCGGCATCGCGGATGCTGACTTTACGGCACATTTTGAATAAAAATTAACATAACTGTTTTCTGAAAAAACAAATTTCTTAAAAATGTATAAAAAAAATCCTCATTGGATATTCCTATCTATGGAAATTAAAATTAGTTGTTAGACCTAAAATTATTGTTGATTTATATTATGGATTTTAAAATAAGACTTTTTGATGAAAACCATGATGAAATATGCTAACGGTGATCTAGGATTTGTTTGGTTTGTTATAAGAGATATGACGTTAATGAATAAGTCAATAAAGGATTTTTTCCCTTATAAGTTAGAGTGATTAAATATCTTAGATTCATTTATTATAATGGAATTTTCTTATTAATTTTGTGTCCATAATGGTTTTAAAATTGAGTTAATTTTATGAATGTTAATGAAATATATATCCATAATATTGGATGATGATACATACATGCTAACTAATTGGTGAGATATTGAGATAAGGGGATTATATTATATATTTAGAATTCATATGAGGATGTTTTATTTATGACATTAACATTTTTATATTTGGGTTACTTGATGTATTTATAGAATTTTATCATCGAAACTATGCTAATTCAACTAATTCCACTAAGAAAAATGGTTATAGGTTCAAGCACTTTTTTTTAAGAACTTTTCATAAATTTTATTTGAATTTAAAAATAGAATAATTATTATTCTCAAGTTATAATTAATATTGATTATTCGGTAAATGTTTAATACATAAGAATTTATTTAACGAATAATAAATTAGTATTTTTTATATAATAAATAGTTTTATTCAAGGTTAAAAAAAATGTTGACAAGGATTGACTAGTAGAGTTAAGGGTCTTACTATAATGATATATGACTGCCGGTAAGTTAGAATATGTATTGGAAATACTATTATTATCATTATTATTTGATGTTGGGTTAATTTTGGATTATTAGATTGGTTAAGGGACTTGCTAAAATAAATAATTTTCTTAACTAGATATATACGCCCATAAGATAACATTTTATAGGAAATGAAACATTATGCACACAATAAACTCTATAAATAATTCCACCAATCCTTATAGATAACTTATCAATAATTTTCCCAGAATTAAGGTAATAAATCCACCCCTTCCCCTAAATACTTATACAACTTGATGATATCCTTTAATTCAAGAAGGAATTCTTGTTGCGGTCAATAGAAAAGGAAACAGGCAGTTTATTTCATCCATGATAAAAATCGTAGATCGAAAAGAGATATATCATGGTTCATGTATCATGTGTGGATAGTTATATTGGGAATATATATTTGAATCCTTCATCACAAAAGTGGTATAATAATAAATGTCAATTGATTTTAAAAAAAATAATTACAAGAAACTTTAATACTTATTTTTAGAAATTATTATAAATTATATGTGAAAAATATCATTTCTATAAATATTATATGGTTGAGTTTTTCAGATTATAAAAATTTAATTTTAAAAATAGAAGAATTTATTTTGGTAATAGGATAAACAACTTCCAATATTCCCCATATCCTTCACATGTCACCTCATATTATTAATAACATCAACTAAATTCTCACACTCCTATAAAAAACCATAGTCAGAGATCAACTGCAAGATACCTGATCTGAAACACCTAAAATCATATAAATATCAATCCATCCCTCTGACCTCGCATTCTGATTTGGTAAATTACTACCTTCAAAGGAAGAGACATTGGTTGTTAATTAGGTTGTTGTCATAAGTGGATAGTGTTTACGATTTCCACGCACATCAAATCTATCTTCATTACTATTCTTGAGAAATAATCAAATAAATATTATTGTTTAATACCTTCTATATAAAGGTTAATTAAATAATTTTTAATTAAATTAAGTGTGATTTGATATTAGTTTTTGAACACCATAATCCAAAATAAAATTAACTTGTATTTTATTACGACTGAATTAATAAATCAACTGTGATTCCTATTTCATAATAATTAAATAATAATTTAATTATAATGAATAAAATAGTTAAATAATATTTGAGAGGTTTTTCATTATCATGCCCCAAATGGATCACTTGAATTTTTATATCCCCTCGTGTTGGACCACATGGGAATGGCCCAAAAAAAGAGACAGATCATTTGTCTAAACAAAAATAGGCATATCTCATGCTCACAACCCAATATGGAATTTTATTATTATAAAAAAAATTGGACAAATAATAAGTACATTGATAAAATTCCAATTCATGATATGGTTTAATAGAAACTTAAATAAACACCTAAAGCTTAAATTAGTTAATTTATATATTTATTTATTTAATAAAAATAGTAAACAATTAAACATTATTGAAAAATAAAAATAAAAATTCATTCTAAGTAAAACACAGAATTCTGAAATTAATTTTATACTCATTAAAAAAAATTATCATTTTTTGTGATAAGTACTCAATTATTTCTAAAAAATGAAAAAAAAATTAAATAATTAATTTTTTTTGTTATGAGTTATGAGACATAAAAAACTCTTATATCACACATAAAAAAGAAACCTAATGTAAACCTTCCATCCCAATATCTATGAAATCATAAAAAAATTGAGTCTTTTAACTATGAAAAACTACCATTTATTACTCTTCAGGTGTATAATTAAGAAACTTTCCTTGTAATTTTACAAAAAAAAATTAAAATTATGATACCTATAAAAAATTACATTGAATAATATTTAATAATAAGGAATATTCCAAAGCATTTAATATGTTTATTCCAATCATTACACAAAATCATTTCTTATTACCATCATAAATATTTTTTCACATTATTCAGACCATTAAATATGTATTTCACATTGAAATTGAGAGGACCAGTTTGGAATATACCTAACACGAAGAGGGGGGTGAATCAGTGTTGGGAGCTTTTGAATCCAATTCCAACATTTTATCCATGTACCTATTGGCCTATTAGGATCTTGATTCTATTATTCTCTTTTCCATGTCGCATGCAATAATAAAATGTTGTAAAAATATGCACATGATATTTTTACAAGGTTCACCACTCAATAAAAGTATCCACATACTTTCTAGGAGTTGGAATGACCAGTGCATGGATTCTCTAATATAATTTGATATATTTTCATAGTGGATTGACTAGGAAAACAATCCTCTAGTCTATGTGGCTCCCTACACTTGGAGGGAGAAGCGAGATAATCCCTTTATAACTTGTAACGAGTAGGATATTCCCTTACACTTGCTGATTCTTTATACTACCAGTATAGACTGTCTCTTCAAGCCAATGGCTAGCTCTTTATACTTCCTCTGAAGATAGTATTATTTCTACTAATAAGGGTTTGCAACACCAATAGAGTCTTCAAACTGTTGAGACATGTTCAATATCACAGTGCTATTTTGTACTTCCTCTCGTCACTTGTTACTTTCCTTGCAGCATGAAAGTAAACAACTAATTAGTTCTCTTTAGAAAACCTGTAAGCTACACATTCTTCTTCTTCTTCCACTTCAATGAAAAACAAGCTGTACTGAAACATTCTCTCCTTTAAACTTTCTCCTTCAACACAAAACCAATTGCACTGAGATCACTTCTCTTTTCTTTTTCATAATCAAAAACTATCTTTGTGATTATCAGATCAATGAAGTCTTCTCATCTCAGTATAATCACATTTGATATGACCTGAATAACTAAATATATATTGGCCATTATCTTCTCCTTTTTCTCTTAATTCTGATTGACACTTCGTGCAAGAAGAGAGCTCTAAAGGTCTTCTTCTTCACGCAGCGGATGTGTGATTCTTCTTCACATAACGAGGGATGATTCATGGATATATCTTCATGATGCACTACAAGGGTAAGTATTTATCGGTTTTGTACTCATGGGATCTTCTTCATGAAACCTGTGAGGGTTTGAGAAACCAGACACTTGTTTTTGGTTTCTTCTTCGCACAAAGGGTGTGGTTCTCCTTCTTCTCAAGACACTTCAAGAGTGCATAACACTTGTTAAAGGCCTGTGGTACCCTCAAATTTTTCAGAAACACTTCTAGGTGTCTTGAGCGTAAAATTAAAACGTTTCACATAAAAACAACTTTTGGCGTGAAAATGTATTTTCGCGCACCTCTTCTTTTTTCGGGTAAAAATTTCTTTTTTCACGCAGCACTTTATTTTTTCATGAATCTCTTCTTATTTATGTGCACCACTCTATAATTCAATTTTTACACATGTTAGAGCTCAAGATTTTTTCAAGTTTCAAGCCTTAACAAATGATAGGGTGTCACCTCATATTTATAGGCATTTTTTACCCTGTGTGTAAAATCCCTTCATACGTGTAAAATCCCTTCATGTGCGTAAAATTATCTCTCACTTATTTATATTACGTTCACCTTCCTTTATTTTCATGCATCTCCTGGATTATTCACGAACCCCATGAATTTTCAATTTTTCATCATTCTAAACATGAAGCCTCTATTACGCGTAAAACCTCAAACCCACATTTTTCACCAAACCAATTTTACTCACACAATTTTGATGTTCCGGGCACATTGCACGAGCATCTATGATTTTTCATGTGCCTCTTGACTTTGTCAATTTTCGACATTCTAATCACAATACACCAATTGTGAATATATTTCCAAACTTTTTTCCATATTGCACACAGAACCAATATTTTGCGCAACCTATTTTTCGCGCACTCTGCCCAATTTTTCGCACACTCCCTTCCTTTTCAATTTTTCTTCGTTCTGATTTCAAAACATCATTTATGAGAAAAATTCTAAAATGCATTCCATATTGTGCACAAAACCATTATTTCACACAAACTCATTTTTCGGTCACTTTGTCCAATATTTCGCGTAGTCCATGCCTTTTCTAAATTTTCCTATGTCTGTCTTGGAAATCCACTTGTGAACAAAAATCCAAGACAATGTTTCCTGCAAGAACAATATTTTGTGCACAAACCCAATTTTTCAGGCATAACCCTGGTCTTTCATGCACCACCCTGATCATTCATGCACCATCCATTACATTCATACTTCTTCTCTATTACGTGGAGTCTTCAATAACTCTACTCCCTTTATCACAAACTCCACCAGCATCTTTCCTTCCAATCAAAACTGTATATGACAAGCGGCATCTTTTCTCCACATGTCCTTAATAAGGCTTGTATCACAAGCTCTCGTAACTCATGATATTTGTGAAATAAAAATTAGCATAGCATATTCTGGTTTTTCACCATTCTTAATTGTTGTAGATAATGTATCACCTTTGATATATGTTCTTTGAACATAGTTTTAGCTCAACAATCTTCTGAATTTACTTCATGGGGAATTTCTCATGCATGAAATCCAATTCTATGATTGCATAACAATTCTCCATGCATCCTAACTTCAGCCAATCTCTTTGAACTTTGGAGTCCTTCTTCAGCTCCTTTATTTTGTCCAGCATTGACATCTACTCAAAAAAAACAATATTTATACACACAGTGGTCCCAACAAAAATAAATTTTTATTATAAATCCATAAGAAACTGATAAGATCATAATAATTAATATAAAATTGAAAATCAAAAAGGACTAACCATTTTTAGTCTTACTTCAAATCATTAATATTGATCTATCATTTCAAAATTCTAGTAAAAATTTAATCTCCAACCTCTTATTTTTTATCAGTGATTTCTTTGCACAACTATGGCTCAATCCTCTTCACGGAATTCACATTCTGATGTATCCATTTTAATTATTTATTACTTAATGTTTTCCTCTGTTTTTGTTCAATAATGGAGATCCACATTCTTGTAATAATCCTATTTTTTGTGTTACTATTCACCACAATGCTATTATTCACCCTTAAAGAAATATGTTTGTTTTATGGTTTTTATATCTCTTAATATGTTCAATTTATGGGTTGATGTACCATTATTTCATCATGACTTATCTCATATTGAGATTCATTTAATTGATAATCACTTTTAAAAAATTCTCACATATATATATATAAATCAAGAGGCCTATATCGAATAAATATCATCATTTTCCAATGACAAAACTAATCACTTTTCCTTTTCATCTCACATATAATTCAATTAATCTCATTTAATTGTTATTATAAAACAAAGGTCATGGTCATCAAAAATATAAATCAATAATCATCTAAAATAATATTTACCCAAAAATTGAAATAAAATAACATTCCCACTTTTTTAAATACATCAATATGTAAATAAAAACATGTTTTGAGTAAAATGTATTTTTCTTTATAACATGGAAAATTAAAACATTACTAGTAACACATGCATGATATTACTCATTTATTATATTGAGATACATTAAAAGTAAATTTTTCAAATCATATCACCATCATAAAATATTTTATTTATACGTTAAAACACAAGATTTACATATCAAAATTAGAATTACTTCAATTTTACCATCATGGAAAAAATCATTTTTACATGAATCATAAACAACTCACATGCATGGAAAGACATAAAATAGTTTAATTTTATATTTTTCTCTAAAACAATGTATTCATTTTATCAAAAATATGATTGATAATTATTTTTAACTAAATTTCACCATTTAATATCATCTATTCCTAAATAAAATAAATACGATGAAACCCCTATATGAATGATTTAAATTTAATCATTTAAAACTAAAAAATGATAAATAGTAATTTAATTTAAATTTTAATTTCCTTCTATAATTTTCTTTTATAATAAAAAATAAAAAACCATTGAAATGCTCCCCAAGTGAGCACATCCTCTCCAATACATGATTAAATTAAACCAATATCCATCATAATTCCAAATTACTCTATAAGCATTATTTATAACTCAAATTTATTAAACAATCGTGTGATTTTATAATGGTACTGTTAATATTTTACCTATCAATACAACAAGCATTGACAGAAATTGTTAAAACAACATCTGAATTAAGAAACCAATATGTTTATAAATTTTAACAGAAAAAATAAAATATCCCCCCAAAATCATGGAATTGTAAATTATGAATTGTAATATATCATTAGTAAAAAATAATAATTTGTTTTGTGCTTATTAATTTTTTAATAAATAACAATTTTTTTATATAAATAACTCCAATATATAATTATAATAGAAAATATTGAATATTTAACAGTAACATATAAATCATATACAACATCTCCTATTTTTATGTTAATATCAAAATAGAAAATTTCATTTTATCCAAAACAATACATAAAAACATTCATCATGATCCCCAGTTTCCTATGGATAAATAATGAGACCAACAACAACATAACCATCTTTATTCAAGAGTTAAAATCATAAAATATCAAATCTAGAGGGAATAATTCCTTGAAAATTAAACATTCCTATATATTTCATAGAAACATTACCATCCCCAATAATAATTTAGATAAAATATATTTATTGACTACTTCTCATGACCAAAACTATTCATATTTATTTCTATATATGATCTAAAAAATTAAATGATTTTCATTAAATGTTTCAATAACAAACCAAAGGTTTTATTAGTGAAATTTTAAAATTAGTAATCAAAAAACATCATGTACATCCTCATATCACCAAAGACTATTGAATAGTGCTAAGGGTAACCTACTAATCATTATGAGGTTGTATATGATTTATATATTTTACAATATAGAATTATGTAGTATAGGTGTTCCATATTAATAAAAAAAGGAAAAGTTCATATCCATATAGATAAAACTAAGTTAACCAAGTGATTCACTTATATAAAATATATTTTGGAAAAAATATTGGTTATATTGTCTATTTTATATATACTAAAATAATTTTTTGAAATTTTTAATTTTAATAAAAATGTAACTATGGTGATATTCTCATATATATGTTTAGATTATTTTTATGATATATGTATAATTGTTGTGTCATATATTCCATGAAATTGATTAATCAATACATATATTAGTAAATAGAAACACTTAATCTCTTTTTAACCACTATATAAATAGACTTTGAATTTTCCCCTTTGAACATAGGTCCCCCTATGGTGTCCTTAATTTATCATATAAAGTCATTGATTCACTTATGTATATAAATTATGTTTCCTTACAACACCCTAAGTAGTAATATATACTAAGGAATTTATGTTCGTATCCCTAGATCCCAGGATGACGTTTACCCATCAATTTATCACTAATACCTTAGAATCTGTTTATCAGTGATAACTTAATTCGAGAATTAAGAAATAAAAAATATAACACTAAATGTATTCATAGATCATAAACAATAAATACAATATATGCATTACCATAAAACCTATATTAAGGGAACTAATTAAATGAAATATATATTAAATAGAATAATGATATCTTTTCAATCTCTTCATTCCCAATTCATATATTCTATCTTATACTCTATTGTCTAATCTATTCATATAACTTCTAGTGTTCTCTTATTGTAATAAAAATATTTTTATAATATGTTTCTCAAACTTTTCCATTCTATTTATTATTTAATTGGTCTATGTGTCATGTTTTGAGTCTTTAAAAATAATTCATTGCCCTTAGGATCATTACACATAGACGATAGTTTATTCTTCATTTGAAACTGCTATGATCATAGTGAACCCCCCCCCCCCATAAACATTATTATGATTTATATTTATGTAATGGGATCATGTCATACAACCTATGACTATAATATTATTCATTTATGGTCATTATAAATAGAATAATTAATAATTATTAGGCTATATCTTATTATGTTTCTAATTATGATTTTTTGTTGTTGAAAATTTCTTTAGTTTGGGAATAAATAACACCTAGGAAACTATCACAATGACCCAATTAATTATTATACATCAAAATATCTATAATAAAAATTCATTCCACACTAATTCCTTTTATAACACAAAACATATTTTTTAAACACCATGATATGATATATGATTGTTCAGGTTATAAAAATTATTTGTCATCCTAGCATGAAATATTTTATTTTAATGTTTTCACACATCTCATCAACTATATTAATTCCCCAAGAGCATACTCTATTGAGTATAATTTTAAAATGATAAATATTAACTCTTTCAATAAGTGTAGACATACTATACTCCTCATAAATATCATTTATAAAAAAAATTCATGATTTATTTAGTGATTTTGATTTATTATTTGAAACAAAACATATTTATCAAAAACCATTCACTATAAAAGGGGAGTTATATTTTACTATTCAGTTGTTGTCGTAAATAGTAGTAACACATCAATTCTTACAATATTTAAGTTGAAAAATGTCTCTAATAATTCACTCAATGTGATACTAATAATTATTTTATGACACTAATGATGTTATAATTATATATAGATACAATTATGGCCACCAATCTAATATGGTGAGTTAATATAGTAAGTGTATCACATATACTTTCATTCAAGTTTTTTTATGGTGAACATATCTTACACTTACAGAGCCTAAATTATTTCTATTATAGTGAAAAATAAATTCAATAAAGCACTAAATAACCTTAAAACTATTTATGTGGCTACAAATGCTCACTTAAGAACAAGTGTATATATATTTTATCACCATCACCTATTCTCAACAACCATATAATATACTAATTTATCATCCATGAAAATTAAAAATATAATATTGAACTATTTATCACCATTCAACCATATTTTATATTGTACATTTTATATTTTTCATAATCTAAGTAGAGATTCATAAATTTCATTTTTAAAGACCATGATATCTAGTAAATGAAAAGGTTTTAATAATAACGATATAAATTTTATTCAAGTGGAAACCACCATTATTCATGGGGTGGATGATTATAAAATTTGATGGAAATACTAAGTTACATTTAAGGAATAACAAAAATTATTTCACTCCTGAAATCAGTATGACAGTTCTCCTTTTTTCTATATATAACCCCTTAATAAAAGGTTTTCATATTACTATAGTTTTAAAGGTTTTTTAGTGAACTCCACATAGTATAGACATTTTTAATTTAAATAGAGAAAAAATATTTACCACAAATCATCATTATCAATTTAAAAATAAGTTTAGAGGGATATACTTTAGGCCAACTAAAGGTTTCAACCTACAATTAAATTGAACCAACATCACTAGTTGTTTCCCAATTAAATAAATTATCTAGGATTCCAAATCAACCTCTACGTCTAGATAAATCTCATGTTTTCATTGACTCACTAGAACACTTCACATTCAATCTAATCATGAACTAGATATTTTATATATATTTATTGTGAAAATTATATTTTTATGTAAAATTAAAATTTAATTTAGAATTAGGATGATGAATCTTTGTTAAAAAAATTATATTCCTCTTATTCTTTTTCATTTCTCAATTATGATGTAAAAAAATTATCATTCTATAAGTACAAGAACATTCACTTCTAGATGAAATGTTATATTTCATAGAATCTGAAAAATTACATTCACATCAAACATGATTTTATGTCCTAAAAATGGTAAATGGTTTTGGTATTATTTATAAAGGGATTGCAATAATTATTATGAATAAATATATGATCTATATGAATAATTTCATTGAAATACCAGTTTATTTATGTTGACATATTGTTTGTTATTAGAAAAGGATTATGGTGTGACATGACTAGGGTTCTTACAGTAATATGGTGTTTTAGAAAAACTAATAACATAGTATATCAGTGTTTATTCCATATATAATCACCATAAAAACATTATTTATGATGAGTATAGATAAATTTATTATCCACTACAATTTTACAACAAATGAAAGTATCGATTATACAAATACTTATTATTATACACCACGATCATAGTGTTAGTATGGTTTTATATTAGAGTACTAACTTATTCCCATTTGAAGATGGATCCGTAACATCTCCCATGTGTATTCAATTGACATTGAGAATGGACCCATTCAACTCATATAGTATATTGGATTATTGTCACAAGCATCCTTATACTTCTTCTATGGTTGAATAAATAGTGTCTAAAAGATCTTTAAATACACTTTCTCAACTACATCGTTATCTCAGGTAGCTTGTTTTTTTAAGCATATATTCCCAAAATATATATTTATAAATGATATATTTATGGTATGTATATTATATTTCAATAAAATTATCATTTTTATTCTGTGGGTATATTATTTCATGTATTCCTGACACCCAACCAATCTCCATGAAAGATGTCATTTAGAAATTTTTTACAAGATTTATAATTTGGTTGGTTTAAATTCATAATATTTATGAGATTACGATGTAATTTATTTATGCATTTTAACAAGTTAATAAATTAGATCTTAATCATGAAGAATCCTTTATTGCCTAAATAATCTATTCCCATAATAGGGAAGTGGGAGTGTATTTTTCATGTTATCTTGGACAAACCTATCTAGATCCAAAATCACTCTTTCATATTCCAACTTTGTGTATGAAGTACTATTATAAAATGAAGATAATATCATATCCCTGTTAATTTTGTAGAAACACTGGTGCAACCCATGGATACCTACGGAGGTGGGATGCTTATGTTTTCTATTATTTGGTCTCTCTCATTCTTGTCTGAATGAGATCAAGAATTATGTAGTGGATCTTTGGTTCATGGTACACTATGTTTTATAGTATTATTAATTTCATAATTTTTACATGATTCATATTATATTTCATGGGGATCCTTGAAAATTGGGTTTCAAATTACATCCACATGTTCTAATAATTTTAATTAAACACTATTAAATCCATGAAGTGGTATCATAACATTTCATATTTTTGTTTTATGAAACTTTTGATGAAATAAGTAACATAATTGAAAAAATAGAAGTTACTTATATCTAGAAACTGTATTTCATAAAACTAGTTACCCCTACACAATTAGGATACTAAAAGGTAGAAAACACATAACCCTTATCTAGCTAAGATTCATAAGGTAACCAAGGATTTACCCATATGCAAATTTCTCTTCATAAGGGTCATCACACCTTACCATAACTTAAATCATTATATATAATGGTTACTATATTTTACACTTATGTGTAAAGGGTTATGTAAGGTTAATAAAGTATTTCCAAAATCCATGTAAAGTTAATGGAATATTTTATATGGTTTCATAAAGTTAATCTACCATTTAACATTATGAAAAATACTAGTTGCGTAAAGGTTTCCATTGAACTTATTATATTTTGAAGATTTTGTAAATTTATTTGAGGATTTAAAAGTGTTGTATTAAGGTCATAACCTTATGCATCAGTTCATGAAGTAAGTGTAACTGTAATGTTGGTCGGAGTAGGACACTCAAGAGGGGGTGAATTGAGTTCCTATAAACAAATTCTATCAAAAACATTATTTAGAATATTCCCCCAATTAAAAAAAATGTTAGTTAACCAAGGTTGTAAAATTATAATAGTTTGACTATTCAAATAGTTTCTCAAAAGATTGATTAATTCGCAGTTATAACAATATGTAAAAAAATCCTACTTTTTATTACACACTTAAACATGAATTATTACATAAAACATTCACTTGATACAATATAGAAGATCGAGAGGTATAGTGTCTTTGGGGATTAGTGACATTACATAACTACTTAAAACATTAAACACATCATATTTATTGAAAACTTACATCACATGACCACTATATTACATTGTACATAGAATTTCATGGGATAACCTAAGGACAAACATAGAAAAGGGTGAGCTATAAAGCCTATTAAGGGAGTAAACAAGGAATAACATGAAGAATGCAGTACATGTTAAGAAATAGGAAAATTGATGGAGAATAACGGAAACATGAACATAAAGGAATGATAAATCATGATTATAATAACATGGAAAAGTGGAAACAACACTTAACAAGGTATTGCATGAACCAAGGATCATTACACATGGAGCATGAGTAAACCCTCACTTCACTAGAATTAGCATGATTAAACCCTCATTGCACATGAAATATCATTATAATACTCTTTACCCAATGTGTTGAAGTGCTATCAAGGCACACTTTTCTTAATCATTTCATTTCATTCATAAAGTGTGCCACATGAATAATATAACATGGAATCATTCAACATCGTCATTTATTCCATGATAAAGGAATGTGGAATACATATATGAAACTATATAATCAATATGTAAATGTGTATAAAGGTGAATAAACTTGATAGATAAATGGGAATGGTATTTAATACACAATTACTTTGTCTTGGAAAGTCGCGATGCAATTTTGGTAGTATAATGGTGTGAAATAAGAATTCCTAAAAATGGTTGATGAGAGAAAAAGGGGTGTCTCATTATATGTACTTGAAGGGTCCACTAAATCTTTGAAAAAAAATCACAAAAAACCAAAATCACATTATTTTAATGGAAAAACATATTTTGGCTGAACATAATGTTTATAGTATTTTATTACATCGCTATTGGGTCATTATGATGTCATAAAACACATTATATATTTAAACGGTATTTAATTTTTAACCAAAAATTCGACGATCTCAAAAAAATATGAAAAATTCACCATTGGATAATTTTGACATCCAGATTCAAAAAATAATATTCATTTTACCAAAATAATTTTCTAAATATGTGAATTTTTACTTTTAAAATAAAAACCAACATTTATAAAAAAATCATGGATTTTGAAAAAAATAGCTTTCGAACCTTAGTAAAAATTTCAATAAAAATTATATGATCATTTATATTTAATAAAAAGTAATTTAGTAATAATATATTATGAAAATATTATTTAATTCAAAAAAATACATTAATTCATCAAAATATATTTCTTAATTGAATATTAACTAAAAAATGTTATTTTTGCTTATAAAACTATTTACCAAGTAACAATAATAAAATGAATGTATATTCTCTATAAAAAAATAATGTACATGATCATAGTACTAGGGTATCATTACATAACCCCTTATAACACCCACATAAAACCTAAGAGTAATGTGTGTGATGGTGATAGACTCTTGGGGTGCCTCAGATAACATCGCTCTAGTGGTAATCTCTATGAACTTCCACTTCTCCCGTAGGTGGTTCTGCTTGAGGTTAATGTGTTGTTGCTTAAGTTGGTATTGGAGAAGAGTAATTCCCAATAACTCCACCTCCTTTTCGAGCTCCAAAAAATGAGATTCGTACAGATAAATTCTATTGTATGAGGCCATCACTTCCTTTTTCTGAGTAAATTTGATTTGTTAAAGTCCTATATTTACTCAAATCATGTCATCACTGTTTAATTTCTATATTAGCAATGGTCACAATTCATAATGGTATTTTAAAATCCAAAAACATAGAGCCAAGGTATTGCATCTGTTATATAACCATCTTACATAATAATATGTTTAATTAGATCAAGAGTAATTTTCATTGATAAAAGTTTAGGTCGTTACAATCTTCCCCCCTTAAGAAGTTTTTCCCTCAAAATTTACTTTGACCACACTAAACTATTGTAGTTAGCTCTACTTCATCACTTTCTCTGATTCCCATATCACCTCTTCATGCTTTGGTTTCACTATAACACCTTGACGAGGGGCATTGTCTTAATTCACAGAACTTTTTATCTATGATCTAAGATCTTCACTGGTTTCTCTTTATAGGAGAGGCCATTCTCCAATGGTACCACCTCTGGATTGAGTACATGTGATGGTTCAGGTATGTACTTCCTCAAGAATGACACATGGAATACATCATGTACTTGAGATAGGTTCAGTGTGAGTTCCAGTCGATAGGAAACTGCTCCAATGCGATCAATGATCTCAAAAGGGCCAATATACCTTGGAGTAAGCTTTCCCTTCTTCTCAAATCTCATCACTCTCTTCCACGGTGATATGCAGAGGAATACCATGTCTCTGACATCAAACTATAGGTCTCTTCGATTATTATCAACATAGATCTTATGTCGACTCTGAGCATCTTTAATGTGATGTTGGATGGTCTTAACCTTCTCTACAATTTCTTTTACCATTTCTGGACCTAGGATTTTTCTCTCCCCAACATTATCCCAACATGCCGGTGTTCTACACCTCTTCCCATATAGGGCTTCATAAGGAGCCATTTGGATTCTTGAGTGGAAAATTTTATTGTAGTAGAACCTGAATAGAGGAATATATTGGTCCCATCCTCATTGAAAGTCCATTGAGCACGCTCTTAACATGTCCTCACGTGTTTGGATAGTCCACTCAGATTGGCCTATAGTTTGAGGATGATAATTTTTATTGAAGTTAAGTTCAGTATATAGATCATGTTAAAACTCTTCCAAAACATAGAGCTAAATCATGGATCTCAATCGGATACAATCGATAGTGGTACTTCATATATCCTTACCACGTCTCTAATGTATATCCATGCTAGTTGATCGAGTGAGAAAACCTCCCGAATTGCAATGAAGTGTGTAGTATTTGTAAGAATATCCATAAAAACCTAAATATAATTTTTTCCTTTGGATGTATTCGGAAGTCCGGTGACAAATTCCATGGTGAGGTTCTCCCATTTAAATGATGGTATAGGTAATGATTGCATCATCATCTTAGACTTATGCCTCTCAGCCTCCAAATGCTGACATCCCAGGAACATTGATGTATACTCAACGATCTCCTTATTCATGTTATCCACCCAATAATTCTCTAATAGATCTAGATAAATCTTTGTGTTTTCTAGGTGAATAAATAAATTTGAACTATTTGAATCATACAAAAGTTCCTTCTTTAACTCTGGATTTCATAGAACACATATCCTTGACCCAAATCACACAATTCCTTCTTCATTGACATTGAACTCCAAGGATTTTCCTTTACTAATAGTTTCCACTTTCTTCTAAATTCCCACATTATCCTTTTGAGCATCCTTTAACCTTTATGAAAGAGACTATTGAGTAATAATTTGTGAAAGGATTGATGTTGTTCCTTTCTTTAGGATTCCCATTTCCATCTTCATCAAATCTAAGAAGACTGTATCCTTTTCAGTTCTCATCAATGATAGAATCACTAGTTCCTTTCTACTTAGAGCATATTTTACCTTGTTCACTTTTACAAGGTGGTAATAGATCGAGTAGTAATAGTCTTTGATCAGCTCTAACCATCTACTTTGGAACATGTTCAACTATTTCTGTGTGAATATATACTTGAGGCTTTTCTGATCCGTATATATTTCACACTTCTCCCCAAAGAGGTAATGCCACCAAATTTTTAAAGTGAAAATCACTGTAGCCAACTATAGATCATCTTTTGGATATTTTCCTCATGAACATTAAATTTCCTTAAAGCATATTCAATTACTTTCTCATTTTTAATCAACACGCAACCTAGGCCTATATTAGAAGCATCACTAAATACAACAAAAGTTCTCCACTCGTGTATATTGTGTGCACAAGCACAGTGATACGCCTATTTTTCAACTCCTTAGAGAAATATGTGTATTCATCACTCCAAAAAAACATTACTCCCTTTTGAGTTATCTTGGTAAGAGGGATGGACAATCGTTATAAATTTATCACAAATCAGTGATAATATCCAGGTAACCCCAGGAAGCTATGGATATCCATTACCGATTTTGGCCTTGGACATCACTCAATTGCATCTATCTAGGCGTGATCCATAGATATCCCATTTCTTATGATGATATGGCCCAATAATGGGACCTCTTTCAATAAGAACTCACACTTGTTGTACTTTTCATAGAGCTTCTCCTTTTGCAAAGTCTCTAGTATAGTTCTTAGATGCTCCTCATGATCCTCCTTGGTTTTGGAGTATATTAGAATATCATCTAAAAATACTACCACAAATTTGTCGAGGTAATATCTAAATACTATATTCATCAAATATATGATGATTATTAGAGAATTAGTGATTCTAAAAGGTATTACTATGAATTCATAGTGCTCGTATCTTGTACAAAAGGTAGTCTTGCGGATATCCTCTTTTCCCCTTTACTTGGTAACATCCCGACCAAAAATCCACCTTAAAAAGTATTATGCTCCACATAGCTGATAGGACAAGTCATCAATTTGAGGAAGTGGATACTTGTTCTTTATCATGATTTTTTTGAGCTCGTGATAATCATTGCAAAGTTTCATTGACCCATCCTTCTACTTGACTAAGAGGACAGGTGCACCCCATGGTTAAACACTTAGGTGTATAAACGCTTTATCAAAATTCTCCTATAGTTGTTTCTTCAGCTCATCAATCTCCACAACATCCATTCTATATAGAGTCATGGATATTGTAAATGCCCCATGTATGAGGTCAATTGAGAATTTGACATCTCTTCTATAAGGAAGACTAGGAAATTCCTTGGGAAACACTTTAGAAAATTCCATCACAATGGGTATGTATTCAAGGATGGTTTCTTCCTTAGACTCAATCATCCGAACCAGATACGTGTGATCATAGGGTAGTAATATCCACTCTTGAGATGATTGTGTGAAATAAGATTCATCTTCCTCCTTTCACTTGTATATAACCAGGGTTTGATACTCCATATGGAGGGTGATTTCCCTCTCATGAGAATTTTTGTTGGATCAATATAAGGAAAGCCAATTCATGCCAATAATTGCATCAAATTACACCAGAGGGAGTATTATGTGGTTTTCTGAAATTTTCAACCCATAGATTTTGATCGGGGAGGAGTTATATTCATGGGATGCAATGATTTCCCCATTTTCAGTTCTCACCAACATCTTTACTTCCATAACTTGTTGGGGTGCTGAGACTGTTCTACTAAACTTTCAAGATATAAAAGAATATAGAAAACCAGAATAAAAAATAACATTCACTATTCATGAATGAATAAATAGAATACATGTCACCAATTCATTGTCAGGGTTCACTTTTGTTGTAGTGATGGAAAAATCTTTCCCTTGCTGCCTTGGAGGTTTTTGGTTGCCTCCGAAAACCCTTTTCTTATGGAATTGATTTTCAAGGTTCCTAGATTCTTTGCAGTTGAAGCAATGAAAAATGATTTGAGGGTTAAACAGAGTGTTCCTCTCCACTGTCACAACTACAGGTTTTTCTGTTCAGTAGTTAATAGCAAGGTGACCTTATCTTCCACACCTAAATAATTTCCTCATCCCCTTCAAGAAATTTTATGGGTTCTTATTTCCGCACATTTGGTAAGTAGGGTGTGTTATTTTCGAATAATGGTCGAATTTATCCATCGGACCACCAGAATTGAAGTCCACCATATGCTTATTATCCCAATGATACCCCTAGGATTCAATGTTCTCCATTTAGAACTTGAAGGAACACCAAAAAATGTTCTCCTAGATATCCATGTCACAGATTTATAGGGCTTTCCAAAGGCCAGGTTTTAGACCACCCAAGAAGTGGTAAGCCTTTCATTTTGGTTTGACAACAAAATTGGAGGCGTATTGTGCTTTCCTTGTGAAGTTTTTATTATAATATCTAATGGATTTGTGTCTTTTTTTCTTGACGGCAAGAAATTCCATTTTCATCTTAAGTCAGAGCATGCAATGAAATATTTTTTGAAAAATATTTTCCAAAAATCCTTCCCTTCCAATGTATCGATATCCTCCTCATGATTCATATTTTTTATCAATGTCTACCACTGATCGGCTTCACCCTCCATATGATAATAATCCAAAAGAACATTCTCTTGTTTGGAACATTGAAGGATGGAGAAGATCTTTTCAATAGAGTTGATCCATTATTCGACAATTGAGGGATCAAATGATCCATTAAAAGTAGGATGCCTTGGTCTCATGGATCTCTTGATTGAAACTAGTTCATTCTTAGGGGGGTTGAATTTTCCTCTTTACCCATGTTTCTATTCAATTCATGAGTTAACTAAGAGAGTATCATGACAAAGGTCACGATTCCCACTCCCATTGGATTGGGAATCTCATTAGAACAGTCGTCACATTGATCTTCACATCGGTTGTTAGAATGAGTCCTCTTATTATCGTCCATTGTCTGTAATAAAAGAAAAGTTAGGGGTAACAAATAAATGGTAATCCAAGGAAAAAATGGAAGACTTATAAATAAATTTTATTTCCTTAACTTATGAATCTACAAGCTTCAATCTATGTTATCCATGATCTACTTCCCAACATTTATTCTTAGGGGATATTTTTTAATCCCTTAAAAATGTTTCATACCAAGCTTATGAATTTACTAAAGCATATCTCCCAGGAGTTTCATATCCAAGAGTGCAGCAATGCCCATTTTTGTGTACCAGGATACCCTGAGTCAATCCTGAAACTTTTTTTCGGAGTTATCACTCCTAGGTAAATCTGTTCCAGAGTAGCCTCTACCTTCTCATATCCAGAGAGGGATATATTTTCTTGATAAATCACTTACTCAATACTCACAAAATTTTTTGTATGTTTTTATTATACTTATTATTATCTCTAAGCCTTTACTAGGGTTTTAGAATCCTAATCCCCAAAATAACTAAACATGTCCTCTGATACCAACTAAAAAAACCCTCCTTTTTATTACACGCTTAAACATGACTTATTAAAAAAAATTAACTTGATACATCAGATAAGATCGATAGTTCTACTGTCTTTGGGGATTAGGAACATTACATAATTACTTAAAACATGAAACACAATATCTTTATTGAAAACTTCCTTTACTTGACCACTACATTCCCTCATATTTTTCATTGTCTGGGATAACCTGAGGGCATGCCTATAAAAAGGCGAGCTATAAATCCCATTAAGGAGTAAAAAAGGAATAACATGAATAATACATAACATGTTAGGAAATAGTCATATCAATGGATCATAATAGAAACATGAACATAAAGTCATGAAAAAGCATGATTATCATAACATGGAAATGAGGCAACAACACTTAACATAGTATTAGCATGAGACAAGGATCATTCCACATGGATCATGAGTAAACCCTAACTACACTTGAATTATAATTATTAAACCATAATTGCACTTGATTTATCATGATACTAGTTTTTACCCAATGCGTTGGAGTGCTATCAGGGCGCACCATTCTTAATCATTTCATTTCAAGTATAAGTGTGCCACATAGATCATATAACATGGAATCATTCAACATAATAATTTATTCCACAAAAAAGTAATGTTTAATAAATACATGAAACTATATAATAAATAAGTAAATGTTCATAAAGTTGAAAACCCTTGATAGATAAATAGACATGGTATTCACTACACAATTACTTTGTCTTGGAAATTCGTAGTGCAATGATGGCAGCATAATGGCGTGACATATAAATTTATAAAAATGGTTGATTGGAGATAAAGGGGTGTATAATTATATTTAAATGAATTGTAATGTAAGGGGTCATATAGATACATGTCCCAAAAAATGTAATGGAATTTACATTCATAATACAAAACAATTTATTGAATGTAAATGAGAAGGGAGAAATTTCTTACAGAATTTCAGCATGGTAACGGGTGTACATGGGAGGCATTAATGATAATGAAAGGGGTATATCATCATTCAAACATAAAGAGGAAATTATGGGGGAGGTGATAAACCATACCCCAACATTTAAAATTTAAAATAATAGGGAATAAAAATATTAAGAAACTTGGATAACATGAGAAAGGAAAGAATCCCTTACTTGAAAGTGTGATCCCAAAGAATTGGGAGGGGATTGAGAGAAGATTATTTGGAGCTTGGGGTACCTTGGGAGGATTCTAGAAAGATGAGGGCAGAGTATGGTCAAGATCAAAAGGATTTGAGTGAAGAGGAATTGTGATCTTGGGTGGGTTTATATTGGAAAAGGGGGGAAATTCTTTATTTTTTCGGTTTTGGCCACCACACATTAAACTAATCAAAACCACAAACCAAGGAATGGTTTTTTCCCATGGTTTTTTCAAAAGGGGAGTGGAAAAAATTAACTTATAAGTAAAATTTCCTAAATTCCTAAAATATTAGGCTTTCTTATGTGGATATGAGTCACACTCTCAAGGAAATGAATTTAAAAGGTTAAAATTTTTATAAGTCTTAGAGGGTCCACTAATGCTTTGTAAAATAAATCAACAAAACCTAAAATTAAGTTATTTTAATTTTAAAACATATATAGGCCAAACATAAATTTTATTTTATTTTCTTACAACACTATTGGGTCATTATGATGTCATAAAACACATTATATATTTAAACGGTATTTAATTTTTACCCAAAAAATTGATTGTCTCAGAAAATTATGGAAAATTCACCATTGGATAATTTGGATTTCCTGATTCCAAAAATAATATTCATTTTATGGAAATAATTTTTTAAATATTTGAATTTTTACTTTTAAAATAAAAACCGACATCTACCGAAAATTCATGGGTTTTGAAAAAAATAGCTTTCAATCCTTAATAAAAATTACAATAAAAATTATAAGATCATTTATATTTAATAAAAATTAATATAGTAATAATATTTTATTAAAATATTATTTAATTCTAAAAAATCTATTAATTCATCAAAATATATTTCTTAATTGAATATTAACTAAAAAATTTTATTTTTTCTTTAAAACTATTTACCAAGTAACAATAATAAATTGAATGTATATTCTCTATAAAAAAATAATGTACATAATAATAGTACTATGTTCTCATTACATAACCTCTTATAAACCTATGTTAGACCGAATACTTATGTGTGTGATAGTGAAAGAGTCTTGGGTGGCTAAGATATCATCACTCGGGTGGTAATCCCTATCAACTTCCACTTCTCCCATAGGAGGTTCTTCTTGAGCTTAACGTGTTGAAGATCAGCTTGGGCTTAGTAAAGAGTGAAGCCCAAGGATGCCACCTCCTTTCTGAGCTCTGAAAAATGGGCTTTTTACGGATCAATTGTACCAGATGAGGTAATCACTTCCTTTGTCTATGAAAATTTTATTTGTCAAATCCCCATGTTTATACTAATCATGTGATCATTGTTTAATGGCTATATTAGAAACGGTCACAATTATTAATCGTATTTTAAAATCCAAAAACATAGAACCAAGGTTGTGCATATGTTATATAACCATATTACATAATAATATGTTTAATTAGATCAAGATTAATTTTCATTGATAAAAGTTTGGGTCATTACAATATGATATATTGATAAAGATTTTGAGACAAACTATCAAAGTAAAATTCAGTTTTCTGAAATATAAGTTAAAACAGAGAAATAATAAATTGAAAATCATATAGGATAAAACAAGTGGTTCAGTCTCAAGCCAAGACCAACTCCACCGCGCTTTCTGATCACCTACCACCAAGAAATATATAAAATTCTTTGATCCACACCCTGGATCGAGGTTAACAACAGTACACAAGACTATCCCAGTCACAAAACCTATTCCACTGTTTTATGTAGAAAAACTAGAAACCAGGTCACATAATATCGGGATTCAGAGTAGTTTCACTCATCAAAGAAGAATCTAATAGTATTTTTCAAAAAGAGAGGTTATGGAATTGCCATTGGGACCAACCTATGATTTCATGGGAAGCTTAGCTGAACAGCCATGCGATGGTGGAGAGATGATATCACAATGAAGAATATGGGAGGAGGAGTTCCGAGTATAGTCTGTATATTTCCTAAGACCTACAGGTCTTATAATCTCTAATCCTACGAGCCTTGTAAGGGTTCCCCCTCATCCCTTTAAAGGGGGTTATCAAAAATCAATAAAAAATAAGGCCTTTGGGCCATTAGGATTCCAAAAAAGACATCTTCCATAGTTAAATGTGGGTGAAACATGTTTTAAAATATATTTGAGTGAGGATATCATGTATCCTTCATTTTGGTGTACAAGATAGTGTGTGTTTTTAATATAGATACACACAAAACTCAAAAAGTAATGTAATAGTTTATAGTAGAGAAATGAAAAATGAAATAGGATTAGAAATGCCTTGAGATTTTTTATGGAGCTATGGACTTGTAAGATATAGTAGATGTGATTTTCGAGTCCTCTTGTGAAAACAAATCATTGTTAGTCTCGTGTTTTGGTATCCAGTTTGATGAGATTTTCTTTGTATCTCTTGTTATTATTAGAGTTACTACTTCAAATATGTTTGAGGTTTTTGATCCACAATAGTTCAGCCACCATGAATCAAGAGTTCGAAGTGTGTTCATTCATGTATGAGAGTTATCCAATTTTTTCATGAAATCCAATTCTCGAATATTTTCTCCAGTGCCACGCTGTTATTTTTTATTTCAGTTGCTTGTGTTGGAGCTGACAAGATGCATTGTCTCCAGACCTCGTACCTCATACTATCTGCTAACATTATAGAAAAAGAACATTAATTATATCAGTGTCGTTAAATGAACCACATATGACTGTTATAAATAACTTTTAAATTTATTTGAAAAAGATAAAAAAAATGGTTAAGTATGTAATAGTGTCACAGTTGCGGTGAGATAGTCATAGTGCCACATTCAAGGTAAGACAGTCATATTAAGCCGGTCATGGTGCGATCTAGAACCCGTAACATAGTTACAGTGTCTGGTCCTATGTGAATTCTGAAACCAGTATTAAGACTACGGTGTCTGTTAAACGGTTTTTTAGGTAACGGTGTCTAGTACTTTGTAAAAATTAAGAACGGTGTCTTGTTATAGTGTCTTGTAAACGATAGCATGGAAACGGTGTTTGTTCCCTTGTAAGAATCTAAAACTAGTATAAAGCTTATGGTGTCACAGACAGTGAAAATATGAAACTGATAGCAAAGTTATGGTTTCACAAACATAGCCAAATATCTATAATATATCTTAATAAGAAATATTCACATAATGGATTAATATTAAACATAATCATACTGAAACATGGTAGAACAATATTAAACATAGTTTGCAAAATTCAAACATGAACATGATTTATAATATATGAAACATGACTTGTGAGTATTATAACATGTGGATTCCAACAATCTTCAAATATGATTTCTAAGCATTAAAACATAAGGAGTCCTACAATCTCCAAATATAATTTTTTAGAATTAAAACATGAGGAGTCCAACAATATCCTTCTTTTTGATGATCACAAATCATTGAATTTATAAGCCACATATTATAGTAAGGAAAAGATATTTGATTATATATGTGATAGGCTATATAAAAACTATTCTTCTCCCATGAAGATCCTTTTTCCATAAATGATTCCATAAATTCCCTATCTTATTTCTCCCCCTTTTGGGGTTATAAATAAAATAAAAAGAAAAAGAAATACTGAATGAAAAAAATTAAGAGAATAAAAAACAGTGCATATTGTATTGAATAGAATGAGTGTTTTTATTACAAATCTAAGGAAAAATGAAATAAATCCCTATCAAAATACATAATTCACTTATCTTAAGATCCATCAGTATTTTATTTTCCCTTAGAAGATACATCATGAGGATCCAAATGAGAAGAAGTAGAAGTCATCGAAGGGACTGATCTAACTGCGAGAGAAGGAAAATGCACTCCTTCAAAGACAGAGGGTGCAATAGATGGTCCGGTGAAATACTGAGGATTTTTTTTCTCAATAATAATATGTACGATCTGGCTCAGAGCTTGATATATAGACATGGTAGTATGAGAGAAATTAGTTTAGGAGGAAGTAGTTGGACAACCCATAAAGGGGAAGTTGCAGGAGCCACAATGGCAGTACTTTCCACATGTAGATAGGGATTTAACAATATAATGAAATTAGTGATGACCTCAACTCCATACTACAAAGATTTCTCAAACTCATATTTGTTTTCCAGAAACTTATCTAAAGTGGGTGTAAATTCCTTGGTCTTAGACACTTGATCCTTAGGGGGATTTAGTGATGGGAGGTATTTTCAAATTCTCTAAAAGATACTTGAAGTGATTGGTCACCTCATGCTTAGAAACTATTCTCTTAATGTAGAAGTTCATTTTCTTAGAGATTTATTATTAAACATCATTGGTGATATTTGAATGGATCCTCACCAAATCAAGTACCTAGTTATTGTTCTTGATGACAACAGAGAAGATTTTATCATCAAAAACACTCAACACTAACTAAATCTATTCTTTAAAAACAGTTCTAATTAAGTCATTGTCCATAGGCTGAGATAGCTATCCAGAGGTAGTTAAAGCTGTAACAGCTAATGTGAGAGACTTATGTTGATTTATAACCTTTTTTAAACATACTTTATATTCATCGATCAGCTTATTGAGTCTAGAAACAAGTGCACACATCTAATTGGAAATCTTGGTGTTGTTATCAACCACTTTTTCATATAAAGTGATCCAGATTGGTTGAATTAGAGATACAACCTTCTATGGAATCTTATTAGCATAATCTTCACTAAGATGAGTAACATGAGCTTGAAAAGTAGGCAAGACTTTCTGTATATCTTCAACCATATATTATATATATTTCACCTAATAATATGAAAGCTTATTCTAAATCTGAACTACCTGAATTTCATAAAGAATATTTGGTTGAATCTATAAAATAATTTTCTCTATCATTAGGGAAGCATCTCTTTCATTGAGATAAGTCATAGGGGTAGGAGGTGACTTTATGACCTTTTCAAATCTAGATAAAAAGGTGTTTACAATGTCTTTTAAATTGTCTTTACTTACATAGGGATGAGTTTCTTGGGTAGGATCAGAAGTAGGAACTGATACAGGTTTTGATTCCTTTGAAGGTACAATTTCATTAGCAAAGATTGGTTTGAGATTAAACATTGTAGAGGGATCAATTTATTTTACTAATACTCCTTGAGAATCATCAACATCAAAATAATCTAGAAATATGTACCAGGTATCCACTGAAATTAAATTTAGAGGGTTCATCACTTCAATTCATTCCAAATTATGGTTATGCTCCCCCTCAATAGGTGCATCTATGATAGGACTAAGATACCGAGTCTCTTAAATTAATTTCACTTCTTTTATTTTTTCTGGATCAGTTACTTATCTATCCAACTAAAAGGTCATATCCATCCTCTCTTTAGCAGATAAAATAACTTTAGGCTCCACGGGTTCTTCTAAATGTTCCTTAGTAATAGATTGTTATAGTACAACAGTAATGTGTGCCTCTTCAGCAACAACTTCTTCAATTAATTCAGAAAATACATCTTCTGCAATTACTTCTTATAGAACATGTTGTCCACTGTCTTCTTCTTCTAAGACAGTTCCTTCGTCAGGTTCAACTAATGCATCGTCTACCTATTCATTTGAGCATTCAACAACTTCATTTGGATCAAGACTAGGTTTAGATACATTCTTAGGTCTTTAAATGTTTTTAATCGGGTTGAAACTTTCAAAAATTCATTCATTATCTTCAACCCAAGATTTCATCCATGGGTTTCAAAACTAATCATCCATCTAACTGTATCCTTTGAGATACAAAACTCATAACATTAACCTAATTCTTCATTCATACGAACTTCTCCCTTTTCTAATAACATTATAGAAATGAACCATGAATAGAATAGAGAGGTTGATTTTGAAGCTGTCTTGATCATATCACACATGTGAAGTATAGTATACTAACATAGATTCATCTTGTTCCCATTCATCATAAGATGTATTAAGAACACATATTGAAACATAAGGGTGGTGAAGTACCCTTTCCTTAGACAAATAAGATGTTTAATAAGCATAAACAACAATCTGGTCTCACCATCCAGCTTAGTAGTTAGGGGCCTTCTGTTTTTCTTGTTTCCAGTTAAACTTTCCAAATCCTCTTCTACGCTAAACACGTCACTAGGTAGAGGAGGACCTCTTTAGTAATCCTAAAAAATTTCTTCATGAGGTATTCCTGGGAAATAAACCCACGTCCTCAAATCAAAAATTCATCTTTGACCATTTACCCAAATTATTACTACAAAATAATCTTCATAATTTAACGTGAACTGAACTGAACATACCGATAAAACTCAAAAACTAGCATCGGAAAAATGGACCTTTTCTATTTTGTGAACCAGTCCAACCATCCTTATTCATCCAATACTTAAAAAACAAGAGAATTACTTTTCAGCAGCCACATCACACAAACTTCATTCTCTAGCACTACTATTTGATCAATAATTCCTAGATTCAGTGGTTTCTCAGACATTATTTTTGGAGCCTTTGTCACTTTATTTAGAGACCGACACTTCTTAAGATTTGATGAAGATGAGTGATTTATTTTGGGCATCCAATGTGGGTTCAAGAAAGATGAAAAGTTGAAAGAGGGATAATGGTTTCAGAGAGAAGGTTTTCAGATTTAGGAGAATAGATCTCGAGTGAAGAGATGAGTGGAAATATCGAGTTTTTATCATTTATGGATTTCAAACATTTCAAACAGAAATATGTGCTGTAAAATCAATAAAATAATTGATTTAGGGATATGAAAAAAAATCTAAAAATAGATGTCTGAGTCCTTAAGGTGAGACCAGAATAGGTAATCATGGTGTCAGAATTATGGTGTGACTTTAAATGGTATTACTGTATCATTGAGACAACAAGTATAAGACAGTAACCAATTTATGGTAACTATAAGACAATAAATTGTGAAACCATGAACAATGAAACCATAAACTGTGAAAGAGTAAACTATTCACTTAAGGCTTATCATCCCTAATTCATGTATGATGTAATTTAATTTTTCAGAATATAATGTCTTTGTGAATATATCAATAAGATAATGTTTTGTTTCAATTAATTATAAAGTAATGTAAACTTTTTGATAATTATCTTTTTAAAAGTGATGTATTACATCAAGATTATTTTTTCTAGAAAGAGAAACATGTTTTTTTGATATATTAATAGCACATGTATTGTCACAATATATAGGAACATGTCTAAATTGATATTTATAGTCTATAAAGGTGTGTTTCTTCCACAATATTTGTGCACAACAACTAATAGAAGCTTTGTATTTAGCCTCGAAAGTAAATAATGAAACAGAATTTTGATTTTTACAACACCTTTACAAAAAATTGATATGTTCTAGAGGTTATTTTTTATATCTAACTTACAACCACTAAAATCTGTATCAGAATAAATAACCAAGTCAAATGATTTTCCTCTATGATAAAATAGTCATAATTTTGTATTATGTTTTAGGCATTTGAAAATCCTTTTAACAACAAGAATATGTGAACCATTAAGATTTTCTTGAAAATGAGCACACTTACACACACTAAATATAATATCAGGATGAATAGAATTTACATATCATAAAATTCCAATCATTCCTCTATAAGTGGTTTGATCAACAGATTTACCATTTTCATCAAGAACCAACTTATAGGTAGTAATCATTTGAGTATCGCTACTTTTAGTTATATCCAATACAAAACATTTTATGATATTTTTTTATATTTTATTTTATTTAAGATAATAAATCTTTTTTTTTTTAAATTTTGAAATACTGGGAACAATTTAAGTTCACCCATTAAACTCATTTCAAATTCATTTTGTATCATTTTTGAAAAGTCAGTACATAAAGAATTTTTTGAAGATAAAAAAATAATATCATCTATATAGATTTGAACAACTAAAACATATTTAGAAATTAGTTTTATAAAAAGAGTATGATCAGCTATACCTTTTGCAAAACCTTTGGAAATAATAAAACTACTTAATCTTTCATATAAATCTCTTGGGGATTTCTTTAATCCATATAATGCCTTTGTTAATTTAAAAATAGGATTTTTAAAGTGAGGGTTTTTTAAAACAAGGGGTTTCTCACCATAAACATCATCAATTATATAACTATTTAGGAATGCACTCTTGACATCCATTTGATATAGTTTGAAATTTAAATGTGATGTGTATGCAAGCAGTATTCTAATGGATTCAAGTCTAGAAACTAGTGCAAAGGTTTCCTCATGGTTAATTTATTACTCCTGATTAAAACCTTGTGCAACCAATCTAGGTTTATTTCTAAATTTGTTACCATATTCATCTACATTGTTTCTAAACACCCAATTAGTTTTTATGGTCAATTTGCCTTGGGTTTATCCAAAATTTTATAAAATTTATTCCTTTCAAACTGATTTAGCTTCCCTTTCAAAGCCATCACCCAAAATTCATCATTTATAGCATCATTGATCTTTTTAGGCTCATGTTGTGATAGAAAGGCTGGATGTTCAACATTATTTCTAAGAGAATATCTAGTCTATGTTCCTTTATCTAAGTCTCCAACTTTTTCATCTAAAGGATAGTTCTTAATAGTTCCAACAGGTCTAGAAAAATAAGGGCTAGTTATTTCAGGTTCTTCAATAGTTTCGGATTCATTATGACTAAAATCTGGAGAATTTACAAAACTAGAAGTTTTAAAAAAATCCTTCATAGGATTGTATGAAGATTTATCATTCATGTCCTGATTTGATATATCATCCTCAAGATTTTCTAGTGAGGTATTAGGTACATGTGGATCTGTTTCAACAAATTTTACATGTACATGTTCTTCCCAACATTTGGTTATTTTGTTAAAGACTCTATAGGCTTTACTAGAGATTGAATAACTTAAAAATATCCCTTCATCACACTTTGATGCAGACATATCAAGATTATCCTTAGTATTAATAATATTGACTTTGAAACCAAAAATATTGAAGTAATCTACGTTGGTTTTTTATTATTCAACAACTCATAGGGAGTTCTCTTAAGGATAGGTATAATCAAGACTCTATTGATTATATAGCATAATGTATTTAAAATTTCTACCCAAAAGTATATAGGTATATAATACTCACTAATCATGGTTTTAGTAAATTCATACAGGGTTCTATTTCTTCTTTCTATAAAACCATTTTGTTGAGGTGTTCTAGGGGAAGAGAAGTTATGAATATAGCCATTTTGTGATCCAAAGGTTTCAAACTTGTATTTTCAAACTCATGTCCATGGTCACTTCTCAAAAATTTAATTCTAAGACTACTAAGATTTTCTAAATTCCTAGAACATGTGGTGAAAGGAGATAAATCTTCACTTTTTTAATCCAAGAATAAGTTCCAAGTATATCTTGAGTAATCATCTAAAAGATCATAGACATAGTGCTTCCCATTATGACTTGAGACTCTAGAAGGTCCAAACAACCCCATGTGAACCAACTTTAGAGTTTGAGAAGTTAATACTTCTTTCCTTGATTTGAAAGAGATTTTGTGATGTTTACCCTTTTCACAAAGATTTCAGACTTTGTCATTTGGAAACATAGGTTTGGGTAGATCCTTGACTAAACCGTTTCAAATAAGATTTATAAGGCAATGTATATTGCAGGGTCCATGTCTTTTATTCCAAATCCAAGACTCTTTGTGAAATATACTTAAGCATAAAACATTTTGAGAAAATAAGTAATCTAAGTTAATAACATAAATATTTTCATATCCAAAAGTAGAAAATATTAATTCATTCTTAGAATTAAATACATTGCAAGCATTAATTTCAAATTTAGCATGAAAACTATGATCACATAATTATGAAGTAAAAATAAGATTTTATTTTAATCCATCAACAAAAAGTACTTTATAAATTAAACCTAAGTTAGGGTTACCAATTTGGTCAAAGACAATTATTTTTCCTTTAGCATTTCTACCAAAGGTGACATGCCTACCATCAATCTTTATTAAGTTCTTGAATCATGAGTAATCACCCATCATGTGTCTTATAAATCTACTACCCATGTACCATAATATTTTTCAAGAGTTTTTCAAGTATTTTCCCTATATAGGAGTTAAACAAGAGAAGATTTTGGTACCATGATTTGCTTGGGTCTAGAAACATTAGTAATAAATGCTTTGGGAACACATATTTATTCATGGGTTTCTTATTAGAAAATTGTAAAGATTTTTAAAAATAACTATATTTGGTGTTGAGAAATAGGAAGTAGTAAAATACTTATCAGTATTGAAACTTGTAGAATATTTTTTAATTTCAGGCATAAAAATAGTTTTTTTAGATTTTTTACAATGTTCTTTTTTCCAAGTTGATATCCTATACTAGCAGTATACCTTGGAGCTACTTATTTTCCAATCATTTGTGTTAGAGTATTATTTCCTTTATTAAATTAATCTAATCCCTTTTTCAATTTTCTATTAGATAATTTGAGTTAATTGTTTTCTTTAAGCAATTGAACATTTTTCTCTTTTTCTATAGAAGGTTCAGATTTAATAGTGGTATACAAGGCATGTTTTTTCTTTAAATATTTGTATTTATCATTTAGTTCATCATAGGTGACCTCTATCATTTGAAAATATTCAAAAAAATCCTAAATTTTCATATTTTTATAATTAACTTATATTCAGAATAATAGGAATTTTATACAGGAGACTCAAGGGTTACGTCATATGTGTCTTTCATAAAACACATATTGGATTTGTTAGACTTTTCATCATGTGAAGACTCTAATCCACTTGATATATCCTCATAAGCACTCGAGGTTACTTTCATTTCCTTTTTATTCTCTCTATCTTCGTCCTCATACCTCTTCTTATATTTTATCTTGGGACAATCAGCCTTTACATGTCATTTTCTCTTACATTCATAGTATATTATTTCATTGGAAGCAACTCCTTTCTTCCAATCCTTTTTTCAGTTTCCCTTGTTATCATATTTACCTTTGTGGTTAGGCTTCTTTCATAATTTCATTATTCTATAAAAGTTCCTAAATCGTCTAAATAATTGAGCCATTTTTTCTTCACTATCAGATCTTGAATCTTCAGTAATTTTAATGTTAAAATGAGGTTGTATCTTTTCCTTTTATTTAGTTTTAGAAGTAGTGGTTTTGAAAGACACTAAATTTATCTTCAGTTCATCTTCCTCTTCCTTGTTGAATTTTAATTATTACACATAAATCATCAACATGCCTATCATCTCTTTTACCAGAAACTTTCTGATTTCACCAGATTATCTATTTGATATAGAAGTTCTTGTCTATCTATCTGGTATGCATCTAAGTATTCTCATTCTTTTCTTCTTGGTTGTAACATCTCTTCCCAGAGATATCACAGTGTTCAAAATTTCATTAAACCTGAGATACGTGTCAAAAATAGGCTCATCAGGATTCATTTTAAAGTGAACATATTTAATTGTATATGTTTTAAGTCTCATTTTGTTAACACTGGAGGTTCCTTCATCTGAAACAGATAAAGTATCCAAAATTTACTAGGCTTTTTCACTTGAAGAAATTCTATTAAACTATTCATCTTATAAATAATAGTATATAGAATTCATGGATTTGAAATTATTATTATAATCATCCTTAGTTGGGTCCTCCCAAGTATTCCTACCAGTATCAGGAATCTTGTATTCATCTAAAATTGAACACCAAATCTCAAAACCCATACTTTCTAGGTGATTTTTTATTTTAATATTTCATTGCGCATAATTTTCCCAATTAATGAATGGAGTTATGTTGGTAGTAGAACCTTCCAATATATTATCCATGATAAAGAAATAGTATTTTAAAGAACTATAAATTTAGAACTAAAAAAAATTAAGATCTTTAAAACACAACTAAAATCACAGTAAAAAAAGATATTTAAAGCTAATTTAAAATTTTAAAAACAGTAAATTGAAAAAACCTTGGATACCAAATGTTGGTGGGAGTAAGACACTCAATAGGGGGTAAATTTATTTCCTATAAAAATATTCTATTCAAAAGATTAATTAAAATATTCCCCCAATTAAAAACAAAATCAGTCTAGTTAACCAAGGTAGTAAAATTATAATAGTATGAGTGTTCAAATAGTTTCACAAAATACTGATTAATTATTAATTATAACAATATGAGACATTGATAAAAAAATTGAAACTAATATAATAAGGAAAAACATTTATAACTACTATCCAAGACTAACTACCAAAGTAAAATTTAGTTTTCTAAAATATAAGTCAAAACAGAGAAAAAATAAATTGACATACACAATGGATAAAACAAGTGGTTTAGTCTCAAGTCGAGACATATTCCACTCCAACCGATGATCACCTTCCACTAAGCAATATAGTAAAAGCTTTGATCCACACCCTAGATCAGGGTTAACAATATTACATAAGACTGTCCATGTCATAAGACCTCTTCCATTATTTTAAGTGGGAAAACTAACAACTAGGTCACACATGACCTCTTCCATAGTTATACATTGGTGAAACAAGGTGTAAAAGATATTTGAGTGGGGATATCTTGTATCCTTCAGTTTGATTCAAGATACAGTGTATTTTTAATACATATACACACACTGCTCGAGAAGTAATTAAATAGTACACAACAGAGAAAAGATAATGAGAAAGGATTAGAAATGCTTTGAGTGTTGTTCTATGGAGCTATAGACTTGTAGGATGCAGTAGACGTGATTTTTGAGTCCTCTTGTGGAAAAAAAGTGGCGTGGGTCTCTTGTTCTGGTTTCCAGTTTGATGAGATGTGCTTTATAACACTTTTTCTTCTTTGATTTGTTATAGTGAGGGTGTTTTATGTTTTGATCCACTGTAGTTCATCTTCCAGGAATCGAGATTTCTTCATCATCTGTTATTGCACATATGGGTGTTCAAATGTTATTTCATGAAATCCATTACTCGAATATTTTATCCAGTTCCACACTTTTTTTTATGTCAGGTGTTTATGTTGGAGTTGACAAGATGTACTATATTCACACCTCATACCTCATTATATCCACTTACAAGACTGGAAAAAAAACATTATTTATATCAGTTTCATTAAATGAATCACATATGACCTTTAGAAACAACTTCAAAATTTAATTTAAAATTATAGAAAATTGTTTATTATGAAACAATGACATCGTAGCAGTGAGACAATCATGGTGACACAGTCATGGTAAGATAATCCCGGTGAGATAGTCATGGGGAGATCTAGAACCTGTTACACAGTTGTGGTGTTTGGTACATTGTGAATTTTGGAATTGGTAGAATGACTACGGTGTTTCATAAACAGTGTCTCAGGTAATGGTGTCTAGTAATTTGTCAAAATTCTGAACGGTGTCTTGTTACAGTGTCTTGGATATGGTTGTAACGAAATAGTGTTAGTGCCTTTTTGAGAATTTGGAACCGGTAGCAAGCTTATGGTGTCACAGACTTTGTGAAAATCTAGAATCTGTAGCAAAGTTATGGTTTCACTGACTTAGCCAAATATATGTAAGTTGTCTTAAAAATCAATATTCACATAATGGATTAATATTAAACTTAATAATACTGAAACATAACAGAACAGGATTAAACATATTTTACAAGATTCAAACATGAACATGATTTTTAATTTGTGATACATGACTTGTGAGCATTAAAACATGAGGAATCCAACAATCTCCAAACATGATTTGGGATCATTAAAACATGAGGAGTCAAACAATCTCAAAGCATATTTTTTAAGTATTAAAAATGAGGAGTCCAATAGGTAAATTTATACATAAACTTAGGTGAAGTATTCAAATATTTTTTATTCCTTTATGTAGGTTTTTTAAATACCTTAAACCCACACTCCAGGATCTGGTGCTAAAAATAGAAACTTCAACATTATAGCTTTCTTACCAATAAATGTCACCCAATTTTTTTTAATCCAAACCTTAAAACATAAAAATGAAATATTGGATCACATATATACCCAAATACCTACTCAGTATATAGAATTATAATATTAGAATATACTCTTACATAAACAACACTTGTGACATCAAGAGAGTATTGTACCCACTATACCCAGATTTTCTTATTCCATATTTAGTCATAAACATCTCCCAAAAATTTCTTCAGATATAAATCCTTTATAGACTAAAATAATTTATCACATTACTTCATAACATGGTGAAAATGAAACAAAAGAACTGTGATCTCAAATACTATTTAATGATAAACATAATTATTAACAATTGAACATCATCTATGAAAGTAAGATGAGCATATGGTTATGATGACATAATAATAGTGCATGAGCATAACATAAGGGAATTTATACCAATAAATACTTGTATTATCAATAATGAGTCATGGAATAAATATATAACACATGAAATCATCACTGGATTCAATAATATTGATCCATGTTATGTCAATCTTGATTAAAGAATCATTAAAATCCCATATAAAGTATTACAAAAACATGTTGTTATCTTGAAATATTATCTCCATAAATTATTTTAAAATCATGTAATAAATAAATGGAGACTAGTTAAATCAATCGGAGAAACCCCTAGGTAACTCCCTCTTTCTTTCCACTAAAGACAAGAAATATTACCCAATGCATTGGAGGGATCTAATGGTACTTACCCTTCATATAAGCTATATTAGGGTCACCCATTCTTGAAGAGATATAATGGGGATAAAAACATTATATAAGAAATATAGAGATCACTAGTTATTAATATAATATAATAGGTCTCAATACTCTATTTAATATATATCTAGATCACCTGTTCTTTTGGATCTATAATGGGGAACAACCCTTTGTATAAACTACATTGATCTCTCCCATTCATCATCAAAAATGTCCATGTATTTTTTGTAAATAAAAAATTTAAAAGACTTCAATTTTTAATAATAAAAAAATAAATAGTTGTATTTACCAATGTAAAAGAGATTGGTTCCATGAAAATCTCTTTAAAAAATCATAATCCATCGGGGGAAAGAATGAGTATGGTAAAATTGAAAAATATGCCTCAATGAAAGAAAATTGATATGGAATCCTTTACCTCGAGTCCAGATCATCAATTTATTTCCTTTAACTCATGTATAATGAACATATATCAATAATTTAAAATTTTAAGATCCTAGTATAGTATTATTAATTTTTTATTATATTATTGTTTTCATTTATTACATAGTTAATAATCTGTTAAGTCCACGTTGGTTGTTTTTAGCACGTTCAGTTCATAATTTCAAAGCGGGTTTGGGATGTTGACCATGGTCAAGGGGGTCATTGTTCCATAACCACCATAATAAAAATAATTAATTAATTATAATTTTTATATATCAATTTTAATTTTAAAACCAATCATGAAATATGGTCATAAAAAATGAACTATGTTACAATCATAGAGATAGTAGTTCATATGTGTCCATGTGAAATGTTCCCACTATTCAATGATCATTATGGAAATAAAGTAAGAATTATTTTATATATATATAATGATAATAATATCTTAAATACTTTTTTATTTATTTAAATATTCTTATATAAATAATTCATGTGATGGGGTGCTGAAAAGTGAATCACATCGCTTCTTAGAGGTTGTAGTCCACACATACACACGAAAGCTGTTGTCATTTCTTAAGGAATGAAAAGGTAATAAAATATGTGATATATTAGTTATTCAGAATGATAAATATGTCATTAATATCATATATAAATAAATATATATATATATTAAATCCATTTTTATATCCATACTAGAGAGGGGGTAATGGAAAACAAATTACATCAGTCTGCGAGGTGGTAGTTTGTTGTAAACACTAAATATTAAATCATTTCCCATTTAATGGAGATTAGAAATGGATATAGGTTATTCCCATAACATAGATACATAAAATATTATGTAATATAATTATTTACTATCTCATAAATGTTGTAAAATATATTAAGAAGATGGAATTGAAAATAAAACAAAAACACTCAATTAAGAACTATAACCCTTTTTCAACAACCTCATTTTTCTTACACCTTAGGTAATCTAAGGTAGGTATTATTCGAAAATTTATACCAATATAATTTTAGGAGTGATTTTAGGAAAGTATTTTGAAAATTATTGTATGAAATAAATGGTTATCTAAGTGTAATAAAATGAGAAAAATAGTTTCCCATTTATAATAGAGGGGTAGGGCACTCTTAGAATTTCATAAAAAATTAAATTAATATAAATTAAATTTGATGTTCAAATGGATAAAAAAAATATTAAAATATGAGACTAATACGAGTATAAATAATGTTATCCAATAAAATTTGGATAATTTTGGATCACATTTTTACCATTTTTTTTCACCCTTCATTAACTATTGTGGTAATTACGGTGATATTAATGTTGTTTTACTCTTAAAGGGTTAATAGAGATGCTATAAAAGGAAATTTCATTATATTGACCATTGTTGATTTAATAAACCATATAATATTCACATGGATACATATAAATTTTTTACAAATTTTAAATCATTTTATAATTTATTATTTATTATAAAATGACATTAATGTCAATTTTGGAAGAATTTATTTAATTTGAAATTTAAAACTACACGAAAAAACGGAATTAAAATAAAATGAATAAAAACAACTATAATATGACCTTATAATATAAAAACCATGGAACAGATAAACTAACTCATATTATATTTTATTTACAGTTTTAAAAATCATTTTATTGATTTTTTACTACGTTCACAAGCATCATGTCATTGCTTAATTATCATTTTATTCACTAAAAAGTATAAATAAATTACCATAATAAAAAAATCATTTGTAGTTAAAATTAATATTTATAAAAAATAAATATCCTCTGTTTATCCCTATGTATGAAATTTAAATATAATAAAACAATGAGAATAACATTTTTACATTACTTAATTTAAAATAATATAAAAGGTCAAAATCATTGAAAATTGAAACACAAAGGGCATATATTAGGATTTTGGATGATTATAAATGATATATACTAATCCAATAAAATTGATTCAAATTTTATGTCATTATTTAGTCCTTATAATTTTATTTTTAACCTTAATTACCTAACATTCACTCTACCATGGTAACAAAATTACAAAAGTTATTATTCATAATATCCAAAAGTGAAAGGGAACTATTTTATAAATTTTAACCCATTGATTAAAAATATGGATTCTATTTATAAATATTCAATTTATATAAGTGATATATTTAAATTGTAATATAAATATGTAAAATGTAAGAGAAAAAAATTAAAACAAAATTAATCCCAAAAATGCACTTACTCCAAAAAGTGTGTATAATTATGATTCCAATTAAGTTAGTTGTATTATATCTAATTAAATAATATGTAATGTCTTAGATTTAATATGTATTATATTTTTAATATTATATAGATTATTTTTGAGACCAGGCATTGTGACGGCGTGCAATTCCAAGGCCCAATGTGCCCAGAATAAATATTTGAAATATATCAAATATATTAAATATCATACATGAACAATTTTCTAAAAAAATGGAATCACTTATAAATGGGTTCCTCAAATGGAAATTTTATGGCATCATTGAACTCATAATCTAAGGTTTACCCTAGGTGTGACTTAACATTAGTTAGCGCAGGTCATTTGTGGAAAAGTCATCACGAGCATGAAAATGAATAAAATAATACAAATAAATTATTTTAATCTATATTACAATAGAGTGATTTACTTTTCTTTAAAAAGTCAATTATGGGGTAAATCCTAAGGTTAGCTTCGTAGCCCTAGAGATTTTAGAGGAACGTTGGAGGGAGCTCTAGAGAATCCTCTCAAATGAACGACGGTAGATCGGGGATCGATGATTGGTGCACATTAATTTTCAATCGATCATACCTATAACAACTATGTAGTAGTCATTCTTCATCAATAAGTGATCTAAAATGATGTAGGGAATGCGTTTTAATTTTTTTATTCCATTTTCTTTATTTCTATGATGAATGTGAGTCAATTGATGAATAAATTGATCCACAGATCATGAATTTTGTGGGTTGGGATTATATTTTTAGGGTTTTTATGTGAGATTAATCTTTGTGGTTGTTATTTATTTGGTTTCTATTCTAATGGTGGAAAATATAAATATACATGATCATTTATCAAGGTCCATTCCCTTATTTATTTCTTGTGCTTTTCTCCCCCAATTTATTGTTCATCATAGGAGTTCTTCATTTTGGCCACACCTTGACACATCCCGATAAATTGATCATTATGCACCTAATTCTTTATTCAAAGATCCAATATAGTAAATCCAGGATCATTATGATGCAAAGTAGGTGTGATAGTGGTAGTAGTGAATAGATCAAATTGTTTTTGGAACCCCCTGATCTTTGAACGAGGGGCATGAAAGATGATTTAGATGAACAGAATCTATTTTCTGAATGGATTCAAAACTCAAAATCTAGTGAATGTTCATATAGTAGACCGGTTGGAGTAGATCAATGAGTTTCTATTTCATTGAAGTTATATTTCAAGGTGACGGTAGTGGGGGCATGAGGCGGAGGAATAAGAAGTGTTTATAGAAAAAACCCAATACACACAGCATGTAGTCGTTGGATAAAGAGAATATAGTCCCCTTGGATGAACTAGTTGTGTACTTCAGATAGTACATGGACACATGGTGGAGTACACAGTTGCCTACATGGAGTATACTCCCCCTCACTGCACGTCCTTTACAATCCAAACAGGCTACCCTGTGTACTAGTAAACGATAATGGATACACAGGATGACACTGTGTATTGGAACACGACTGGGGTACATGGGCGACACCCTAAATACAAGGAAACAATGTGTATCCATTCTATAGACTATGTAATCCACTTTTACAAAAACACATTTTGAATTAAATGAGTCATTCAAACGGGAAGAACCTAGGGTAAAGGGACACAGGGTGTAACCATTCTACAGGTTTTGTTCTCCTAATTACATTACTTGTATCTCTTTTCCTACACATCTTGGACAATTTTCATTAGGGTTCATTCCCCTGATCATTTCATTTAAGGTTGGTATGAATTGTTGTTTACTCTTATGACTAAAATCCCATCAAAATGACTTCTTGGTTAGAGTCATTGGAATTCCCCCAAGAGGCCCGAGTGAGATCCTATATTGATCATTTTCCCCTAGGTATAGTCAGGTTATCGACGTGACCAAACTTATAGGATTTCGATCCTCTACTTAGTGGATAAATGGAAATTGAGTTGTTGGTATCACCCCATATCCTTGATTATGATACTCATATGTCTATCATATTATCTTTAGATCTATCATCATTACTCTCTCATGATGATACCTGATAAGAAGTACCACTCAGACGGACGTCATCAGTGCTATCCGACTCAAGAGTGTGTTCTCCCAAATGATTTCTTCATGGAATCTTCGATCTGGAATCCTAGGACTGGTAAACTATGGTCGTGGTTTACTCCTAGAATTTGTGTCTTTACTGAGTATATCTGTATGTTCTTGTTATATGTTTTTTAGACATGTACTTTTGTAGATATGACTGTATTTAATTTGTAATATTATTTCTTGTTTCGGGGTTTCCTACTAATTATTATTATACTCAACCCTCCATGGGCTTTCCCCTACATGTCATGTCTTGTGAAGATGATCAGCCTTCTGATGGAGTCCTAGGTGGACCAGGACCAGAATGTGTTTATTGAGACCATAAAAAATGATTTTTGTTCCTACAGCTATACAGACAGTAGTCCTGGTGTCTTTACTTTCAGGATGGGCTTGGGTTATAGACTCTTTGTAGTGGGATTGTATTTGGCCCTCTTTACTTTACTTTACTTCCTATCGTACTATAGTTATGGGATTTAGATGTATGCATTAATGGTTACTTAGTGGTTTTTACATTTCATTATTTTGTGTGCTTGGAGATATTTGTGTGTGTGTGTGTGTGAAGGTACTTACTCAATTCCCCCCATGTCAGTGATATGCCTACTCAGTGATACTCACCAACCCCTATCCTCTTGGAGGAGAGCATGGGGAGTCCTGGTACGAGACCCACAAGGAAGGGTTTTGAAAGAGTGGAATCATAGATGGTTGGTTTTACCTTAGGACCTAGAGTTAGTGATATTGGTTTGTGGAAATAGTTCTAAGTGTTTTGAGTTCGGATTTTTGGCTAGGCACTCTAGTGTTGGTGTGGTGGCCGGTGTATTCATACACAAGGACCCTAATAATATTATTTTTGACTCAGTATATGTGTGCATTGGTTGTAGGGAAAATAATTATAAATTAATCATATATAAATGGGTTGTATTTTACATGTACTTCTTGATTCATATTTATAGATATAATCATTGATGATGGTACATCTTTTTTACATTAAGGATCCCTCTGCGATGTCTACCAACTAGGATTCAGTAAGAATATCATGAGGATGATCCCCTTAATGAATAAGATTATATATAGAAACATGTTCCTGAGATGTAACCTATAGGTGGTGTAATAGCCATACCACCTATAGAGGATCACATTGTACCTATAGTACCAGAAGATGAGGAGTGTATGCTGAGTGTGATTCATGAGTTTCAGCGATAGAGAACCCTCAGGTTTCATGAAGATCCCAACACATAGGAGGCTAAGGATTGTATTGAGGAATTGACCCAAGTTTTCTGTCTATTCAAGACACTAGAAGATCAAATGGTGGTCCTTGAATTGAGCCTTATTCTTGGATCAGCAAGTCGATGGTGGGCCTTAGTTACCTTGTCTTACGATGAGGCAACTCTTTTTGGGACTGAGTTCGACCATCTCTTCATATATGAGTTCTCACTAGCTATGTAGAGATCTATTCATATAAGGCCCTAGCCTTAAACATTACATAATATTATGTTTTATTCACGATTTTACTTTCTTTAACATTGAGGATCTTTTTTGGTTTATAATTTTATAAAATTAGGCCATAATTTTTACATAACAACTCAAATATTACAAATTATACAAGTCTACATGCTATCCATTTTTTCATAATCTAAAACATTTTTAAAAAACATGAATTGTTTTTCTTGGTAAAAATATATATAACATTCATCTTGACTTCGTCCTTTATCTTACCCATCCCTATACCCTATGGAAAAAAATTCAAATACATGGGATGGGCACAAAATATCAGTAAGGGGTATAAAATTAGGAAAGAAAACATTAGTCCAAGAATAATTATAAACCTATTAAATCAAACATATCACCCATAGAACATAAGCTATTAAAAATAACTCATGAAATAATAATATTACTATAAAACTTCATAGAAATCATAAAACATAAAGGTAACTTGTGTAATCCATATCATACTTATGTTGTAGCTTTCACAACTACATAGAGTGTAACCTTCATGATTAAATTTGTAATACACATCATGATATATTCCCTAAATTACTTAGGAGAAATCATATCATTAATATCTGACACCTTACCCAAGTCATTGAGATCTATCACGGGCACACCAACCCTCATTTTATCATGAAACCACCTATATATATAAGAAATTACGAAGAACCCTAACATAATCATAACACATAAAACAGGCATAAAATAAAAATAACATTACTACATTGTAATCATAAGATATCATTTCAAGATGTCGATACAGTCAATCCATTATCAAAACCATTTTTAATACCAAAATAACTAAAAATGTCATCTGGTATTTACTTTTTCTTTAAAAACATTACATCTTGTAGAGGAATACAAATACCAAATAATGGTCATGGTGGCAGAAATGTTATTGTCACAGCATATGTTAAAAAAATTAATTTTTTTATTTAATAAAATAATTCGTATAAAAAACATTCCTTTTGAAAATATTTGAATGAAATTAAAATTCAATGGGGTCTATTATACACCTTATAAAATAAGGTGGTGTATATTATCAAAATACACCTCAATGAAAAGAGATTTAGATGAAATCCTTTCCCTTGGGTCTAACTTGTCTCATTTGTCATTTTTCTTACTTAATAAAACAATTAGGTTAATTTATAATTTCATTAGAACCTTTTTAATTATATTATCTCATTTATATCACTTATTACTATGTTATATCAATTTGATTATTATTTTAGTTCATGTCGGATGTTTTGTCGATATTCGGTACTTGAGTCAAAAATGAACATGGTATGATGTCACTAGTCCATATGGTCATAAGTCCATAATCATTATTATAATATTCACTAAATTATTATAATCTTTAAACTTAAATTATACCTTTAAATCAAACAATGAAGTGTTCTTATGAAAATTGAACAGCATTATAATCATGGAGACTGTAATTTGTACGTATGGATGAGTAACATTTTCCATTTCTCATTGATAGTTATGGAATGAATTTAAGTATTATTTTATCTTTAAATAATAATAATAAAATCATTAATACCATATTAATCATTTAAATATACTTATATATATCATACAAGTGATATAATAAATAAAAACGAATCATATCTCTTTGTGGATGTGATATTTCACAGGTACACACGAACAACGTTATCATTTTTATTCACTTGGAATGTAAGAATTTAATTGATTTATTATTATCATATAATTATTAATATATCATTAATAACTCATATTAACATTAATTTCATTATTATAAGTCTTGATAGACGGTTATGAAAAACGAATTACATCGGTTTGTGGAGGTGATAGTTCACACGTACGCTCGAACTATTAATTCCTTTCCCATTTGATTTAAATGGATATGGATTTAGGTGATGATAATAACATAATAAAATATAATTATATTTAGTATATTGGATTTATTATCTCACCATGTTCTTTAGAGACTTTAATGAAGTTTAAGAAGAAATAAAATAGAAATACTTAAAGAAAATGATACCTCTTCTTCGGTTGATCACCCTTGAAGAACACCTTAACACCTATAAGAAGGGTGTTCTACCTAAAAAAGGCATCAAGAATGTGGTGTGGTATTCTGGGAAGTGGTTTGAAAATATCATGACCCAACCAAAAGGCTTTGTAAGCGTGATTATTAGAGAAGATTGAGTACCTTTTTATAGGATAGGGGAGGGGCACCCTTGGAAACTCTTAAAATATTAAATTAATATAAATTAATTTTGTTTTTCAAATGTCTCCAAATTAAGATATGTAAAATATCAGATGATTATATTTCTAAATACTCTCATCCAATAATTTTTATACAAGTATTTATTTTTTTTAAACCCTATCTTTTTTACCCTTCATTATTCTCTTTTAATTTTAATTATGGTAACAACATGTCAAATATTAAAAGGCTATATATTTTACTTATATGCGGTAAATTTACCACAATTATACATTTAATGAACTTTTAGACCTTATAATTTTCACATTGTTATATTAAAATATTTTTAGCATTTTTAAATAATTTAATAATTTCTTATTTTTATAAAATATCAATTATGTCAATTTTTTCACTATTCATTTCATTGAATTTAAATAAAATTCTAACATAGAGATAACTTAGAAAAAAAATTAATTGATTTATAAAATGTCATAGCCACTTATAAGATTCATTTATGACATAAATTATGTAAAATAATATCTATTTTAATATTCATATTATCAATTATTTTATTCTTTCATTAATAAAGAAATCAATGCATCATCATTGTGTCATAATTAAATTTAATTATTTAATGTATAAAAATTATAAACAAACCTACATTATGTATTCAATCTTATTATATTTCTAATAACTATTTATAGTTGAAGATATCACTTATATGACTCCATATTAAAAAAAATTAGTAATAAGATTCATGTTTATAATATTTTATATTTTACTTAAAGTTAAATGTTATAAATGTCATAATCATGCCCAAGTGGATTCCAAAGGCCAAATTTTCTTCCCAAGGGTTTTTTTGGTCTTCAATAACCCAAATAATAAAATTATTATAAGTTTTAGGAAATTGTTATGTTATTATAATATTATTTTTACCCTTATTTACCTGATTTACCCTTTAATCGTGGTAAATAAAATACTAAAATTATTTTCAACCAAACATTATTTAGATCCTATTAAATCAAAATTTTCATACTGATTAAAACCATGTATGATAGTTATTGAAAATTCAATTCACATAAGTGGAAAAATTAATTTTAAAATTAATCCTCTTTTTGGAATGAGAAAACATGTTTTTTTTAAAAAAAGTAAAAATCCTCAAAAGATTGACATGTGTTTATATCAAATTTCAATGTGAAATTATTTCTAATGACCAAAATTGTATTAAATTATCAAAACATAATCTAAATATTCTTTAAAAACAATTCAAATTAATATATATCCATAAAATAAATTAGATGAAAAAGGAAATTTTGAATTAAAATGTTGTATTTTTTACTATTCATTAAAATGTGAATTTTATCTGAAAAATAAACGAAATTCAACCAAAGTAAACTTTTATGTACCTCTTACAAATAATAAGTTTATTTTGTAAAATATAACTTAAAAAAGTGTCAAAAATATATTTAAAATGGGTTCTCTATCAAAAGTCGATAAAACTACATTTTAAAAAAAACACTCATTTTATCCGTAAAATTGTATATATTCTCATATAATGTCTAGAAAACACATAATATGTATTATAAATATTATATTGAATAATTATTTCATTTATATAATCTATAAAGGGAGATTTGATTATTTTATAAACACAAATATTTTCTCTTAAATATTTTTTATTAAAAACACATCCCTTATATTCAATTGGGTTATATTTACATTTATAATTAATTTTCTAACCAGTGAATCATTATATAAATATGTGTAAACCATATTTTCATAATTTATTTGATATATTTTATTCAATCCATTCTAATAGATATGTGATTTCTATAAATGATAATAATAAAAATATATTATTTTTCAGTGTAACTCAGTCTTGTGTGCGGTGTATGATTTTAGAGAACCACGTTGTTACATATCAGGTACGCTATCAAACATAGAATACCATTTAAATTAAAATTACTATCTAATCCATAAATATTAATAAATATGAAGTAGTATTGTTTTATAATTACCTGGTATGTTACATCATTCCCCCTTCTAGAAATTGCATCCTCACAAATTTAAATTTGGTCTCGGTTACTAAGGTTTCACTTTTCAAAAGTGAAATCCCATATAAGAAAAATAGTAAATAAATCATCTACTTTAAATGAAATAAAGTTAAGTACAATGGTCACATGAGATAACACATATGATTATCCCATATAGGAAAACAAGGATATGGAAGAAAAACTAACCATCATATTCTAATGGAGGGTGATAGAAAACATGATTAAGAGATAGTTACAAATTTTAAAATAAAGAACTTGTGATGGGTTAAACGACTATTTATTTGTAGTAGGAAAAGTAAACAGAAAAAGTTTTGGTTTTAGTATCCCTTTAATAAAGTTTTGGAATTCATTTACTACTTATACTGAGATCATAAAGAAATATACTTACTTGGCAAGTGGAGTGTCATCCTTTAATCAAATTCCACCACAAACTCATCTATTTCTCCAAATGATGAGTATTTAATAGGATTTTTTTCATGTGTGAAATAGTAGAATCATCTTCTAGGAAATCAGATAAACCCAAAAATATTTACTATTTATTAATTCTATCTGAAAACATTAACCAAAACTAAAATGGTTCGTACAAGAGAAGTTAATTCCCAAAAATAATAAACCATTTTATGAAGAAAAACTACTTTTAATCTCCAGAATTCAATAGTAATAACCAAAGTTCAATATATACCATTAAACAAATAAATGTCCTTAAAATTCCACAAAATAATCCAAACAAAGATTGAAACCAAAAATTCAGAAGGATTTGATCACATAGTCTTCCAAGATAAGATTTGACATTTATCTCCAGAAAACATAATTCTCTCTTAATGTATCATACCAAAAATAAATTTCTAAAAATCACATATTCACCAATATAGGTTAATCATTTCCACAGATAACCCAAATCTCTATAAGTTAAAAACTAAAATCATGTTTTCTTCCAAAATAAAATTCAACCATTACTCCTCAAATAAAATCTCATAGTATTCTATTAACTTTAATCATATAAGGTTCCCAAAATAGTGAACATCTTCGAAAATAATATTTTTTACTTAATCCTCAAATCATTTTCCAATACCAAGGATATACATTTGATAAAACAAAGTGACCAAAATCAACTTATTCTTACTTCATCTACTTGTTTAACTAAAAAAATTAAATCATAATATCCCGTGACTTTTGTTGTCCAGTGGTAGGTGATAAAGCCTTATCGCACTTCAGTTGTGGGTTTTATTACTGCAGCCTTGTCTAACGTGATGGGTTGTCCCATGATCTGCACGTTGTCTCTTTTTCTAAAACTATATAATTCTTATAATATTCCCAAAATGATATAAAATATTCAAAAATAAACATAAAATATTTTAACCTTATTTTTTATCTCATGCGTTTTATTTTGAATCCCAAAATGCAATGACCCTTAATCAACTCAAAAAAAAGATCATGTAAAACCTAAAGGATATCCATTACATTAAATATTATTTCCACACAGGAAAAGATCGTTCCTCATTTAATAAAATTTTCACATAATAAACATCAGGGTTACACATACTTGAAAATGTATTCTAATGTAATACCATCATCAAAAAGAGAATTAATTCTTTTAAAAAATGTAGCATCCTAAAATCTACCATAACTCTTGAATCCCTTATAATCATTTAGTGTTATTCATGATACTTTAACCATTATTTTCTATATTATTCTTTACTTCTTCTTTCCTATAAACAAAAACATGAATCATGTTCTCATATTCAATATTGTCAAAACATGAGTCAAGAAATAATCCATAACTTTCATAGGTAATTTTCAGTTTCCTCATCTCCAATTGGTGTGATTATATCAATATAATCATCATATACTAACTTATGAGGAAGATAAACACTATTATATCCTTATTCATGTAATCTCAAACTCATTCAATTTATCTATAATAACTATAAATCTTTCTGTTATGCTAAATATTGTGGTTATATATAACCTGTAACTTATGATTAAATTCCAGCATAACCTCTAAAGTTATCTAAACCATCCTTTGATACCAACTATAAATACACATCCTTAAACATTATATAATCTTGAGTTTTGTCCATGATTTTACTTTATTTCACATTGAGGATATTTTTAGGTTTATATTTTTAAATAATTAGGACATAACTATTACATAACATCTCAGATATTACAAAGTAGGCCAGTTATAATGAACCATACTTTACATACATTTTAATTAATTCAGAATTTAAGCATATTTATTACAACATATAATAGAACCATGATAGGACCGTATAGGTATTGTGTATATAGAAACTGGGAAACATAAAAAACCGGTTCATAAATCATCTACATTTTCTTTTGTTTATTTCATCATATCTAGAGTCACTTTTGGAATATCCTACTTAATACCCTTATTCCTGACCTGGGGAAAGGAAAACATACAAAGGGTGAGCTCAAATTCTCAGTAAGGGAAAACAAAAGAAATATCAATCATATCATATTCATAAGAACATAACATTTTGAAAATCTTATCATGCAAAAGAGATCATAATATCATGACCTGGGATAAGTCATAGTAGTGAAATGTAATCCCAATAATCATAAAATAAGACATGAAACATTGTTTCATACACACATAATCATAGAAAATAATTTCATATTAGTCAATACTCATTTCCAAGACCATCATAGCAGACAAAGTCAATTACTGAACCGAGTTCACTCCTTGTTCTAGTCTTGTATCACTAAATCGGATTAACTTGTCATTCCAGCCATGTTTGTCTCATGAGATATAAATCTTTAACCAATGCATTGGAGGGAGATACAGGTCCCACCCATCTCATAATGATACCATTCTTATGTGTGCCACAAAATCATAAATCATACATCATAGTATAACTCATGTAATAAAAATGGGATTTTTAAACATCATTCCATCATAACATAATCCATATAAGATAAAGGACTTTATAAAAATAATTCCATCATAACATAATCAAATCAATGTAAAAATAGGGATATAAACCTAACCCTATATCATCTTAGATGGAAAATAATTTTGATAAAACACTTGAACTTAGTTCTTGAAGAAAATATCCTTTCTTCTTCAAAATAATTTTCTTTTCTCAAAATGACATACAATTTTAAAAGAAGTTAATTTTTGTTGAAAATAATCATGAAATATTATATAATAAGATTCATGGAAATAAGGAATTATGAAACTGGAAAAATCCATTGATGTCGTATAAGATAAAAAAGCATTCTCCTCGTACTTTTGCTGGAAAAGTCAAAAGGTACATTGTATGGTAAAAAAAAGATTCCTTCCATACAATGTGGTAAAAGTAAAAAAAGGGTAAAATGACTTTAAGCATACATGGAATAATATTAAACACTTTATTAAAACATTTTTATAAAACATGGACATTGATGATAAATATAACCTCATTAAATACTTACGAATAAAAAATCTCGGATAAGAACAAGTTTGGAATAATTATCCCTTACCTTAGGTCTGATATGCTTTTTGTGTTTCTGAACCTCCTGTATAATGATTTAAATAATATTACAGATCTATAAAATAATCATAATTACTTTTATGATAACATTTATTATCATATTTTCATCCATTTTTTAGTAACATTTCATTATTACTCATTGTTTGGGTATTAACTTCTTTATTTTCACACGTATGTTTTGTCAGATAAGTTCATATTCCTATTTTTAGGTTATAGTTATATCATTTACAGAATGTTATTATTATAATTTGTATCATATTTATTTATTAAATTTGTCTATATAGTCATGGTTTAATGAAGATCATGTATAACGAATCTTATCGCACCGTGGAGACGGTAAGCCGTACATACACACGAGCGACGATATCGTTCCCATAATTATTGAATGGTATTGGAGTGGATAATAGAATATCTCAGAATTAGTATCATGTTATAATAACAATATATTGTAATTCTTTACACCATTATATCCATCCATGTAAGGTGGTGGTGGAAAACGGATTACACCACAGCGTGGATACGGTATTTCATACGTACACACGCACAGTGATTTCATTTTTCGTAGGATGGATAGATGGTGAAATGGGGTTGTTTCATATTTATAATAACATATCAGTATATTAGTAATACTGTTTTTATTACTTTATATTGAATCAAATAAATAAGATGAAGTAGAAGAAGAAATAAATTTGAAAGAATTGGTAAAGGATATTACCTCTTCTTTGACACACCTCTTCTAAACCTCTTCTTAGGGCACTAAAGTTTGTATTTGAAGAAGACCAAGACCTCTAATATGTTTATTGGGAAGTGTAGAAGAGAAATGGATAGGTTTTGGCCGATCTTTAAGGCTCAAAATTTTGTGAAGAGGAGAGGGAGGAGGTTCCCTTTTATAAGAGAGGGGAGGGGCACTTTTGGAAACCTCTAAAATATTAATTTATAATAAACACAAACCCCAATTAAAAAATTCAAAAATGTCTCAAATTATAATATGAGATGAGATGGGGTTGTAATATTATCTTACAATAAAATTTAGATATGTTGGGAATTTATTTTAAACCTTATCAACTTGATTTATCCTTATCTAATCTATTTAATTTTATTTGTGGTAACAATATTCTAAATTTTAAATTGTTATAAATAATTACTTATGTGTTGTAGATTTTCCATAATTGTATACTTTATGAAATTTTTTACCATATAAATTTCAATTTTTAAATAATTTTTTGATTTTTAAACAATTTAATAATATGTTATTTTTATAAAAAAACAATAGTATCAAATTTGATACTATTCATTTATTTTAATTTAAATAAAATCCAGATAGAAGATATATTCGAAAAAAAATATTTAATAGATTTATAAAATGTCATATTTATCTATAAAATTCGTGGATCACATTAAATAGTTCATATAAATTTTATTTTAATATTTTTAAACCCATTTATTTGATATTTCAATCAATAAAATAATTTCTACATCGTTATTGTGTCATAATTAATGATAATTATTTAATCCATAAAATCATAAATAAATTCACATAATGTATATAATTTTATTGGCTTTCTGGAGATTATTTATGTTTGATGTTTTATGAAGTTTATCACCAAATTAAAATTATGACACTTATAAGATATAAGAGAGTGACATGCTGTCACTTTCATTGGTTTTAATAATAATTACATCATTTTCATGGTCAAAAGTCCATGAAATGAATATATTCCAGCCCTTAGGTTATTTGGGTCGACTTCTATTCATCCAATAGAATTTTGGTAGGTGTTAGGATAATTTTATAATATTATTTTTACCCTTAATTGTCTGATTACCTTTAAGTGTGTTAAATAAAATTTACCGTAGTTACTATTTATAATGCCCAAAAATGAAAAGTAGCCTATTAACATAATTTAGACTTACTTATTCCAAATATGGAATCCATTTTTACAAATTTAATACACAAAACTTCCATAAATTAATTTAAAAATTAATCTCGTTGTTGAGAAAATGAGTTTTAAAATTTAAAACATTGCAAAAGATTGAAATGTTTATACCTATGAATTCAATGTAAAATTAATGATAATGACATAAATTATATTAAATGGTAAAAATATATTATATTTATACTTTAAAACCATTAAATTTTATAATTTAACTATATAAATTATCTTGATGAAAAAAGTTGTTTATAAGAAAAATTCAGCGTATTTTTACTATTCAACAAACTATGAAGTTATCAGAAAAGTATCAAAAATTTATCCAACGTAAATTTTTATATCCTGATTCAAAATAAGATGTTTATTTTTTCAAATTGAACTCATAGACTTTTCAAAAATTATATTTAAAATGGGTGCGCCATCAAAAGGTGGAAAACCCGCATTTTTGAAAAACAAAATAATTCGTTTATCCGAAAAAATGATTTTTTCCTCATATTATATGTAAGATGAATTATAATGTTATATAAAATTAAAAATTTGGTTAATAATATTTATAAAGGCTATTTTATATAATATTTTAATAACATATCGTTGTTTAGTGAAATTTGGTATTGCGTACAACCCAAGCCATCAAGGAAGGTTGCTTTTGCATGTAATGCAAGCCAAGACAGTGTTTCATGAAGTGAAAGCTTCCTTTGGTGTTGCGTATAACATAAGATATAAAAAAAATATTTCTCATAAAATCTCAGGGTGTTACATTCTACCCACCTTAAAAATAATTTCACCCTCGAAATTCGTCACTTCATAAGAAATAGATGAGGATACCTCTCCCTCATCATATCCTCATGTTCTCATGTAGCTTCTTCTAATTGGCGGATCCTCCATAAAACTTTAACCAAGCGAGAGGTCTTATTTCATAGAACTTTTTTGATATGATCCATAATCTCTATTGGCTGTTCATCAGAAAAAATATCGTGCTCTAGCGGTACAACTTCTGAGCTTAGTATATGTGAAGGATCGGGTATGTACTTTTTCAGGAGAGATACATGGAAAACATCATGAACTTGAGAGAGATTTGGTGGAAGTGCCAAATGGTAAGCTACCTTCCCAAAATAATCCAGTATTTCGAAAGGACCGATATACCTGGGGCTGAGCTTTCCCTTCTTTCCAAATCTCATTACTCTCTTCTAGGGAGATATTCTTAAGAAAACTTTATCACCCACTTCAAACTCTAGGTCTTTTCTTCGGTTGTCAGCATAACATTTTTATCGACTGTGAGCTACTCTTATGTGTTGTTGAAATAGATATGACCTTTTCTGCCATCTCATCAACAAGATCAGGTCTTAATAGCTTTCTTTCCCCAACTTTATCCTAGCAAGTTAGAGTTCTACATTTCTCTCTATAGAGAGCTTCATAAGGAGCCATCAGAATACTGGAGTGAAATATATAATTATAAGAAAATTCCACCAAAGGTAGATGTTGATCCCAGACACCTCTTAAATCCATAGAGAAAGCTCTCAAAATGTCTTCCAAAGTTTTAATTGTCCTCTCAGATGGACAGTTTATCTGAGGATGATAGGCAGTGTTGAAACATAACTCTATATCCTGATCATGCTGAAGAATTCTCCAAAACTTCGAGGTAATCCTCGAATCCCGATCAGATATAATGGAAAGTGGTACTCCATGAAATCTTACCACTTCATTTACATATATCCTGGTAATCTTATCAAGAGAGAAAAGTTCTCTAATAGTAATGAAGTGTGCCGACTTCGTAAGATGATAAAATATAACCTAGATAGCGTTATTGCCTTTGGATGTTTTGAGAAGTCCGATGACAAAGTCTATAGTGATGTTTTCCCATTTCCATTCTGGTATGGTTAATGGTTGTAACATCCCCTTAGAATTTTGTCTCTCAGCTTTAACTTGCTGACAAACCAAGCATCGAGAGAAATATTCAGGGATATCTCCTTTCATTCCATCCCACCAAAAGTAATATTTAAGTCCCTATACATCTTTTTACTTCCAAGATGAATAGAAAATGAATAACTATGAGCCTCTTCTAGCATCTCCTTCTTTAATTATTGTATGGGAGGAATACAGAAACGGTTCCTAAACCTTATTATCCCATCACAATCAAGGTTGAATCCAGGAACATTTCTCACATTCTTTTGAATCCCAACATCCTCCTTCTGCACCTCTTTAATCTTAACTAGTATAGATGGTTGAACATTCGTTTGGGAAAGATAAGATATCCACCCCCTTTCATTAAAAATCCAAGATCCATCCATTTTAAATCCATAAATATTGGATCCTTTGTGATCCTTATCATGGATAAGCTAGCATGTTCTTGTCGACTTAATGTGTCTTCCACCTTTTTTGCTTTCCTAGAGTGGTAATGAATTGATTATTCATAATCTTTAATCAGCTCCAACCATATCCTTTGGTGTATATTCAGCTCCTTTTTTGTGAAAATATACTTTAAAATTTTATGATCAGTATAAATATCACACCTTTCACAAAAAAGATAAATCCTCCAAATATTTAATGAAAAGACTACCGTAGTAAAATTCTAATCATGAGTTGGGTGATTTTGCTCATGGATTTTCAACTGTGGTGAGGCATAAGCTATCACCATATCATTTTTCATGAGAACACACCCCAGCCCCTTCTTAGATTCATCACTATAGATCACAAACCTTTCACCACTACAAGGAAGTGTGAGCACAAGTTCACTGGCTAACCTTCTTTTTATCTCTTTGAAATTCTCTTCACATTCCTCTGTCCAAACAAACTTAACTCCTTTCTGAGTCAATTTAGTAAGTGGGTTAGATAATATTGAAAAATCTTTCACAAAATGTTGATAATACTCATCTAAACCAATAAAACATCAGATTCTTATTACTGTTGGTGGTCTCAACCATCTTTCAATAACCCCCATTTTTGCTGGATCCACAGATATCCCCTCTTTTGAGATTATGTGACTCAAAAATGAAGCTTTTTTAAGCCAAAATTCACACTTGGTAAATTTTCCATAAAGATTCTCCTTTCTTAGGGTATTAAATACAATTTTCAAGTGATCTTAATGTTATTCCTTTCTCTTTGAATAGATAAGAATATATTCTATAAATACTACCACAAACTGATCAAGATATTCTCTAAAGACTCTATTCATTAGATCGATGAAGATAGAAGGGGAATTAGTTAGACCAAAAGGCATCACTATAAATTCAAAGTGTCCATACCTTATACAGAATGTTATCTTTGGTATATCATCATTATTGACCCTTAGTTGATGGTATCATGAATAAAGATCAATCTTCGAAAAGTATTGAGCTCCGCGTAGTTGTTCAAATAAGTCATCAATGCGCGGGAGTGGATATTTGTTCATGATAGTGATCTTGTTAAGTTATCGATAATCAATGAAAAGTTTCATTGATCCATATTTCTTCTTAACAAATAGAATAGGTTCTCTCCAAGGTGACACACTAGGGCGTATGAATCCCTTATTAAGATTCTCTTGGAGTTGCTTCTTTAATTCCTGAAACTCAATTGGGGTCATTCTATAAGGTGTCTTTGAAATGGGCATAGCACCCGGTATGAGTTCTATTGAAAACTCAACTTCACGATTTAGTGGAAGTCCTAGAAATTCCTCTGGAAAGACATCATAAAACTCCCGTACAATGGGAATATTATTAATTTTGAGTTTCTCTCTAACCATTTGAGATAAATAACCTTCATTTATTAGAATCAATACCCACATGATGAAAGAAATTTCCACTAGAAGGTTATACTCATCCTTGAATCGATAAATGATCATAGATTGATCAGGAATATGAAATGTGACTTCCCTTCTCTGGAAATTGATATGAGCACCATATAAAGAAATCCAATCCATGCCAAGAACCACATCAAATTCCTCTATAAAAAGGATCACAAGATTTGCAGGAAGCACTTTCCCACAAACTTCAATCGAAGAAGAATTGTAAACTTTTGATGCGACTGTTGTGATATTAAGAGTTTTTATAGCTAACTCAATATCTAATTACTGAGGTAATATATCAATACCCTTAAAAAATTCTTCAGAAATAAAAGAGTGGGTGGATCCAGAATCAAATAAAACATTTGCTACTTTAGAGTGGATGGTAAGTGTACCTTTCACCACTTCATTATCATACTCCAAATCACCGATAGTAATTGCATGTGACTTTCCTTTTTCTTTGACCTTAATAGTTTATTGATGTCGATCATCATCCATAACCCTTGGATTAGGGAATTGATTAGAATAATTCCCCAATTCCTTGCACTTGTAACATTGAAGTGTAGGAGGTTCATTCTGTGTATCCCTTTCTTTGTTCGCATTATTATACATCTTTTTCCCATTACATAGACATTAAATTTCCCGATGACCTTGTTTTCCACACTTAAAAAATTTAATTGTCCCTTTAAGACAATTCCCTCCATGTTTCTTTCCACACTTTGAGAATAAAGGAAAACTCATCTTCTTTTCTAGGTGGTCTTTATATTTTCCTTTGAATTCAATTTTCCTTTTCTTATCAAACCCATATAACTGATGGGTTACTCCAAGCTTCATATCAACCTTGAGATCACATTGAACAATTTCCTTGTAGCTATTGAAGTCCCTTATGGATAATGCCCTTTGGAGACTTGGTTATAAGCCACTAAAGAATTGATTGATCTTACTCTCAGGTGGGATAATAATCCCAGAAGCGTACCTTTCAAGTCTTGTAAAATTTTCTTCATAGGTACCAAAAAATTCATCATCCTTTTGCTTCAGTTCAAGAAACTCTTTATCCATGTTTGTTTGAAGAATATGAGGGAAGTACTTATTGAAAAATATGTTCTTGAACTCATCCCATTCCATAGACTCAATTTCATCCACTTGCCATGTATAATTAACAAGATTCCACCATTGATCAGCTTCACCTTCCAAACACTATACTGCTAAGATGGCTTTATCATATTCAGAACATTGCAGGACTGAAAATATCTTTTCTGTGGTACTGATTTATTGTTCAGCCACTAATGGATCAGAATAACCGTTGAATGAATTTGGATACTGCCTCATAAAGGATTCAACAGAATGCTTCTCTTTCCTTTGCTCGTTTGGAAGGATTTCCTGATTCATAGCTTGAGAAATTTGTGTGATCATGGTAACAAGATTTTTCATTCCAGCTCCCATAACATTTATTTGCTCAGGGGGACAATCATTACATCACCCGTCGCATTCAGAATTAACACAGTTCCTTCAGGTTCCAACCATTGACTAAAACCAATAAGCATAGTGTGAGAAACACTAATCAAAATAGGAAAACCACATAATCAAGAATAAAATTTAACACTTTAGGTATTATCATTGGTTATTCATGGACATTTCTAAAACACTAAGATTGTGTCCTATGCTTATACATATCCTTAGGGTTCTTACTAAGGCTTTCACATCCTAGTTTCCAAAGGCTAACATAACCTTCCTCTGATACCAACTATAACAAACCATACTTTACATACATTGTTATTAATTCAGAATTGAAGCATATTTATTAAAACATATAACAGAATCATGATAGGGCTATATACGTATAGTGTCTTTAGAAACTAGGAAACATAAACAAATTTTTCATAAATAATCTACATTGTCTCCCATTTATTTCATCATATCTAGAGTCCCTTTTGGCATATCCAACTTAATACCCTTCTTCCTAACCTAGGGAAAAGAAAACATACAAAGTATGAGATCAAATTATAAATAAGGGAAACAAAGGAAATATAAATCATATCATATCCATACACACATAATCATAGAAAATCATTTCATATTAGTCAAGACTCATTTCCAAGACCATCATAGCGGACAAAGTCCATTACTGAACCGAGTTCACTCCTCGTTCCAGCCCTATATCACTGAACTAGATTAACTTTTCATTCCATTCATGTCTATCTCATGAGATATAAATCCTTACCCAATGCATTGGAGGTAGATATAGGTCCCACCCATCTCATAATGAAACCATTCTTAGGTGTGCCACAAAATCATAAATCATACAACATAGCATAACCCATGTAATAAAAATGGGATTCTTAAACATCATGCCATCATAACATAATCCATATATGATAAAGGACTTCATAAAAATAATTCCATCATAACATAATAAAATCAATGTAATAATTGGTATATAAACCTAACCCTATATCATCTTATATGGAAAATAATTTTGATAAAACACTTGAACTCGGTTCTTGAGGAAAATATCCTTTCTTCTTCAAAATCATTTTCTTTTCTCAAAATGACATACAATTTTAAAAGAAATGAATTCTTTTTGAAAATAATAATGAAATCTTTCATAGTAATCTTCATGGAAATAAGACGTTATGAAACCAGAAAAATCCATTCATTCCGTATAAGTTATAAAAACATTCTCCACATACTTTTTTTAGAAAAGTCAAAAAGTACCTTGTGTGGTAAACAAAAGAAAGATTCCTTCCATACAATGTGGTAAAATTCAAAAAAGGGTAAGAATGAGTTTAAACATACATTTAAGAGTAGTAAACACTTTATGAAAACATTTTTATAAAACATGGACATGGATGATAAATATAACCCTAGTAAATACTTACGAATAAACAATTTCGGATAAGAAAGAGATTGGAATAATTATCCCATACCTTAGGTTTGATATGCTTTTTGTGTATCTAAACCTCCTGTATAATGATTTAAATAATGTTAAGGATCTATTGAAGAACCGTAATTATTTTTATGATAACATTTATGATCATATTTTTATCCTTTTGTTAGTAACATTTCATTATTACTCGTTGTTTGGGTATTAACTGATTTATTTTCATACGTATGTTTTGTCAGATAAGTTCATATTCCTCTTTTTAGGTTATAATTATATCATTTACTGAATAGTATTATTATAATATATATCAGATTTATTCATTCAATTATTTTATATAATCATGGTTTAATGAAGACTATGTAGAACGAATCTCATCGCACCGTGGAGACGGTAAGTCGTACGTACGCACAAGCGACGATATTGTTCCCATAATTATTCAATGGTATTGGAGTGGATGATAGAATATCTCAGAATTAGTATCATGTTATAATAACAATACATAGTTATTCTTTACACCATTATACCCATCCAAGTAAGGTGGTGATGGAAAACATATTACACGATGGCATGGAGACGGTATTTCGTACGTACGCACGCGCGGTGATTTAGTTTTCCGTAGGATAGATATAAGGAGAAATGGGGTTGTTTCATATTTATAAAAACAAATCAGTATATGAGTGATACTGATGTTATTACTTTATAATTAAACAAATAAATAAGAGGATGTGTAAGAAGAAATAAATTTTAAACAATCGGTAAAGGATATTACCTCTTCTTTGACGCTCCTCTTCTAAACCTCCTCTTAGGGCAATAAAGTTTGCCTTTGAAAAAAACCAGGACCTCTAGTATGTTTATAGGGAAGTGGAGAAGAGAAATGTAAAGTTTTTGTCTGAGCTTGAAGGCTCAAAATGTTGTGAATATGAGAGGGAGGAGGTTCCCTTTTATAAGAGTGGAGAGGGCACTTTTTGAAACATCTAAAATATTAATTTATAATAAACCCAAACCCCACCTAAAAACATTTAAAATGATTTTAATTTAAATAAGAGATGGGATAGTGTTTTAATATCATCTTACAATAAAATTTAGACATGTCGGTAATTTATTTTAAACCTTAACAACTTGATTTATCCTTATTTAATCTATTTAATTTTATTTGTGGTAATAATATTCTAAATTTTAAGTTGGTATAAATAATTAATTATGTGTTGTTAATTTTTCATAATTTGATACTTTATGACATTTTTTACCATATAAATTTCAATTTTTAAATATTTTTGTGATTTTTAAACAATTTAATAATATGTTATTTTTATAAAATAACAATAGTGTCAATTTTGACACTATTCATTTATTTGAATTTAAATAAAATACAAACTGAGGATATATTTAAACAAAAATATTAAATAGATAAATAAGATGTCTTATTTATCTAGAAAATTAGTGGATCATTTTAAATATTTCATATAATATTTGTTTTAATATTTTAAAAACCATTTATTTGATATTTCAATCAATAAAACAATTTCTACATCACTATTGTGTCATCATTAATGATAATTTTTTAATCCCTAAAAAATATTAATAAATTCACATGATGTATATAATTTTATTGTATTTATGGAGACTATTTATGTTCATTGTTTTATGAAGTTTATCACCAAATTAAAATTATTACACTTATAATATATAAGAGAGTGACATGTTGTCACTTTCTTTGGTTTTAATAATAATTACATCATTTTCATTGTCAAAAGTCCATGAAATTAATCTATTACGACCCTTAGGTGATATGGGTCGACTTATATTCATCCAATAGAATTTTTCCAGGTGTTAAGTTAATTTTATAATATTATTTTTACCCTTAACTGCCTGATTTACCTTTAACTATGGTAAATAAAATTTATCGTAGTTACTATTTATAATGCCCAAAAATAAAAAGTAGACTATTAACATAATTTGTATCTACTGATTATAAATATGGAATCCATTTTTTCAAATTCAATACACAAAATATTCAGAAATTAATTTAAAAATTAATCATGTTATCGAGAAAACGAGTTTTAAATTTTAAAACATTGCAAAAGATTGAAATGTTTATAACTATGAATTCAATGTAAAATTAATGATAATGACAAAAATTATATTAAATGGTAAGAATATATTCTATTAATACTTTAAAACCATTAAATTTTATAATTTAACCATATAAATTATCTTGATGAAAAAAAAATTTAAGAAAATTTAGCGTATTTTTACTATTCATCAAAATATGAAAGTTGTTAGAAAAGTATCAAAACTTTATAAAATGTAAATTTTTATATCATAATTAAAAATAAAGAGTGTTTATTTTTTCAAAATTAACTCATAAACTTTTCAAAAATTATATTTAAAATGGTTGCGCCATCAAAAGGTGGAAAAATTACATTTTTTAAAGAAAAAAAATTCTTTTATCCGAAAAATTGATTTTTTTTCTCATATAATATATAAGATGAATTATAATGTTATATAAAATTAAAAATGTGGTTAATAATATTTATAACGTCTAGTTTATATAATATTTTAATAACATATTGTTGTTTAGTGAAACTTGGTATTGCGTACAATGCAAGCTATCGAGGAAGGTTTCTCTTACGTGTAACGCAAGCCATGCCAGTGTTGCGAGTAGTGAAAGCTTCCTTTGGTGTTACATATAACATAAGACATAAAAATATATTTATCATAAAATCTCAGGGTGTTACACTATTCTATACGATGTCCATTTTTTTCATTATCTAAAACAATATTAAAAAAACATGAATTATTTTTCTTCATAAAAATATTCATAACATTCATCTTCACTTATTATTTTCTCTTACACATCCTTACACCATGTGGAAAACTTTTCAAAAATATGGTATGAGCACAACATCTTAGTAAGGGATATAAAATAAGGAAAGGAAACATTAGTTCAATAATACTTATAAACACATGGAATCATAATTTTCACCTATAAAACATAAGCTCTTAAACATAACTCATAAAATCATAAGGCTCATATAAAACTTCATAAAAATCATAAAACATAAAGGTAACTTGTAGAATCTATATAACACTTACCTTGAAGCTTTCACAACTACATAGGGAGTAACCTTCATAATTACATTTGGAATACCCATCATTGTAAATTCTCTAAATATCTTAGGATAATCCTTATTGTTTATCTCTATCATGTTACACAATTCATTGGAGATCGATCATGGGCTCACCCACCCTCAGTTTATCACAGAACCACCTGTATACATAAGTAATGACCAACAACCATAACATAGTCATAACACATAAAAAATTCATAAAAAATAACATTTCCACTTTGCAATCATAAAATACCATTTAAAAATTATGATATAATAAGTCTATTTTCAAAACCATTTTCAATACAAAAATACCTTAAAAGGTAATATGGTATTTACTTTTCTTTTAAAAATATTACAGCTTGTAGAAGAAGCCAAATACCAAATAATGGTCATGGTGGCAGAAAGGTTGTTGTCACTACATATGTTGAAAAAAATTCCTTTAATTCATATAAAAGATATTCATTTTGAAAATTGTTGAATGAAAATAAAATTAAAAGGGGTTGATTACACACCATATAAAATAAGGTGGTTTATATTATCGAAATACACCTCAATGAAAGGATATTGAACGAAGTCTCGTACCTTGGATCTTACTTATCTGGTTCATTGTTTATCTTATTGAATAATAAAATTAGGTTAATTTATACTTTCTTTATAACATTTTTCACGTTTATTATTCCCTTTATATCACTTATTACCAGGTTATATCAATTAGTTAATTATTTGAGTTCATGTCGAATGTTTTATTGATATTCGGTACTTGATTCAAAATTGAACATGGTATGATTTCACTATTCCATGTGTTCATAAGTGCATAATATATAGAATAAAATTAATTAAATTATTATCATCTTTATACACAAATTATACCTTTAAATCAAACCATGAAGTGTGGTCATGAAAAATGAACAACATTATAATCATGGAGACGTTAAGTCGTACGTACGCATGAATAAAGTATTCCATTTTTTATTGATCATTATAGAATAAATTTAAGTATTATTTAATCTTTCCAAAATTATTATAACATAATTAATATGATATTAATAATTTATCTATATTTATATATATCATAAAAGTTATATAACAAATAAAAATGGATCACATCACTATATAGAGAAGATAGTTCACACGCACGCACGAATGATGTTATCATTTTTATGCGATTATAAAGTAAGATTGTAATTGATATATTATTATCCAATAATGATTAATATGTCATTAATATCACATATTAATATTAATTCCATTATTATAACTAGTATTTATATATGGTTATGAAAAATGATTTAGATCAATTAGTGGAGGTGATAATAAACATGTATGCGCGAACAATTAATCCCTTTCCCATTTGATGGAGGTGGAGATGGATTTAGGTGATGATATTAACATAATAACATATCATTATATTTATTATACTATGTTTATTATCTCATTACAATTGGAAGATACTTTAATTAAGTGTAATAATAAATAAAATAGAAATACTTAAAGAAAACGATACCTCTTTTTCGGTTGATCGACCCTAAAGAACACCTCAACACCAATAAGAATGGTGTTATATCTCAAATAAGGCCTCAAAAATGTGGGGAGGGATTATATAAAATGTTTTAGGAATATTTTGTACAAACCAAATGGATTTTTAAGTGTGATAATTATTTAATAGTGGGTATCTTTTATACGATATGGGAGGGGCACCCTTGGAAACTCTTAAAATGTTAAATTGATATAAATTAATTTTTTAATCCAAATGATTTAAAATAGAGATATATAAAAGATAAGATGAGTATATTCCAATATAATATCATCAAATAATTTTTATGCATGTATTTATTTTATTTTAAACTTTATATTTTTTGTTTACCCTTAATTATTTTCATTTAATTTTAATTGTGGTAACAACATTTTAAATATTAAAACGCTATGAATTTTATCTACATGGGGTAAATTTCCCATAATTGGATACTTAATGATCTTTTAGAACTTATAATATTAAATTTGGTATTTTAAAATATTTTTATGATTTTTCAATAATTTAATAATTTATTATTTTTATAAAATATCAATTATGTTAATGGTTACACTATTCATTTCATTGAATTTAAATAAAATTAAAATATAGAGATAGATTCAAAATAAACCATTAAATAGACTTATAACATGTAATATTCACCTATAAAATTATTGTATGGTATAAATTATTTAATATAATATTTATTTTAATATTTATAATATCATTTTTTTTATTTTTTCATTAATAAAGAAATCACTACATCATCGTTGTGCCATAATTAAATTTAATTATTTAATATCAAAAAATTATAAATAAAATACCATGATTTAGGTAATATTATTTATATTTATAATTACTATTTATTTTATAATATATGAATTATATAACCCCATGTTAAAAAATGTTTAAGAATAAATTTCATAATTATAATATTTTTGCCTTTACTTTAAGTTAAATGTTATAAATGTCATAATCACACACAAGAGGCTCAAAAAGGACACATTTTTATAAAAAGGGTTCTATTTTTGGGATATAACTCATCCAATAAAATTATTAAAAGTGTAATAGTAGTTTTATAATATTATAATATTATTGTTACCCTTATTTACCTGATTTAAACTTTAAATGTGGTAAATAAAATACTAAAATTATTGTTCAAAAAAATTATTTTTCCCCTATTAAATAAAAGTTTTAATAATTATTTCAACAATATATTTTAGTTTTTGAAAATTAAATTCAGAGAAGTGGAAAAATTAAATTTAACATTAATCTCGTTATCGAAATGGGAAAACGGGTTTTTTTAAAAGTAAAAACCATCAAAATATTGACATGTGTTTATATCAAATTTCAATTTGAAATTACTTAAAATAACCAAAATTTGATTAAATGATAAAAACATAATCAAAATATACGTTAAAAATAATTCAATTAATAAACTAACAATACAAATAAATTAGATTAAAAGACAGTTTGGAATTAAAATGCAGTATTTTTTACTATTCATTAAAATATGAATTCTATCAGAAAAAAAAATCAACCAAAGTAAATTTATATGTCCTTATTAAAAATAATAAATTTATTTTTTCAAATATAACTTATAAAATTGTCAAAACCCATTTTTAAAATGGGTTCTCCATCAAAAGGCCATAAAACTACATTTTTATAAAAACGCTCATTTTATCCGTAAAATTTAATTTGATCTTATATAATATATAGAAAACACATAAGATTAATTTTAAATATTATATTGAATTATTATTTCATTAATATAACCTATCAAGAGAGGTTTTATTTTTTTATAAACATAATTATTTTCACTTAAATTGTTTTTCATAAAAACGCATCCTTTATATTCAATTAGTTTTTATTTACATTTATAATTAAATTTATAACTAATGAATCATTATATCCACTTGTGTAAAAAATATTTTCATAATTTAGTTAATATAATTCATTCCTTCCTTTCTAACGGTTATGCGATAACTACAAATAATAATATTAATAATATATTATTTTTTTAGTATAACTCAGTCATGTGTGCAATATAAGATTTCAGAGAAACCCATTGTTCTGTATCGAGTATGCTATCAAACATATAATCCCTTTTAAAGTAAAATTATTACCAAATTCATAAATTTTAAAAAATCTGAAAAATTCTTATTCTATAATTAACTAGGATGTTTCATTTCATATCTAGTAGATTTTACAAATCGAGAAGGGAAGCATGAAAGTGGTGGAGTATTCATCGAGGTTTACTAAACTCACGATGTACCCAATAGATATGGTTTGAGATCAGTTCTTCAGATCTTGGACCATTTAGAGGGGTCTTCATAGATACATCTGATCCAGTATTATCCCTCTATAAATTCCTATATCTGTTGGGGTGTTAGAGTGAGCTTTTGTGGTCCAATGTTTTTTGGTTCTGAAGTTACAGTTGATAGTTGTTAGAAGTGGTAATGCAGGAGATGAGACCTCGGTAGCTAGGAGATGAAATCAGTCTCAGAGTCTTGGGAATGGGATACTTTTTAGGAGGAGGTCTCAGGATATAGCATTTATAATACTAGGCTCAGAGGGTGGGTCTAGTCAGCAAAGAGAGAGGCGGTGCTACACATGTGACAGAAGGGGACATCACACCTAAGATTTTCTGACCCAACATAAAACTAACAGAGAGACCCTAGATGGGCCACTGAGGTAGAGATAGTGGTTGGAGCAAGTAGGTACAGAGGATGGAGTATGTGGAATATGATCTAGTAGATTAGCATGAGGTTGTTTACATTTCAACATGTTATCGCCACCACCCCTAGGTGGTCCACACCGGGTTCTAGGATTTGGAGAACAGTGGTGGGGACAGGTGCAGGCAATCGAGGCTTACGACCCAGAGGCACCAAGAAGGAATCTATGGATGATCTTTGTCTTTTCTACCTTATCTTTAGTATTAATAGACACGTGTTCTAGTCATTCCTGTCTCACCACATATCTTTTTTGGGACATAGAGATTACGACTGAATTGTTTACTCGACCATTACGCTTGGATACACCTAATACAGATGACTTAGTGATGACACACTTGTGCTAATAGTGTGACCTGAATCTTGGAGGTGAAATTTTATGTTGGAATCTCTTAGTAGAATTTTGGAGGCCTTATGAATTCATTCCTGGTATGTATTTTCTATCTATAGTTCATGCCCAATTTTTCTATTTTAAGAGAAGGGTGTGGTGTTTCCAGAGCAAGAAAACTAGGTTTTCCATTCTTTTTAAAGAAAAGGAAACCCTTGGAGTGAAGGATAGAATTGTGTATAGGAGGGTACAACTGCCTAATCATCATTTAGATAGACTAACCCTAGGTGTGGTGGATGTTATCAGTTCCCAATTTCCTACAGTGGTGGAGGATTATTAGTATGTCTTTCATAGATATCTTCTAAGCTTTCCACCTCGTCAATATATATACATATGCATTGATATACACCCCGAGAAGACACTGATATCTATGTCAAAATATCATATGTCTCTAGAAGATCTCTGTGAGCTGATGGTGCAATTAAAGGACTTTTAGAATAAGGTCTTCGTGAGATCTAGTGTTTCACCTTAGGCGGCCCCAGTTTTGTTCGCAAAGAATTTGTATGGGAACTTGAGATTGTGTGTGGACTACCACCATTTGAAAAAGGTGGCTATGAAGAACAAGTATACTCCTACAAGGATCGTGACCTATTTGATCAGTGGATAGGGGAATAATGGTTCTCAAATATTGACCTCATGTCTGGCTATCACTAATTGTGAGTATGGGATGAGGATATACATAGGACATCATTCAGATGTCACTACGGTCACTATGACCACTTGGAGGTTTGTAATGGCTTGGACCTCTCCAGCCCATTCCTTAGTCTAAAATAAGTTCACAAAGTGTTCTGGAGGGTAGAAGGTACTTTTCTCACACTTTTCAAAATTTTGTAACTACACATCGTGTAGTGTGAGTATATTCTATGTACCACCTTTCTGGGTATACCCCGTGTTGAATTCGTGTCCTTGCCATGTGAAATAAATGAGTACATGCCTTTTATCCCATACTACACACCATGTAGTTCCTCCCCGCGTATGTGTTACCCTCAAACCGTGTGTTGACCAGTCAACGGCCGTGTTCTGTGTTGAAGTCGTTTCCTTGCCATGTTAAATAAATGAGTACACGCCGTGTAGCCCATACTAAATGTCATATAGTTCCTCCCTGTGTCTGCGTTGCCCTCAAACTGTGTGTTGACCAGTCAACGACCATGTGCCGCGTTGAAGGCCATGTTGGAATCCGTGTGGTGACCGTGTGAAATGGCCGAGTACACGCCGTGTACTATAAATTACACACTGTGTATTTTAGTTTTTCTCACCTATAAAAGTAGGGTACCTCTCCTCCTTTTCAAAGCATCCCTCTCCTCCCCTCTCCTTCGAGCAGAGCTCTCCCAAGAGACTTTGAAGCTCTTTTCTTCCATAAATTCTTCGTCCGAGCTCCTATTTATGATCCGTTAGTGACCACCAGATTATAACAACTAGGCAGAACTTCTAAGCTTGGAACTGTTGCTTCCCATCGGCCTTTCCTTCCCAGCTTCCAACCGAGGAGGTTTTGCCGGGTTTTTTCAGAAGCGACAGACACCGACGGACGTCTTCTAAAGTTGATCTGGGGGAGCATTGTGATCAGAACCTTTTGAGGTAGGGATCTTACCTTCGTCTCTCTAAATTGTGCATCATGCAGGGTGAGTGTCCTCTTGTTTATGTGAAACACGTTTGAACCGGTTTAAAAAAGATAATAACTAGCTTATATAACGGGGAGGAGAAGTTTGTGAATGCAGTTACATTATTTATATCCTATTATATTATGTTGTGAATTGAATAGGCTTATGACTACTGAAAAACACGGTTGTTGGGGGCCTTTGATTGTGCAATTAAATGCTGCCCTATCTTTCTAGACCATTTATGGATGGAAAATTTTTTGAATGTGAAAATTGGTTAATCACGTAATGTTGGATGATTAAATTCCTAGAACCCTTGTGTGATCACCCCAGTTGAACAAACTAAAATAATAAACATGTGGGTACTGATTAGGGTTTATTTTATGTGAAGGGGGTGTTTTGTGGGTTGTTGTGGATCGAGTGAGCAGCGGGGCTGCGGTTGGCTTGGTTGTGGGTTGGTGTGAATGCTATGTTGGTGATGAGCAGCGGGGCTATGATAAATGTTATCAAGGGATGATGATGTATGAGTTTTGGTGTGTTGTGGTTATGGTGGTTGGCAGCAGGGCTGCAAGGATAGAATTGAATGTGAACGAACTTTGGGTTGTGAATAATAAATAAAAGTGGAAGAGTCAATGAATGGTGAGGTATAGTAATGGAACGGGAATAATAATCAATGGGGTTGGTTGGTAAATAAGAAGGGATTTGTTTGTGTTGCTTGTGGTTTCATAACTTGATTTTTGGATGGCAGGGATATTTTTTACAAATGATCGATGTTCTTGGTTGTGGATAATTTCCCAGTAGTTAAGGAACTAATTAACTAATTCTGTTGAAACATGAAAACCTAAATGGGGTTGGGGTTGTTTGTTGTATGCATGCTTCGAAATAGCAGTGCCGAGGCATGTGCTAAGTTTCTCTGTTTAGAATCCATAGGTTGGTCTGTGTGTTTGGTATATATATATATATATATATATATATCTGTATCTTTGTTTTTTGTCGCACCCAACCCATGTTGAGCACTTAGTGCCGAACACTTCCATTTCATGGGAGATGGTGTTTTTCCCCTTAGTCACTATCTCCTTCCTGCTTCTTCTTTCATAGGTTGTGATGGCTTAACGCGACCTTACACCCAAGACTCTTTGGGTAGGTTTCTATTGGGGTGGTTTTAGCCCAAGACTCTTTGGGTAGGTTTACTTTTTTCCCAAGAATCTTCAGGATGAGGCCCAGGTGTGTGCGGGCGGGATATGCGGTTGTGAGGCCCAGGTGTGTGAGGGCGGGATATGCGGTTGTGAGGACCAGGTGTGTGCAGGAAGGATATGTGGTTGTGAGGCCCAGGTGTGTGCGGGCAGGATATGCGGTTCTGAGGCCTAGGTGTGTGTGGGAGGGATATTTGGTTGTGAGGCCCAGGTGTGTACGGGCGGGAAGAGTGTGGTGGCATCAGGACGTTCGCCGTTAGGAATAGCATCTAACTAGTGGGAAATGGTTCAGGGTACCCAATACTCTTATTCTTATATACTAATACTACCTGTTGTTTTGTGTTTTTGGTGAGCGTGGTTGGTGAGGTTGGGTGGATAGAATTCCTTGATAGGTTTTGATTTCTTCTGTTGTTCTCATGGGACATTAGGATGTCTCCTTACTTGTGCATGAGAGCTTTAGGTTTCCCTACTGAGTATACTTGTATTCTCACCCTACATTTACTTTCATGTTTCCATTACGACTACCAGGGTCATGGGGGACCCTACTAGTCAGGACAGTTGGAGTTTTGCAGTTCTCTCTACTCTTGTTTCTTTTGGTGTTGTACTTTTGAGATTTCTTGTACTTATACCTTGATTCAGAATTGTTTAAACATGCATGTGGGATTGGTTTGGTTTGGTTTCCATTTACTTGTTCTTTTTTTCTTTTGGTGTTTGACTCGTCCTATTTCCAGATCTTAGATAATAAAAAGGTAATTCCTCTCATATTTGTAAAAAAATCATACCCTTGGTTCTAGTCGCCTCCCTGAGGCCTACTGGAGGTGGGACTTGGGGGTCATTATCTCCCTTTCACCATTTCCAGCTCAGGAGGGTCATCTTTGGTGGAAGGGGGTCATGAAAGAATAGTATCAGAGCTGATGGTTGAGAGATAGGATGGAGTTTAGAGCTAGGCACAGTGAGGATTGCATGGGATTTTAGGGCAACAGTGTTGGCTGATCTTGGTGTGTGACATAGGCCAGGGAAGACCGGCTAGGACAAAAGATTTTAGGGGCCCCCGTGATCTGATGCAAGGACTCTGAGCCAACCAAACAACCAAGTGTGACTACATTGATTGCAGGGTAGATACCCTAGGGAAGGTACATGAATCATCATGATTGTGTTTTACTTGATTTGGGTGTTCTGGGAGAGAAATTGAAATAAAATGATAAAATAAAACCTTGAGAAATTTCCTTACTACTTGGGCTTAGGTGATCCTTGTTTACCATACAGCTATGGCACCTGGACGACGTCCCCGGGTGACTCAGATGGCCGAGGCCTAGAAGATTCAGGCGGTCGATCAATTGAGGATCGACTGAGAGGAGGAATATGGATAGTGGCAGAAGACTCTCCATTCTTTCTAGCGGTAAACCCTCAAGAAGTATGAGGGTAGTACATCAGATATGGAGACTGATGGGTGGATTGAGGAGCTAGGGATTGCTTTTACTTTGATCCGTGCTCCAAGGGAGTACTGGGTTCCCCTAGCAGTCAGTCAGCTGAGAGGTGCGGTGCTACAGTGGTGGACGCTCTACCTTGGGGAGAGGTCAGAGGAAGAGGTTCTGTGGGCTGACTTTGAGAAGGAGTTCCGAGAGGGATTCCATTCTTCCATGATCAAGGTGGAGAAGCGACAGGAGTTACTCTCCCTCCAGCAGGGGAGTATGTCAGTACGAGAGTTGTGGATCAAGTTCAAGGATCTCCTACGCATTACTTAGGATCTCTTTCCAGATGAGGAGTCTCAGGCGAGACGTTTAGAGGAGGCGCTTCGTCCTTCTCTCCAATATGTTGTCACCCCCCTTCACCCTTCCGGCGTACTTGGCAGTACAGAAGAAGGAAGAGGTTGTAGAGAGGATGCACTCGTAGTGAGGTTCACCACGTGAGGGGATCCATTTTGGTTCGTCGAAGGGGAAGGCAGTCAGTAGCAGGTCTCATGCGATGGGACCTTCCAGATTCAGGCCAGTAGGGAGCAGGCCCCAGTAGTTTGAGTTCAGATCTTCAGGTCGTTGTCCCTTTTTCATGATCCAAGGACCGAAGTGTTTCTCTTGTAGAGGTTTCGGGCACATTTAGAGTTGGTGCCCGACCCGAGCTCAGTACGGTTGAGGTGGGCAGGTTCAGCGCTCGCCTCAGCAACACCAGTTGCAGGTGAGGCCCTTCCAGTAGCAGCAGGACGCTGATCCTCCGAGGGACGACTTTTCAGGAGGATGCCGACCTCAGGGTGCTCCTTAGGGACCTCGACCAGGGAGTGGTCGGGGAGGTGGACGACATCAGAGAGGCACAGTAGCTGGGCATGGATAGTTGCACGCAGCAGAGTTGGAAGCTCCAGCAGGACCAGAGGTGGTGTGAGGTACGATTTGTTTGGTCAGTACTCTTGTTTCTGCCTTGTTCGATTCGGGAGCTTCGCACTCCTTTGTCTCACCTAGTCTAGCCCATGATTTGGGACTAGATATAGAGAGACCTTCCATACCCCTAATGCTGAGTACACCAGTTGGAGTCCATACCAGCCTATCTTGTGTTTGTCAGGGATGTGGGCTGACGTTGGGATCGCATCGATCTAGTGGGGACCTTATTTTGTTACAGATGCAATCATACGATGTCATCCTAGGCATAGACTAGTTGTTTTATTTTAGTGTCGTTATCGACTTCTTCTGAAGAAGATTTGTGTTCTCCGACGTGGATGGGCAGCGTGTATCTTTTGTTGGCGAGAAGATCTATCAGGTAGGAAGCTGACAAGTGAAGCCTCTCCTTTCCTTGTTAGGCTGGTTATCAGTGATTTCAGCTGATATAGAGATGATGGATTTCCCAGAGGTTGTTGTGGATTTCCTCGATGTTTTCCTCGAGGAGGTTGGGACTCTACCCCCCCCCCCTGACATAATTTTGAGTTCAGGATAGACTTACAGCCTGGTGCCCATCCAATTTCGATGGCCCCTTATCAGATGGAACCTTCGGAGTTGCGGGATTTGTGGATTCATGTTGATGATCTAATGGAGAAGGGTTCTGTTCAACCCAGCATGTTTCCATGGGGTCTCTAGTTTTGTTCGTGAAGAAGGCAGATGGTGGTCTCAGGTTATGCATAGACTACCAAAGGTTGAATCAGGTAACGGTCAAGAACCGTTACCCATTCCAAGGATAGATGATCTCTTCGACCAGCTGAGGGGAGCAGGTTGGTTTTCTAAGATTGATCTACGATATGGATATCATCAGCTGAGGGTAAAGGAAAGTGACATCTCGAAGACGGATTTCAGGTGCAGGTATGGGCACTTCGAGTTTGTAGTGATGTCGTTGGGAGTTACGAATGCACCAGCTATGTTCATGGGACTTATGAAATTTTTATTCCAAGAGTTTCTGGACCGGTTCTTCATTGTGTTTATCGATGACATCCTAATCTACTCAAGATCACAGGAGGAGCACGTTGAGCATCTCAAGGCAGTCTTGGAAGTCCTTCAACACCACCAGATTTATGGGAAATTGTCGAAGTGCAAGTTCTTGACGCAAGAAGTACACTTCATTGGGCACGTGGTGTCTCAGCATGGAGTGTTAGTGGAACCATCGAAGGTGGAGGTAGTTGTTTCTTGGGCATCACCCAAGAGCGTGGTAGAAGTTCATAGTTTTCTGGGGTTTCCAGGCTATTATCGGAGGTTCGTTTCAGACTTCTCTCGAGTTTTTGCTCCATTGACAACTTTGACTAGGAAGAACCAGGTCTTCTTATAGAGAGAGCAGTTCCAAAAATATTTTGATTACCTAAAATAATATTTGGTCAGTGCCCCAGTACTTAGGTTTCCAGAGTAAGGGTTGTTGTATGAGGTGTTTTGTGATACTTCTGGCCTTGGTTTGGGGTGCATACTGATGCAGAAGAAGGGCGTGATCTGTTATGGGTCTAGGCAGTTGCTCCCTCATGAGTGTAACTATGCCACCCATGACCTAGATCTTGTATTAGTAGTGTTCAATTTGAAATTGTGGCGACATTACCTCTTTGGGGAGCTCTTTGTGGTCTTCTCAGATCACAAGATCTTACGTTATATCTTCTCCCAGTGTGACCTGAACTTGCGGCAGCAGAGATGGGTCAAGTTTTTTCCAAGACAATGACTTCGAGATATCTTACACTGAAGGTAAGGTAAATGTTGTTGTTGATGCCTTGAGCAGGAAGTCACATAATGAAGTGGTTTAGGAGTCTGCTGATGCTTGGAGAGCAATGGGAGAGTTGGCTTCCTTGCACTTGGATGCAAGGGTAGAGGGTGTTAGAGGCTGTTTTTTTCAGATGACTGTGCAGTCCTCCTTGTTGTAGCGGGTGGAAGAGTCTCAGTGGGGGGACTCTGAGGAGGAAGTAATTCGGGATCGTGTCGATCAGGGAAACGCTCCAGAAGGATGGTCAGAGGACAGACGACATCAAATGATTTTTCATGGAAGGTTGTTTGTTCTGGAGGAGATGCGTGAGGGAGTTCTCCGTGAGTTCCATAGATCATCTTTGGCGATACATCCGGGAGTTTCAAAAATGTACTAAGGCTAGAGGGAACAGTTTGGGTGGCCCTGAGTGAAACGGGCAGTGGCAGAGTTTGTGGCTAAGTGCTTAGTGTGTCAGCAAGTAAAGTCTGAACACCGTGTTCCCAGTGGTTTGTTACATCCTTTAGATGTCCCCGAGTGGAAGTGGGATGACATCTCAATGGACTTTGTCACAGGACTACCTAGAGATCAGGGTGGTTGTGATGTTATCTGGGTAGTGGTGGATCGACTGACGAAATCGGCACACTTCATAGCAGTTAAGGAGTTAGGCCCGGTGAGTACCTTATCATAGAGGTACGTAGACGAGGTGGTGCATTTGCATGGAGTTCCGAAGACTATCATCTTTGATCGGGATACTCGGTTTACCTCACGAGTCTGGAGGGGGTTACAGTAGGCTTTTGGCACCCAGCTACGCCTTAGCACTGCTTTCCACCCCCAGACCGATGCGCAGATAGAGCGGACTATCCAGATTTTGGAGGACATGCTGCGGGTGTGCGTTCTGGATTTCGTAGGATCATAGGGGTGACACTTTCCTTTAGTAGAGTTTGCCTACAACAACATCTTCCACTATAATATTGGCATGGAACTGTTTGAGTCTTTGTATAGAAGACCCTGTCATTAACCCATTTGCTGGGAAGAGGTAGGTGAGACAGGTGCTCTTAGGCTAGAGGTAGTACAGAACACCAGAGAGAAAGTTAATCTTGTGCATGAGTGGATGAAAGCGGCTCAGGACCGACAGAAGTCTTATGCTGATCATCGGAGGAGGCCCTTGGAGTTCAAGGTAGGAGATCATGTGTTCTTAAAGGTTTCCCCTCGACGGGGGAAGCAGAGGTTTGGGAACGGGAGTAAGCTCTCCCCTAGGTTCATCTGACCTTTCGAGGTGTTGAGGTGGGTCGGCAAGGTGGCATATCAGTTGGCCCTGCCACCTCAGTTGGAGAAGGTTCATGACGTATTCCACATCTCCCAGCTTTATCGGTACTTACATGACGACTCTCACGTTATCGACTGGGGAGAGTTAGATATGGGAGACGACGTGACCTTCGAGGAATGACCAGTCAGAATCGAGGATTGTAAAGAGATGGTGCTCTATGGATGAACCGTCGCCTAGGTTCGTGTGTTGTGGAGGCATGGCGGCCTCGAGGAGATAACTTGAGAGAGGGAGGCCTAGAGTCACTCTCAATATTCGGAGTTGTTTTGACTTGTGTTTTTTCTTGTTCTTTTGAGAATTGTTTTGATGTTATACTCTGTACCTTTGATATATGGAATTCTTGGCTTTCCGGTTGTGAGACGTTTTGTTTCCTTGTTCTCTGGAAGTGTGTAACATGTTTGGATGTGTGGGGAAAGGTAAAAACCTGATCCTTAATCGAGACGCATTAATTTGGATGTGATTGAACCCGTACGGGCGAGTCAGTGCCGCCTAAAGTGGATAATATCTCGACATGGAATAAGGAATTCCCCAAACCATGTGTTCAGGCAGTGTGTTGGTTGTACGGTGTTGGGGGCAGTGTAAGTTGGAAAATCCTAATATATGGAAGTGGGAAGACACAATCCTTAATTGAGACGCATTAATGCAGAACCGATTCAACCCGTGCAGGCAAGTCAGTGCCACCTAAAGTGGATAATATCTCGACATAGGAGAACTAATTACTAACACATATGATTAGGATTGTTGGATGAGTCCCTGTTATAACGAGATCCCTAAGAGGTATCTTGTTGGGTTCCTTTGGGTTGGTTTTGAATTCTTGGGGACGAGAATGTTTTAAGAGGTATCTGATGTAATGGTCTGGACCTCTCCGGTCCATTACTTTTTTGAAAATAAGGTCATGAAGTGTTCTGGAGGGTAGAAGGGACTTTTCCCACACATTTCAGAATTTTGTAACTACACGCCGTGTAATGTGAGTACACGCCGTGTACCGCATTGTCAGGTATACCCCGTGTTAAATCCGTATCCTTTCCATGTGAAATAAATTAGTACACGCCGTGTAGACCATACTACACGCCGTGTAGTTCCTCCCCGTGTATGTGTTACCCTCAAACCGTGTGTTGACTAGTCAATGGTTGTGTGCCGTGTTGAAGTTGTGTCTTTACCGTGTGAAATAAATGAGTACACACCATGTATCTCATACTACAGGCCGTGTAGTTCCTCCCCACGTATGCGTTACCCTCAAACCGTGTGTTGACCAGTCAATGACCGTGTGCCGCATCGAAGTCCGTGTTGAAATCCGCATGGAGACCGTGTGAAATGGTCGAGTACACGCCATGTACTATAATGTAGACGTCGTGTACTTCACTTTTTCTCACCTATAAAAGGAGGGGGCCTCTCCTCCTTTTCAAAGAATCCCTCTCCTCCCCTCTCCTTCGAGCAGAGCTCTCCTAAGAGATTCTGAAGCTCTTTTCTACCATAACTTCTTCGTCCGAGCTCCGATTTACGATCTGTCAGCGACCACGAAATCGTAACGACGAGGAAGAACTTCTGAGTTTGGAACTGTTGCTTCCCCTCGGCCTTTCCTTCCCAGCTTCCACCCGAGGAGGGTTTTCCGGGTTTTTCCAGAAGCGACGGACACCGACGGACATCTTTTAAAGTTGATCTGGGGGAGCGTTGTGATCAGAACCTGTTGGGGTAGGGATCTTACCTTAGTCTCTCTAAATTGTGCATCATGCGGGGTGGGTGTCCCCTTGTTTACGTGAAACACGTTTGAACCAGTTTAATAAATATAATAACTGGATTATATAATGGGGATGGTAATTTTGTGAATTCAGTTACATTATTTATATCCTGTGATATTATGTTGTGAATTGAATAGGCTTATGCCTACTGAAAATCACAGTCATTTGGGGCCTTTGCTTGCGCAAGTAAATGTTTCCCTATCTTTCTAGACCCTTTATGGATGGAAACTTTGTTGAATGTGGAAAGTGGTTAGTCTTGAAAAGTTGGCTAATTAAATACTTGGAACCCTTGTGTGATCACCACGGTTGAACAAACTGAAATAATAAACATGTGGGTGCTGATTAGGGTTTATTTTATGTGAAGGGGGTGTTTTGTGGGTTGTTGTGGATCGGGTGAGCAGTGGGGCTGCAGTTGTCTTGGTTGTGGGTTGGTGTGAATTCTATGTTGGTGATGGGCAGTGGGGCTGCGATAAATGGTATCAAGGGATGATGATGTATGAGTTTCGGTGTGTTGTGGTTATAGTGGTTGGCAGTCGGGCTGCAGGGATGGATTTGAATGTGAACAAACTTTGGTTTGTGAATAATAAATAAAAGTGGAAGAGTTAATAAATGGTGGGGAAAGTAATGGAATGAGAATAATAATCAATGGTTTTGGTTGGTAAATAAGAAGGGACTTGTTTTTGTTGCTTGTGGTTTCCTAACATGATTTTTGGATGGCAGGGATATGTTTTACGAACGATTGATGTGATTGGTTGTGGATAATTGAGCAGTAGTTAAGGAACTAATAAACTAATTCTATTGAAACATGAAAACCTAAATGGGGTTGGGGTTGTTTGTTGTATGCATGCTTCGAAATAGTAGTGTCGAGGCACGTGCTCAGTTTCTATGTTTAGAAACCATAGGTTCTGCTGTGTGTTTGGTATATATATATATTTATATCTTTGTGTTTTGTTTCACCCCACCCATGTTGAGAACTTAGTGTCGAACACTCCCATTTCATGGGAGAGGGTATTTTTCCCTTTAGTTACTAGCTCCTTACTGCTCCTTCTTCCATAGGATGTGATGGCTTCAGGCGACATTACACCTAAGACTCTTTGGGTAGGTTTTGATTGGGGGGTTTTACCCCAAGACTCTTCGGGCAGGTTTACTTTTTTCCCAAGAATCTTCGGGATGAGGCCCAAGTGTGTGCGGGCGGGATATGCGGTTGTAAGGACCAGGTGTGTACGGGCGGGATATGCGGTTCTGAGGCCCAGGTGTGTGCGGGCGGGATATACAGTTGTGAGGCCCAAGTGTGTGTGGTCGGGATATTAGGATGTGAGGCCCAAGTGTGTGCGGGCGGGATATGTGGTTGTGAGGCCCAGGTGTGTGCGGGCGGGAAGAGTGTGGTATCGTTAGGATGTTCGCCATTAGAAAGATCAGCTAACTAGTGGGAAATGGTGTGGGGTACCCAATACTCTTGTTCTTATATACTACTACTACTTGTTGTTTTGTGTTTTTGGTGAGCGTGGTTGGTGAGGTTGGGTGGATAGAATTCCTTGCTAGGTTTTGGTTTCTTCTGTTGTTCTCACGGGACATTAGGATGTCTCCCCACTTATGCACGAGAGCTTTAGGTTTCCATATGAATTATACATTTATGCTCACCCTATGTTTACTTTTAGGTTTCTAGGAGGACTACCAGGGCCGTGCGGGACCCCAATAGTCAGGAAAGTTGGATTTTTTGCAGTTTGTTGTACTCTTGTTTCTTTTGGTATTGTAATTTTGAGCATTCTTGTAATTGTACCTTGATTCATAATTTTGTAAACATGCATGTGGGATTGGTTTGTGTTTGTTTCCATTTACTTGTTCTTTTTTGTGTTTGACTCATCCTATTTCCTGATCTTAAATAATAAAAAGGGTAATGCCTCCCATATTTGTAAAAACTCATACCCTTGGTGCTAGTCGCCACCTCGGGGCCTACCGGAGGCGGGACTCGGGGGTCATTATCTCCCTTTCACCATTGCCAGCTCAAGAGGGGCATCTTTGGTGGAAGGGGGTCATGACAAGATGCCCATTGGAATGAAAAATTAACTAAAAGTGTACATGGGTATCATGAATAGGATTTTACAACCTTTCTTATACATGTTCATAGAAGCCTTCATCATCAATATCCATGTGTACACGGATTATGAGGAGGAGCATGCGATACATAAGGATAGTTCTAGACAAACTCTTGGACCACCATCTTGAAAAAAATCCCTCGAAGTGTCAGTTCTGGATACATCTGTTCCACTTTCTAGGACACATTATCTTAACTGATGTAGTGGCAGTGGACCCAGCCAAGGTCGAGGTAGTGTTATCATTAGATCCTGCTAAGAGTGTAGTGGAGGTGTGGACCATCATTTGGTTTGTAGGCTATTCACAAAGATTCATACCATATTTCTATAAGACATCATCACCCATGATAGTCTTAACTTGAAAGGTGAATAGTTTAGTTTGGAGAGAGAAGTTCTAGTATTTTTTTAGCAGTTGAGTAGATGTTTGATGAGCTCTCCAATCTTGAGAGTTTGGGAGGAGGGTGTCGAGTACATAGTGTTATGTAATTCATTAGAAACCTGTATTGTTTGTATTCTAATACATAGGAAATTAGTGACTACTTATGGTTCATTACAATTGAGACCAAATAAGAAGAACTACGTGGCCCATGATCTTGATTTAGAATACATAGTCTTCACTTTGAAGATGTGGTGACACGACTTGATGGGAGAGAAATTTATCATCTATTCCAATCACAAGAGTATCAAATATATCTTCTATCAAAAGGATAATAACATGAAATATAGTATATGTCTATAGTTTCTCTAAGATTATGAATTTGGAATTGTCTACACTCATGGGAAGGGGAACATGGTGGAAGATGCTCTTAGTGGGAGATCTAGTTTGCAGCTGCTGAGTGAGGTGTCTGAGTAGTTGGTCTGGTTGTAATTATCCTTTGTGGATGGAGATGGAGAAAATTACCTATATTTGATGGTTTTCACCCATACACTCTTACAATGAGTCACGAAGGCACATATTGGGGATACAAACTAAGAGACCATACAAGCTCAGATATCCACAGGTCATGCTCATGATGGATCTTCTAACAGTGGGGAGCATATCATTTCTTTCATAGGTTGAATGAGGGTACCAGTGGCGTTGTGAGAGGAGGTTTGGATATATTTTTATCTATATACTTTGTTGGTATATCCACGTGTGGAAAATATGTACCAGGGACTCCCATGTTAGTTTTCATGGCTAGTGATGAAGAAGGAAGTTGCAAAGTTTTTCTCTTGATGTCTTACTTTTCAACAATTAATGGTTGAGCACCAAGATCTCGTGGGTTGACCCATCCCCTTGAGGTTCCTGAATGGAAGTGGGATGGGATATCTTTGGAATTCATGATGGGGTTACCACAAAGGTCTAGGGGACATGATTCCATCAAGGTGATCATAGACTGACTCCATGGAGTTCCATTGAAAGTTATTTTTGATTGTAATGTTCTATTTACATCCTAGTTTTAGAAGGTACTACAAGATGCATTTGAAACTAGTTATGATTGAGCACAATATTTCACTCACAAACTGATGGACATACAGAGCAAACTATCCATGTTCTAGAGGGCACGATATGATCTTCTATGTTAGACTTTGTCCATAGTTGGGAGGATCACCAATAACTTGTGGAGTTCATGAATAAAAATATATACCATTCCACAGGCATGGAACTATTTGAAGCTTTTTATGGGTGACCATGTAGGTCACCACTTTGCTAGACTGGCCCAAGAGAGTCAGCACTTATGGGACCGAAGTTGGTGTGAGCTACAACAGAGAAGGTTAAAATCATCCAGGAGCAGATGAGGAATGCACAGAGCCTTCATAAGTCTTATAATGATAGGATACATAGGCCTTTGGAGTTTGATTAAGGAGAGCATGTGTTCTTACAGGCTTCACCTTAATGTGGACTATAAGGATTTGGATGGGGTGGCAAGTTATCTCTAAGGTTCATTGTCCCTTTGTAGAAAATGTGTAGAGTTGGTGAGGTGGTGTATCACCTGCCTCTACCTCCACAGTTATATCAAGTACACTCCATCTTCCACATTACACAGATTAGAGGGTGTGTGCATGACCTATCACACGTTATCAACTGGGGAGAACTCGACATCAAGGATGGAGCAACCTTTCATGAATACCCAGTTGAGATTGAGTGTTGGAAGGAGAGGATCCATCATAGTCGATTGATTCTTTTGTGCATTCCTGGTGGTAGCATGATAATATTTAGTAGAGAACAAGGTAGAGGGAGGTCCAAATTCATTCTCACTACCTAAATCTTTTTGAGTATCCCCTACTTTGGCTTTTCATGACATAAATCCTCATGGTGGTGAAAATTTAATGCAAGGACCCGAGCCCAGTTTCCAGGAGACAATGCATTATTTTATTACATTGGAATATAAACAAGGAATATGCATCCCAAAGGAATAAGTAGTTTTGTATCTTTGGAATGAAGATACATACATAAGTTCAAAATTATAACTTTGAAAATAAATACAACATAAAAGTTTTATTGTGAACATTCACAACACTAAGATTATCCTTGAAATTCATTCATAGTACACCTCTTCACATACTAGGGAAAAATAAAACATAATAAAAGGGGTGATATCGAATACACAATAAGGGTAACCAACATAGTGGAATATATCATAAACATAAACATTATGCAAGGTGAATAACTAAAAAAACATGCCTTGAAAAAAATAAACTTGAACATAATTTGGTAGTAATAAGAGCTGAATAATTAATTCCATAACAAAACATAATCATGTGTATTATACTAGTTGAATAACCAAATGAACTATCAATTAATAGTTTCATAATCATGGAATTCATAATTTTTGACATCATAACCATACCATCAAGGCCTCGTGAAAAGACCATAAATAACCATCTTGTCAAGGTCTCGTGCCAAGACCTAGTTTGTCTCATGATATCTATTTATGAATTGAGGGGATATAGTGGGGCCCACCTGACATTTACAAAGTCCAATTCATTCCTCATATTAATGGGGATAAATATAAAAAATATATACATTCATATTGAAACTAATATATGAAATTTAAATAACCTTCACTGAACATTAAGCATAAACACAAACCATTCGGAGTAAATTAGTGAATGGTTTCAAGATAACACATCCATAGTAAAACTAATCATAAAAAAATCAATGAAATATGGTAGATGATATCAAAAAAATATTAGTCCCATTTATATATAATATTCAACAATATTTTTGAAATAGACAAAATTACTCTTATAAAATCATTGAGTAATTCTTGAGATAAAAACACTTTTACTTTGAAAAAAGAGTTATTTTGTAAATTATTGTATTAAAAAAGAAGTGAAATAATTTATTTTTCTCATAATAAAATTAGTTTTTTTATAAACATAATGGTTTAAAAAACATATTATAGAGTGCCCCTTAAAATAGGTAAAAATTCAAGAAATTTCCTTGAATCGGGCTTGTATTTCGGGAATAATTTTGGAAAATTGTATCTCTCCATAAAAGAAAGAAGGATTATAGTTGGTATAAATATATAGAACATTAAAACAGAATTTTTTATGATTAAATAATAATAAATAAAAATTTATTCGGGATTATTAAATACAAAGAGTAACCCGAAAGAAAATGGATGTTCGGGTAGAAAACCCTTACATTAAGTCCAAAGGTGTTTCTCACTTGATCTTAATGACCTAAATAATAAAATTTTGGTTTATTAATTAATAATTCCATAAGATATTACATTTAATTGATTTATTATAACTTTATTACATTCATTCATGGCCTTTTTATGGGTTAAGAGATTCAATTTTATTGTTTGGGAGTTTTTTCATCCTTAGTTTTCATGATTAGTTTAATTATATTCATTTACGGATAAACATGTTGAATGAGAATTGTTTTCCATAATATATGTTGTGTTTTATTTGTGAAAAAAAATATTACATGGTTATAAAAAAATGGTTATAGGGAGTGAAGATGAATCATTATATAAAACATTAATGACAACTTTTTGGGTTAATTGGTGGTTTTGATCACAATGAAATCATTTTGATTTATAAATTATTATCATGTGTAAAAAAGGATTATAGAACCTTACATAAGTTATAATACATATATTATAGTCTGGTTCAACCATTAATTTGGTTTTATTACCAGAATTAAAGATGGTAATATAAATTGAAAACTCATCATCCTTGAATTTGACAAACTAACAAATCTTGGATGGTGTTTTCATTTCTAGTATAAAAGAAGGGGAAATGAGATATGATTAAGAATTATTAATTTATCATAAAAAAATACAATACATGTAATTTAATGGATTCATCACAACATTTTTATGAAATTAGTTGAGAAAGTAGTACAAAAATAAATGAACTTGAAATAAATGAAATGAAAAGAGGAATTTACCCCTTGAAGTAGTCTTCCTTGAGAGCCTATTTAGGGGAGAGGTTTTGAACTTTTTATGAGACCAATGGATTCAGGGCATGGGGGAGGATCTTGGGGGTATATGAGTACAATTTAGACAAGGAAAAAGACTTGATAAGAGTGAAGAGAATACAAACTGAGTGGGGTTATAGTGGAGGAGAGGAGTGGTTTTGAATATTTTATTCATTATTTTATTATTTTGCTCAAGACAAGAAATAGTGTGGATTCTTGTGACCAAAAATAGTAATACGTGCATTTAAATTCAAACCAATAGACATTTACATCAACCATGACTCAGGCATGATGCATAAATTCACTTAATTATCATTTTTTATAAATTATCAAATATCACTATTCACACAAAATTCTAGTATTTTGGAAAAATCCCAAAATATCATCCAAAACATCTTTCGATGTGTAGAATTCAAAAATGGACTCCATTTTATCAAAATAATTTCTTATATAAGAGAGGATTTATTTTTAAATAAAATCATTATTTACTTTAAAAATAAAGATATAAATTTAAAGTTAATTTTATAATACTTTCAAAAATTTACTACGATATTATTAAATTATCCTAAAATTATAGGGAAAAATATGTTTTAGGAATAAATTTTATGAAAATGAATTTTATTTATAATCAATTTATTAATTTAAATATGTAATTAAACATTTATTACTCACAAAAATACTAACACTTAATTATTAATTTCTAAAATACTATATTTCATTTATAAGGTGTCTAAATTTTATTTATACTATCATTAGTGTGGTTACTATTTATAAGGGTCATATTACTATTCAGAAGGGTATGTTACTATTCATAAGGGTCAAGTAACCCTTCACCAAAAATTTTAGTTGATCTTATCAGAGTCTAAATATCATACTAAACACAACTGTGTATGTAATTTTTTGAAATTCAAATCACCGGTGTGGTAAAGTAATGTTTACTAGCTAGGTTATAAAAAAGTGATGTTTTGTGGATACTTAGTGTTTCATGCATTCAATATTAATTTTATTTTTAAAATCTGAGGTTGTTTCATTCTCCCCTCTTTACAAATATTTTTTCATCGACATTCATAGAATGTAACATCATAAAAAGATTTGGGTGGGTATTGATCATAAGATCCTTAGGATCCAATGTTGCATCTTCGATTTTATGATTTTGGAAAGATATCTTTACCAGTCGAGTTGTTCAATTCTACAACACCTATTATTTAGTATCCATAATCTGGATAGGTTATTCATAGTATGATAAGTCAGGTTCCAATTCTATTCCTTTAAAAGTGAATACATGTGTTGTTTATGGCCTGTAGTTTCTCAAAAATGAGACATGGAGCACATTGTATTCTTTATATAGGCTAGGAGGAATTACCAAATGATATGCAACATCTCCAATTCTCTATAGGATTTCAAAATGGACAATGTAGTTGGGGCTCAGTTTTCCTTTCTTCCTAAATCTGATAACACCCTTCCATGGAGATACCTTCAGTAAAACATGATATCCTACATGAAATTTCATATCCTTCCTTCGATTATCAGCATAGATTTATGTATGCTTTGAGCTTATTTTATATGGGTTAGAATAATCTTTAACTTTACTATTGTTTCCTCCATAAGCTATGGTTCCACAAGCTTCCTTTCTCTATCTTCATCCCAACAAGTTGGTGTACGACATGTCTTTCCACACAATGCTTCATATGGTGCCATTTGAATACCTTAATGAAAACTATTATTGTAGGAAAACTTTACTAAGGGTAAATATTGATCCCACATACCATGAATGTCATGTGTAAATGATCTCAACATGCCCTTTATGGTTTGGATCATTCTCCAAAATTGTAACTTCCTTATTTTTGCAATATATTATTGTATCATAATTTGAAATCCAATCTATACCAACGAATATATCAAAGTCAATCATGGGTAAGATGATAAAATTAGTAGATAAAGCACATTAATATGCCATAATGGGGACTCCTTGGCACATATTTTTTGTAATGATACTTCCATTAAGAGTTTTGACTAACAACTCATTTATTAAATAAAATTGGGTATATCTAATTTTCATGGAAAATTGGGAAGATATAAAATAAAGCGATGAACCCGAATCAAATAAAGAATTGTCTAAGTTTGATGAAATGAATAAAGTACATGCCACCATATCATTCATAACTTTAAACTCTTCATTTGTGACCAAATAAAATTGGTCATGCTCTATTGGCCTTCATTGGGGTTAGTTTCCATGATTCTTAGGACATTCATGTGAATAATTTCCCATATATTTAATATTATAGCACTAAACATTGGAAGCTTATTTCTTTCCCTAGAAATCACGAGAATCATGGACTTTTTCTCCACACTTGTAACAAACACTCATTCCCTTCAGTGAAGTACCAGGGTGTTTCTTCTCATAATTACTATAAGGTGGAAAGTCAACTCTTCCCTTTTTCCCCATTTCCTTATTTCCTTTTAAAGAGTGTTCAGCAACCATATTCTTCTCTTTGTTTACTTTGAAGTCATATGACTTAAAGAATTCATTTTTTATCTTTATTTCACATGAGACTATAACATCATATGATGAGAAATTCTTAGAGACTCGTGCCCTTATGAAGAATGGTTTTAATCCATAAAGAACTGATAAATATTTCTCCATGGATTACTTATGTAGTATGAAACATCCCACTCCAGCCTTGTAAATTCGGCTTCATACTTGGAAACAATTTCACCCTCCTTATTTCATAGATTCAAGAATTTCCTTTCCATGTCTTCTCTTTGTTCACAAGAAAAATATTTTTCTAGGAAGTTTTCTTAAAATCGCTCTATTCCATTTTTTTCAATCTCTTCCTACTCATTTTTTTTAACAAAAGACCACCATTGATCAGCATCTCCTGATAGGCGATAAACTTCCAAGACAACCTTCTCCCTTTCGTTACTTCCCAAAGTGAGAAATATCTTTTCTAAGAAAATTATACACTGATCTTCTACTAATGGAATTGTAATCCCATTAAATGATGGCGTTTTTTGTGGCATAAATAAGTATAGCATTTCTCCTTCACATTGTGGATCAGGATGTTTCATATGGGTAAGGTTATTGTTCATAACTGTCCTAGTATAATTATAAGTTGCTCAGCACCAATCATAGCACCAAATCCAGCATAAATATCTCGCATCGGAGGGAATTACCTACAAGATATGCTTCAATTCATGAGGTTTCCATTCCTTACACTAGGCACCATTTCTAAATAATGGCATACACAAGATTAGGTTTTGAATCATAATGTATAATCTCAACTTAAGCAATACATAGCATAAATTGAAATCCTCTCTATAGATAATATCTAAATCATAAACATGGTTTTTCTGAAGAAAAATCGATATTTAATTACTTCATAATGGTTTTTAATGAAAATGTGAATTATCCTAAGAATATCCCCTCAGAGTGTCAAACTAGGTGTGTAGTAAGGCTCGTTGTCATGTACCATGATACCCTGGGTTAAGCCCGAAACTCCTTGTCAGAGTTTTCAATCCTTGGTACATATGTTCTGGAACCACGTCCACTTATAGTATCAAGACAAGGATTTATTTTCTAGAAATATTTACATAATCTATTCCTTACCAAAATTATTGGATATTATTATATACTTATCCTCAAAGACTATCTTAGAGTTTTGTTCTCTAATCTACATTTTCTAAATATAGATTCCTAGTTTTCTACTAAACTTGCACTGATACCAATTGTAAGGACCTAACCCTAGTTTCCTGTAGGAGGTGTAACAACCCAAGATTTCATAGTTCATTATCTCTTCAATGTAATTCAATAACTTTCATTATACGCAACATCGAGTTTGTGCGCACTACGACTTACCAAACTAGTCATTCAAAAAGCGGTTATGAATAGTATTAACTAGGTTTTTAATTTTATATAATCCATATAGTTTTAGAATCTATATCATGTGTTTCTTAGACATAATATAAGAAAAAAATCATTTTTTCTCATAAAAGATGTATTTTTCAAAAAATGCAATTTTACAGCCTTTTAATGGAGAACCCCTTTTAAAACCAATATTTGACACTTTTATATATTCAATTTAAAGAAATTAAATTCTTCTTTATAAGAGATATATTAAAATTTATTTTGGATAAATTTTTGGTACTTTTTTGATAACTTTCATATTTTGATGAATAGTGAAAATACTAGATTTTAATGGAAAACAAATTTTTTAATAAAAATAATTTATAGTGTTAAATTATTAATTTAAATGGTTTGGAAGTATAATTAGATTATATTTTTTATCATTTAATACAATTTAGGTAATTATAAGTAATTTCACATTAAAATTTTACGTAAACACATGTCAATCTTTTGATAGTTTTTACTTTTTAGAAACCCACTTTTTGCTTTTGACAATGGGAATTAATTTTTAATTAATTATTGAAAAATATATGTTTTTAATTTGGGAAAATATAATTAATTTTTGAATTTGGAATTTCAAAATTATCTTAGGCTGATTTTTTGGTATTTTTCTGAAAACTTTCAATTTTTGATGAATAGTGAAAAAAACAACGTTATTGTTTAAAGCCGACTTTTTTTTAAATAACTATTTCTTTTATTTAAAATTTATTTTAAGTCAAAATAGATATATAATATCAATATAATTTCAATTTAATTCATTGGATTAATTTTATAATAAAATTAAATGTATAAAATTTTATTGAACCTTGTAACGTCTTTTACCCACCTTCTAGGCACATTTGAAAATTTTCATAAAACGTAATTTTACCACTTCTGTGAATTGAATTTAAAAAATACTATAGAAATGATTGACATAATTAAGTAAAATTTGGTTCAATAAGATGAAAATAGTATTTGGTGAATAGTAACTTTTGACTTTTATTTACCACGGTTAAAAGAAAATACAGTAATTAAAGGTAAAAATGATATTATAATTACCTAAAACATGTTATAATTATATTGGATAAGTTTTTTTCGACCAAAACTAACCTTGTGAATTAAATATGATCCTTTTTCTCAACTTGAATTATATGAGGAAATTTATTATTATTTTATTTAAAGAATAGTTAAAAGTGTTAAATTCAATGTTTAACAAATAAACTATTTTTAATATAGGGTTATACATAAGATAAATTGACCTATAAATATTACATTGAAATAAAAGATTATTTCCTACATCATGGTATTTTATTTATAATTTTTACACATTAAATAATTAAATTTACTTATGACACAATGATGATCCAGTAATTACCCTGTTAATGAAAGATTAAAATAATTGATATTATAAATATAAAAAAAATTGTAAATTGAGACTTTTGATGACTTACAAAAAATTTCTAGGTGAATATGATATGTTAGGGTTGATTTAATATATATTTTTCAAAGTAATCAACTTGTTATAACTTTCACAGAAAGAAAATACCAAATAGTGTCAAAATTGACATAAATGAGTTTTTAAAACAAATACAATATTATTAAATGATATAATAATCCTAAAATATAATATTTGGCCAAAGGACTTATATATTGATATATATGTCATTAATAAACCACTTTATGTTATCTTGTATTTTTATAGTAAGTTTATTAACAATTGTATTATAATAATACAAGAGGACATGGTAAACGTTAAACTATTTAACTAAGAATTACATCTAAAAGATAGGGTTAATTTGGGGACCTAAACTTGTCTAAAACCCATTTTTTGAGAGGATTCAGACCCTTCCCTACCTTATCTTTGAAATAAATCAATATTTAGCCATTAGAAACCAAAAATCATTTTATAATAAATCAATATTTCAAACTTTTCTTAAAGTGACCCTCACCTCTCTTATAAAAGGGTACTTCCCCTTATCTCAATATCACACCTCTAAATCCATTTGGCTGGGCCAAACCCTACCCAAATCTCCTCCAAACATCCCTCAATTCAACCTAGAGGCAATTCCTTGATCATAACGACAACCCAAGGAGTCCTTTTGTTTAAATCAAAAAGAAACACCCAAAGAAGAGGTAATTATTTTATCACCTCTTTCAAATGATTTTCTTCTTCCACTTTATATTTCTTTGAAATTTTCATTCTAAAATAATTTATCTAGTACCTTAAAAATAATATGATGTTATTATAAATATGGTAAAACAATACTCATTATTCTATCCATCATATTAATGATAATGTCATCATGTGTGCGAACGTACGACTTACCGTCTCCATATCATGGTGTAATTTGTTATTCGATACTATGTTATATGGATGGATATAATAATGAGTAATATGAATATAAATAATGAAAATAACATTATAATTTCTCTATGAAATTAATATACCATCCAATTCCACAACTTTTAATCTTTAAGAAAATGATATCTTCGCTCGTGTGTATGTGTGGCTTACCTTCTCCACAGCGGGATTAGATTCATTTCCACGTTCACCATTCAACGATGATTATAAAAATATATATTATTAATAAGTATGTAATATATGTCATAATAATGCTACTGGAGATATATATATCTGTGTGTGTTTATGTGTATGTATGCATGTATGTATTTATGTATGTATGTATGTATGTATGTATGTATGTATGTATGTATGCATGTATGCATCTATGGATGTATGTATGTATGTATGTATGTATGTATGTATGTATGTATGTATGTATGTATGTATGTATGTATGTATGTATGTATGTATGTATGTATGTATGTATGTATGTATGTATGTATGTATGTATGTATGTATGTATGTATGTATGTATGTATGTATGTATGTATGTATGTATGTATGTATGTATGTATGTATGTATGTATGTATGTATGTATGTATGTATGTATGTATGTATGTATGTATGTATGTATGTATGTATGTATGTATGTATGTATGTATGTATGTATGTATGTATGTATGTATGTATGTATGTATGTATGTATGTATGTATGTATGTATGTATGTATGTATGTATGTATGTATGTATGTATGTATGTATGTATGTATGTATGTATGTATGTATGTATGTATGTATGTATGTATGTATGTATGTATGTATGTATGTATGTATGTATGTATGTATGTATGTATGTATGTATGTATGTATGTATGTATGTATGTATGTATGTATGTATGTATGTATGTATGTATGTATGTATGTATGTATGTATGTATGTATGTATGTATGTATGTATGTCTACGTATGTATGTATGTATGTATGTATGTATGTATGTATGTATGTATGTATGTATGTATGTATGTATGTATGTATGTATGTATGTATGTATGTATGTATGTATGTATGTATGTATGTATGTATGTATGTATGTATGTATGTATGTATGTATGTATGTATGTATGTATGTATGTATGTATGTATGTATGTATGTATGTATGTATGTATGTATGTATGTATGTATGTATGTATGTATGTATGTATGTATGTATGTATGTATGTATGTATGTATGTATGTATGTATGTATGTATGTATGTATGTATGTATGTATGTATGTATGTATGTATGTATGTATGTATGTATGTATGTATGTATGTATGTATGTATGTATGTATGTATGTATGTATGTATGTATGTATGTATGTATGTATGTATGTATGTATGTATGTATGTATGTATGTATGTATGTATGTATGTATGTATGTATGTATGTATGTATGTATGTATGTATGTATGTATGTATGTATGTATGTATGTAATTACCTATATCTTATTTACTTACTTTCGTTCAATACGATATGAAAACAGAAACAACGTTTAAATATATATTATATTTAAATGGAATTTTCCATTTCATATATCTACCAATTAACATATCTATATTCTAAATATATATTATATTTAAATCATGTTTTATATTCTGGAAGTATTTAAATCATTATATAAATGATACGATCAAGAATAACAAGTTGAAACACATACAGTAAATAAAGCGATTATTACCCAAAATGTTAATTTAACATGGAAATAATTGTTAAATGGGTAGTATAAAGTCATAAGTGAATCATGTATGATATAATAAATATGAATATGTTGCTAGTATAATTTAATAACATATTATGGTCATCATATAGGAGGTTAAATGTACCCTCGACCAAAGGAAAGTGCAAGGTAAGGGTTAATTCCTCAATCCCATTATTATCTGAGATTATTTATGTGTAAGTATTTTTTGGTACATATTTATTATCCATGTCCATGTTTTATAAAATACATTTCAAAATTATTCTTCTATGGTACTCTTTAACTAAAACATCATTTTAAATGTTTTAAATATTTATTCTTCTAAATATTTCTCATTAATGTCCATGTTTTCAAAATGGTTTTAAGGATTTATTTATATGAACATGATTGTTTTAAAATGTTAATTCCTTTCAAATGTTTCAAAGTGGTGTATGACACTTTGATTCAAAAATATTTTTTAAATGACTTCCTTTATAAATTTATGAATTTTAAATGATTTCACAAAAATGGATATTTATTTCAAAAAGTTTAACTGATCATTGTCAACAATGTCAACATTCTTTACTGGATATTATTCTTAATTAAGGTTGATTTATTATAATAAAATCTTCCATATTGAATCTAATGAGATATGATATGTTTTAATATGGATGTGTTATTTTCATACCCCTCATGGTTTATGATTGATTTATTGAAATTTTGTATGCTTGTTTTAATACGAATGTTTACGTTATGTTTCAACATTTTCATATGAGGAATGTAGTGGACTTAGTAAGTGATGGGTGGGGCTCGCTATAGCCCCTCGATGCATCAGTACGTCTCATGTGACAAACTAGTGTCTTGTAACAAGGCCTTAACAACAAATTTATTTGTATTCTTGGCACGAGGCCATGACTATGTGGTAATGATGTACAGATCTAGGCATTCCCTCAGTATGAAATTAATTATTACATGTGATTATTCAACTAGTATAATATCCATGTGCATTTTTATATGGTAATGTTTTCTTTATTTTCTCTATATTATGTTCAAGTTTATGTTTAAAAGGATGTTGTTTTTATTACACATCTTGCCTTAAAATTTTATAACTTCCACTAAATTATTTTCCCTTACTGGGCATCTGAGCTCACCCCTTTCTTATGTGTTGTATTCCTTGGATTCCGAGAAGTGTATTATGTTTGATAAGAAGGGTTAATATAGGGGCATAATGGAATTTATAAAGGATTATTTTTTTGTGTTTTATGTTTGAATGTGTAATGTAATGTTTATGCATGTAATATATTTTCCCATACTACTAAATTGATCTTTCCTTCGGGACTTGATTCCTTGTAATCTTTCCAATGTATTAAAATAATGCACTCGCTCTGGACTTCTGGAGTCATGGAGTTACGAAAGGTACCTTATTTTATTACATTGTCATATAATCAAGTAATATGCATCCCGAAGGACTGAGTAGTTTAGTAGTTTTGGAAACAATATATATACATAAGTTCAACATTAAAACTTGAAAATAAATACAACATAAATGTTTTTTTGGGAAAATCCACAAATCTTTGTTTATCCCTGCAATTCATTCATAATACACCTCTTCGTATCCTAAGGAAAAATAAAACATAAGAAAAGGAGTGATCTCGAATGATCAGTAAGGGTTATCAATAGAGTTGAAGATATCATGAACATAAATATTTGGCCTGGTGAATAACTAAAAACACGTGCCTTTAAAAAGGAAACTTGAACATAATATGGCAGGAATAAGATCTGAATAAATAATGTCATAATAAAACATAATAAAGGGTATTCCACTAGTCAGAAACCACATGAAATATCAATTACAAGTTTCATTATGAGTTAATTCATAATTTGGGACATCATAGCCATGTCTTAAATGCCTAATTCTAAGACCATAAATAACCATTTTATCAAGGCCTCGTGCTAAGACCTAGTTTGTCCTGTGAGACCTACCAATACACCGAGGGGAAACATTGGGCCCCACTTGACACTTATTAAGTATAATTAATTTTTCATATTAATGTTGATAAATATAAAAATGTATACATTCATATTGAAACTAACATACGAAATGTAAATAATTTTCCCCAAACATTAATCATAAACACAAACCATTCAGAGTAAATTGGTGAATGGATTTAAGATAGAATATCCATAGTAAAAATAATAATAAAACCTTAGTTAAAATATGGTTGATGATATCATAAAATATTATTCCCAATTATATTTAACATTTAACAAGAGTTTTGAAATAAACAAAATTACTCTTATAAAATCATTGAGTAATTCTTGAGATAAAAACACTTTTACATTGAAAAGAAGAGTAATTTTGGAAAAATATTTCTGTAAAACCAAAATTTAAATAATATAGTTTTCTCATAATAAAATGAGTGATTTTATATCATTTGGTATCTAGAAATATATGATATAGTGCACTTGAAAATAGGTAAGAATTCGAGAAATTCCCTTGAATCAGGCTTGTATTTCTTGAAGGATTTTGGAAACATGTATCTCTCCATAAAATAAAGAAGGATTATGGTTGGTACACATATATATAACATTCACATATAATATATGATTAGTACATAATAATAAATAAAAATTTATTTGGGATAATTAAATACAATTAGTAACCTGAAAGAAAATGGAGGTTTCGGGTAAAAAACTCTTACCATAAGTCCAATGGTGTTCATCACTTGATATTAATGACCTCAATATTAAAATTCAGGTTCATAAATGAATATATAAAGAACCTAACTTTCATGTAATTGATTTAATATAACATTATTAGTTTTATTCATAGCCTTTTGAGGGGTTAATAGATTCAATTTCCTTGTTTGGGAGCATTTTCTTTCTTGATTTTCACGATCGATTTATTAATATTCATGTATGGATAAACATGTAGAATGACATTGGTTTTATAGAATAGAAGTTGTATATTATTATTGAAAAACCAGAATATTTCATGGCTATAATTTTTTTTTGTTATTTTAACTAGAGATAAATCATTATATAGAACTTTTATGACAATAGTTTGGGTTAATTGGTCGTTTTAGATCACAACGAACTCATTTTGATTTATAAATTAATATCATGTGTTAAATATGATTTTAGAACCATTAATAAGTTATAATACATATATTATAGTCTATTTCAACCATAAAAATGGTTTCATGACCAGAATTTAAGATGGTAATATAAATTAAAAACCCATCGTCCTTGAATGCGAAAAATTAAAACGTCTTAGACGGTGTTTTCATTTCTAGTATAAAAGTAGAGGAAAAGAGATATGATGAAGAGTTATTACATTATCATAATAAAATTAAATTAAATTTATGGTATTTGAGTGATCACAAAATTTGGATTAAAGGAGTTGTGGAAAGAAAAATAAAATAAAGGAACTTGAAATAAAATAAATGAAAAGAGGAATTTACCTCTGGAAGTAATCTTTTTTGAGAGCCTCTTCAGGGGATAGGTTTTGGTATTTTTATGAGACCAAGTGATGATAGACATGGGGAAAGATATTTTGAGGAGATTTTAGCATAATTTATACAAGTTAAAGGTCTTTATAGGAGTGAAGAGGAGAGTAAGTGAGGGGGTTATAGTGGAGGAGAGGAGTGAATTTTGAATATTTTATTCATTATTTTGTTATTTTGTTTAAGACAAGAAATAATGTTGAATCTTTTGACAAAAAATAGTAATAGGTGCATGTGAGTTTTAACAAATATCCATTTAAATCATCAATGACTCAATAATGATGCATAAAGTTAATTAATTGGAATTTTTCGTAAATTATCAAATTTCCCTATTCATCAAAAATTTGAGTATTTCATAAAAATACCAAAAATTCACCCTAAACATTTTTTGATGTATAGAATTTAAAATTGGACTCCATTTTCTCAAACTTATTTTATAAATAATATAATTTGTTTTATATAAAATCATTATTTACTTAAAAAATATAGATTTAAATTTAATATTGATTTTATAATACTTTTAAAAATCAACTAATGTCTTAAAAAAATATCATAAAATTATAGGAAAAAATATTTATTTATGAATAAATTTTATGAAAATAAATTTTCTTTTAAATAAATTTTTTAATTTAAAATTTTATTTAAATATTTATTACTCAAAAAAATACCAGCAATTAATTATTAATTTCTAAAATAATCTATTTCATTTAGAAGGGGTATAAATTTTATTTATACCTTCATGGGTGTGGTTATTATTTATAAGGTTCATATTACTATTCATAAGGGTATGTTACTATTCATAAGGGTCAAGTTACTTTTCACTAAAAATATAAGTTGATCTTATCGGACTCTAAATATCTTACTGAACACAATTGTGAATCTAATTTTTTTTAAATTCAAATCATAGATGTGGCAATCTTATGTTAATTAGCAAGGTTATAAAAAAGTGGTGTTTTTAGAGACTCAATATTTCATTCATTCATTAATAAATTTATTTTTTAAATCTTGGTTGTTACATGTAATGTCTCATATTTTCCATGTATTATTTTTTTTGATATTATATGGATTTTTTTGAGCCTAGGAACTGAGAAGGCATGAATTTCCAAGGCCCGATGTGTTCAGAATAATTATTTGAAATATATTAAATAGAACTTCTGTGTGGTCTTCCAAAGCTATGATTTACCCTATACTAAAAAGACAATTATGGGAGAAATACTAGGGTTAGTCACATAACCCTGGAAACACTAAAGGATTATTAGAAAGAGATCTATAAAATCATCTCATATGAACAACAACGAATCGTGGATCAATGATCGGTGCACATCAATTTTCAAGGGATCATGACTACAACAATGATGTAGAAAATTTTCTTCATCAACAAAAAATCCAAATCCAAGTAGGCCATGTGTTTCAATTCATTTATTCCACATTATTTTTTTCTATGATAAACATGAATCAATCAATGAATGGATTGATTCACAGATCGTGCTTATTATGGGTTAATATTATATTTTTGGGGTTATTAGGGGAGATTAATCTCTGTGATTATTTATTTATTATATTTTAATTCTAATGGAGACAGATCGAGATAAATATGAAAATTGATCAAGGTTTGTTCCTATATTTGGTTCATGTGATTTTTCCCCTCAATCCATCAATCATTGTGAGTGTTCTTCATTTTCCCCACAACTCGACACATCCCAATCAATCAGTCGAGGCATGCCCAATTCATGACATGATGATATGATATCGTAGATCTGATATCAGTCTAATCCAACAAAGGTGTGAAGGTGGAAGCGATGAATGAATCAGATCATTTTGGAAACCTTCAATCTTCTAATGAGGTGTATGGAAGATGATTTAAACTAACGGAATCCATTTTCCAAATGGATTTAAACTTCAGATTCTGGAGAATGGTCATAGAGGAGTTTGGTCAGAGTAGATCTATGATTTTTTGCATGATTGGATCTATATTTCAAGTAGACTATGGTTGTAGTTCAATTTGGGGGAAGAAGAAGGGTTTTTGGAAAACCCCGATACAAAGGGAATGTATTCTTTGGCTACACGGAATGTTTTCCCCTTGGATGAACTCGGAGTGTACTTCATATAGTACCCAGACATAGGGTGGAGTGCATGGGTTGCCTACATGGAGTATACTCCCCCACATGGCACATCTTGGACCATGTACATCAGCTACCTCGTGTAATGAAACATGGTAATGGACACAAGGGATGACACCATGTACGGGCACACAGCTGGGGTACACGAGAAAGGCATTGAACACAAGGACACAAAATGTCACTCTTTTACATGCCATGTAAACCTATTTTACATGGACACAGTTTCAATGGCATGGAAAGTTCTCACAGGCAGAACCTAAGTTCAGGGGACACATCATGTAACCATTCTACATGTTATGTACTTCTTCTTACATGGATTAGATCTCTTTCCCTCTTTATCTTGGATATATTTCATTAGGACTCATTCCCCTTATCATTTTCTTGATAGTTGGTATGAATAGTTTTCTACTCCTGGGATTAAGATCCTTTCAACGCGACTTCTTGGATATAGTTGTCGAAATTCCCCCAAGAGTACAGGGTGGGATCTTTTATTCATATTCATGCTCTAGGTAGAGTCTGGGTATCAACGTGACCAATCCGACCAGGCACTGATCATCTACTTAGCGGGTAAATCCAGATTGAGTTTTTCGTATCACCTAATTTCCATGGCTATGATCCTTATTTGTGTATCATATTCTCTTCAGATCTATTAGTGTATCTATCTCATGATAGTACCTGGTGAGAAGTACCTCTCGAATGGACCTCATCAATGCTAATAGACTCAGGAGTGTTTCCTCCCTGATGAGTGCTTCATGGAATCTTTATGTTGGAATCCTTTGCTTGGTATACTATGGTTGTGGATTACTTCTATACTATATTCCTTTATTGAGTATATCTATATATTATGGTTATATATTTTTTATGCATATACCTATGTAGAGCTGACTATATTTCTTTTTTTATATACTTTGTGGTTTTGGGGTTTCCTAGTGAGTATTGTTATAATCACCCTTGCAGAGTCTTTTCCTGCATGTGTCAGGTATTCTGCAGAAGATCAACCATTTGATGGATTCCTAGGTAGACCAAGACCAGATGGTGTTTAGTGAGACTGTACATTCCAAGGTGTGTTCCTATGGCTACAGACAGCAGTCGTAGTGTTGTTGTTGGTTCCCTAGAACCAAATTCTTTGTAATTTATGATAAAATTATATTCATGGTTTTTCATATTAATAAATTCCTTATCACATCATGATGGTTATTCTACATAACATAGAATGTGATAATGTCCCAAGAGTATCTATCGCACTAAAAGGTCATAACAGTTCCTCGCTATGATGAGAACCTAGAAGTGCCATGACACTATTCTTGAATAAATATTCAATATATTGAGGATATCATTTTAAGGGACACAAATGATACCTTCTATCAAGGTTGAAGCCTGATATGACTTTGAGGAACCTTCTCATGGTGTACTCCCCTGGTAATATCAAGAAGGATATTATGAGAACAAGGCCCAAAGGTAGTAAATCCATATTATAAGTGTCATTGGATGTTCCTATCTGTGGATGTGTGTAATGCTCCTTAGACTTTAATATTATTATCAATGGATATTATGATTCATCCACTTTCATGTATTGGTGAAAACCATGATGACATATGCTCGCGACAAGGAAGGATGTGTTGGGTGCGTCTGGAGTAATATTACATAAATTAATAATGCGAGAAAGGGTTTATCCCTTATGTTCATTAACGGAAGTAAATATCTTAGGACCTTTTATGGAAATGATATAGCCTAAATAAATCCATGGCCTTGGTATTCTCAAGGCAATTACTATTTTCAGAATGTCAAAGTACAAGTTATCGGGCATATAGGTTAATGACATTGGCATGCAACCTCCTTGATTGGAGATATTGTGATAAATGGATTATATTACATGTTAAGCATTCGTATGACGTGACATGTCATTGCGGCATTAAATTCTTTCTCTATGTGTTCCTTGGTGTGTTTCTATACTCTTACCTTGGACTTTAGGTAGGCTCGCCTAATTCCACTGAGAAAGAGGCCAAGACAGTCACACACTAAGTGTATGTGGAATCTCAATTAAATAATTCATTATTTAAGGAGTTGAATAAATATTATTCTCGGTTGTGGTTTAATAATTATTTAGGTTTTCCTGGTCGCATTTTATTTATTTATTAGAGAATAATGTTGTTAGATGTATTTATTTATTTAATAAAAAAATAGTCATTATTCAAGGTCTGAAAAATATTTCGGGGGATGGACGAACTGAGTTAAAGGGACCAATGAGAAAATAATATTAAAAATTATTTGATTAAAATAATATTTAATTGTAACTTTTAAGCTAAGAACATTTCATGTAAATAATTTTTTTTTTGTTATTATTTGATATCGGGGTTTCACATGGTATAATAAAATAAGTAATGTCACTTGTGCTAATTATTTATTATTACCTAGTGAATTAAATTATCGGTTTCATATTATTCTCTTATTAACCCAGGGGGTAACCTACATGCTAGAGAGCCAATTCTGGTTGTGCACAAAATTTTGGAGAAAAATCTCCCAAGCCTTAAGTGATCCTTTTTTCTCCAAGAACGCTCTCAGGAACGAGTGACCATCCTCCATTGGATCAGAGAACACTTTGGAATCCGATCTCAAGGAGATCTAAGGAGGATGATGCAAGCGCAAGGACCTTTCATCCTAGAACCTGGAGACTCCATTGGTAATGTCTAGATATTTGTAGAGCATGTGTGGATTACCACTAGAGATGATCTACTCTTGATATCTACAAATAAACGAAAGGCTCTCCAAGGATCTATGGTCAGACACATGAACGAAGAAAGAAAACCTTTGAGGTATTTTTTTAATTTAATTAAATTAATTATAAAAAATATATCTTGATCCTCTCTCAAGGTTCTGAGAATCTTCCTTGTTCATCTAAATGTTTTTATTTTATTCTGTGGATACTAGCGTTCATCATCATATTGATCCTAGAATAATTATTAATCACGGTAAAATTTAAAGTTAGGCATCCGCCCAACCACACTTCTGCTCCGCCCAGAATAAAGAAGTGATGTCATAGGGGTTATATTTTTTTATAATTATTTAAATAATTCATTAATTATTTACATTTTAAAAATTTATTTTTTCAATTCATGTTTAATCATTCTTGTAATATGAAATTTCAAGATTTATTCTTCCTCTTTCATTTCACGCATATATAAAAAAATTAATAATTTTATTACTAAAATTAAATTGAGGATCCCATCAGGAGGCACAGATGATTCTGTTTAGGTAACACAATTGTACAAGATATGGATTCGGAGTTACACGCCACTTAATCTTCCATATATGATGTGTAATCTGGGTCACACACTATGTAGTTGTGTTCAGCACATTGGGAGTAATTTTTAAATCACTCAATTCATGAGAATTAATGACATGTGGTGTATTTAATTCTTCCACCACATGTTAAATAGGATAGACTAGTGCACGGTCAAGCCAAACTACACATAGTGTGGACCACTGGACATGGCTTACAGTCCCTTCGGGTCAATTTCACGTCGGTTATCCAATACAAGGATTTCCTGGATGGTGACTGTGTAACGCGGAGTCTACATGGATTGTGGCCCACTGAACATGCCATGTACTCTGAAAATTTCTAAAGTACACCTCACTTGTTGTTTCCCCATGTGTGTTCTAAAATTCCGAACCCTGGTACAACCCCAAAGTGCCCCGAACATGGTTGGTCACATGAACTAAAGCGCATTTCCCCATATTCCAGAAGTTGTCGACTAGCAGGGACTGAAAATTTCTGATAATTGGGGAACTATTCTCTCTTTGTAAAAGTATACAGAGTAGGAAAAAATTAGTAAAGAGTAGCAGAAGCAGTAATACCATGAAATAGTAGTAAATAGAGGAATAATTATAGTAATAAAACAACTAGAGCATATATATAAAGCATGCATGTCACATGTGTATAATAAAGAAACCAAACAAGTCATAATTCTGAAAATACAATACTAAACCAAAGTAAAAAAAAGCAATAAACTCCAACTGCATTGCAAACCTCATCTCGGTCCCATGCTCTCTATCTCCAACAGTAATAAATTACCTTATTAATAAAGGTGCCTTCCCTTATCTGTACATGCAAAAATATAATCTGTTTGGGTCTAAAAGCATGACCCAAACAGGGTTTGAGATGAATCCTAGTAGGAAACCACAAAAATATCTATGCCTAACTGTTAGTAAATATATATAGAAGGTAATGTATATAAATGAATCAATTAACTAGGAATTACTCAAAAGTAAACAATCTTGCATTTTAAATTACATTCATTTACATTTATTAATTATTAAAATCTGTGAATAATGAATCTTGGGATCTAGCCAATGCTTTGTATCACTCCATGTAACAATAACAATAGATGTCTCAGAAGACCATCTAAACAACCAAGTAAGACTGTGTCCAAGATTGTGCTTTGGCTTCACAACTAACCACAATCATTCAATCATTCATAAAAACCCTCTTGGAAATCTCTCATGATCTAACGCCTTTTGTTTAACATAGCACTAATCCAATACAAATGACCACTTGGGCAGCTCTCATGGTCAATACCCCTGGGTCAGCATGGCATCAATAAAACATAAACAACCTCTGGGTAGATCTCATGGTCAACACCACTTGGGTCAACATAGCCCAAATAATCATAAACAACTTCTGGGGTAGATCTCAAGGTCAATACCCCGGGGTCATAGTCTACAATAAGGATATCATGGTCCTATGTAATAAACATGGAAACCCCCACAGTTTTCCTAGTCCAAAGCTCTCACTTTCCATTTGAAGATCAACATGCATATCATAAAAAGGAAAAACATGTAATCTATTACAACTACATGGATAAAATTCGCTAGAATAACACATGAAATTCATATAATCAATCAAACTCCACTCTAAACAATTCAAAGCATGGAGAAAAGGTGTGCCTCAAAGGCAACCTAGGCCAAATGTTCATAAACATGCAGTCAAGGAAACTCACCAATGGGGTGTCCCATAACCAAACCATATGCATAATCAATCACCCTTTCTCAAATAAAAAAACCATAGTAGGTATTAAAAAGTGTCAAATTCAAAAATAAGCAGTACCCCAAACATGGGTAATAATAACTTTAAGTATATATAATCCAAATACAACTACCTTGATGTTGTACAATGAACACTCTTGAACTTCGTCCCTTGAATCATCCAACAATGATGTAGATCTATGAAAATGATAAAAATTATCAACCCTCAATAACTCATGAGAGAGGAGGAATTAGGAATAAATTATCTTGGGAAAAAGAGAACTCACTGGTGGGAATAAAACACACCCAACGGTGTCTCAATCAAGTTCAAATGAAGAACCAGAAGAAGCTTGAAGTTCTTCAGCATTTCGTCGCTCTCCTGTATGAGACACAGTAAGAAGAAGTGTTTTCTGAATATGAGATGAAACCCCGCTCCTACTCATCAATTAAAAAATAAAAGTACATTGAATGTTTAGTTAATGTACACATCATGTATTATCTTCAACCTTCTCCCTCTTTAGGTGGTCTACCAGATCACCTACAGGGCCATGGACACAGCTGTTACATGGTCAATATGTGGCTACATGTGGCAACAGGGTACATGGTGTGTAATCAAAAGTACACAACGTGTACTTAATTTTTTTTCCATTTCTTCCTTTTTCCTCAAAAAACAACCCAAAATAAAGATCCATACCTAAAAAAAGATTTGGGTTCTTAAAAACTTCCCCCCTTAAAGGAATTTGTCCCTAAATTGCCCTTCCAAGGGTGGTGAAGAAGAAACTTCAAACAACTATGGACACTATGATCGTACGTCGGCCTCCCTCTCTCAAGTATCATCATGTACTCACCCATGTTTCCATATCACCCATACCAAACGAACATACCATCCATAGATAACCTTCATGATATGATCCACAATTTGAATAGGGTGCTCCTCAAAGGATGCATCTACCTCCAACTCAACCTTCTCAGGTTGAAAAACATGAGATGGGTCTGATAAGTAAAGTTGTAGCTAAGAAATGTGAAATACATCGTGCATAGCCCGGTACCTCTGAGGTAACTGCAACAAATTGGAAAGTAGCCCGACGATCTCCAAAACCTTAAATGGCCCGACGTATCTTGGTGAAAGATTCTGTTTTATCCTAATCCTCTTGTTTACCAATATCAGTGTGACATGTAAGAAAAACTAATCTCTGACTTCGAACTCCAAAGGTCATCTCCATAAATCCGCATAAGATTTTTTCCCAGATTGTGTGGTAGCCATCCTTTTCTGAAATAACTCCACCTGCTTAGTGGTCTCATGGACAAGACGAGGTCCCAGTATAGCTACCTCTCCTGACTCCATCCAATATAGGGGTGATTAGCATAGCCTACCATAAAAAGTTTCACAAGGTTCCATCTAAATAATTACATGGAAACTGTTATTATGGGAAAACGCCACTATGGGTATGTGTCTCTCCCAATATCCCACAAAATCCAGGATGCATGCTCAATGCATGTCCTCCAAAAACTGAATTGTATTCTCAGACTAGCCATTTTTTTGGGGATGTTAAGATTTACTCAGAAGTACTTTTGAACCAAAATCCCACTATAGTCCCTTCTAGACATGTGAAGTAAATCGGGAATCCATTTTTGAAAATATGGAGTGTGTAACCCCATGAAAACGTACAATCTCTCAGATGTACAACCTTCCAAGCTCATCAACACAGAATATTTCCTTAACCAGAAAGAAATGTGCAACCTTTATGAGTCTTTCAAGAACAACCCAAACCACATAATTCCCTCAAGGCGACCTTGGAAAACCCATCATGAAATCCATTGCGACATCATTCCATTTTCACTTCGAAATGGGTAACTTCTATAAAATCCCTGATGGTCACTGATTCTCCAACTTCACTTGCTGACAGGTGTAATATCTCATAAAAAAACCAGCTACATCCCTCTTCACACCTGGCCACCAATACTGACGGTGTAGATCTCAATACATCTTGGTGACACTAGGATGAACTTCTCAAACTAGGGAATGAAAACCACCCTTCAACTCCTAACGTATGTCTTCTGACACCCATAAGATTCTAGGAAAACACAATACCTCATCACCACCTATGGTCCACCTAGGAGTATGTTACTCACCTGAAACATTCTCCCATAGGACTAGGCCATCAGAATCTGATAGTTGCCTCATTCCCACTCGATCTAATAGAGTAGAGGTAATAGTTGTAGGAAAATGAAATGTCTTCCCCTGTCTATCATGAACCTCCAAATGCATCTCTGAGAACATAGGAATAAGCTGTCACTCGCTACTAGCCTCTTGAATATCAAGTTTTTGAGTCCTCCTACTCAACACATAAGCCACTTCATTGCCTTTTATAAGCATATAAGAAAGCTCAAAGTCAAAATACTAAAGGTACTCAACCCACCTCCACTGTCTCAAATTCAGATCTCACTGAGTAAATATATACTTGAGGCTTTTGTGGTTAGTGTATACCACATAATTCTCCCCCAAAAGATAATTTCTTAAACAGATCAAGGCATGCACAACTGCATCTAACTCGAGATCGTGTGTTAGGTAATTCTTATCATGTGGCCTCAACTACCAAGACCCTTACGCAATGACTCATTACCCCTTCATAAGCACTTCTCCCAGCCCGATACCTGATGCATTGTAGTAAACATTATACCGCTTTCCTAGATTCAGAAAAATAAGTATCGATGCTAAATTAAATATCTCTTTCATCTCCTAAAAGGTTGAATCATAGGAATCTGTTCACAAGTACTTTTAACCATTCTTACTCAGGCTCGTCAGTGGCATTTTTGTTTGTGAAAGTGCATGTATAAAGTGTCTGTAGTAATCATTTGTCCCCATAAAACTTCATACCTAAAATAGTTTCTTCATCTTATCCTAGGAAACTACTTCCCTCAGTTTCTCTGGGTCTACTGATATTCTTATCTTTGAGATAACATAACCCACGAAGAGAATCTAGTCCATCCAAAAGTGTATTTTTTATATCTTATCATGTAATTGATGCTCTCTTAGTGTACTAAATATGATATCAAGATGGGTGGCATGGTTATTTTGAGTGTGATAGTACATCAGGATATCATCTAAAAAGACTACAACAAAATAATCCAAGTAAGGATGGAACATTCGGTTCATCAGTTCCATAAAAACTGTTGGCACGTTTGTGAGACCAAACAACATAACCAAATACTTGTATAGACCATACCTACTCTAAAAGGCTAAAAGAGGTATATCTGATGGTCTAACACACAATTTATGATAACTGGATCTCAATTCAATCTTCGAGAATACCCGGGCTAATAGAATTTGATCAAATATATTATCATTCCTCGGTAAGGGATATTGGTTCTTAACCGTCAACTGGTTCAGCTTCCAATAATCCACACAAATTCTGAGGTTACCATCTTCCTTATTGGAAAAAAGGATAGGTGAAACCCAATAATAAGTACTAGGTCAGATGAAACCCTTTTCTTGTAAATCCTATAACTACTTATTGAGCTCCTATAACTCTAGTGTAGCCATCCTATATAGAGGAATGAACACCAGTGTTTCTCCTAGGACAATCTCAATATAGAAATTTACATCTCTCTTCATAGGAAAACATGAAATGTACTTTGGAAAGACATATATAAAATGATCCAACACTAGAGGAAAGTCCATTTGTGAGGTCCCCTGGTCATCCAGATATAAAATAGAAATATGGTATGTGATTCCTCCCAACCCAAGATGCTCGGGTCTAGCATTGCTCACCTAGACATCCCATTCTCCCTTTTATTAAAATGAACTACCCTCTAGTGATGTGAAACTCACCCCGCGACGATAGCAATCAACAGAGCCCTGAAAGGAGACCAACTAGTCCATTCTAAGGATTAAATCTAATCATGTCATCTCTAAGACATAGAGGTCCCATAATAAGTGACACCCACCAACCTCAAGTGGGTACTCTTTTCACTGACATACATTAGTTGTACTAATCTCCAACGGAGTGTCTAGAATCTTAACATAATCAAACAAAAAGATACAGATCCTGGGTCTCTCTACCATGGCAATAGATATGAAACTATGAGAATCCCCTATATCAAAAAGAGAATAAGCTAAAACGAAGGCAACTAGAATCATGACACTAATCATAGAGGGTTTGGGATCCCTCTCATGTCGGGTCTGATCCACTACAAAATTTTGACATGTATCATAGCCCTGCAACCCTTCCTGACTACCTTTATTTGATCCACCCTGTTGTTGCTGAAAACCGGTTTTCTGGCTACCATGGCCATGACAACCTCCTCATCCTAAACATCCTAAAGAACTCAAGTTCTTTGACTGAGGAGGAACTGGAAGTCCTTATCCTAAAGGTGGAGTCATAATTGATACCCTCTCACTAGCTACTAGTGAGAAAAATTGGAAAAAAATTAAAGATGACCCATATTTCCGCAATATCATCACTCAAATGGTCCTCTCAGGCACTACGATCTCATGTTACCACTCTTCACGCACTGGTAGCACCTCACCTGGCCACATGTAGATACATCCCTACTATTGGAATCACTATGTGAAGGCTCTTTGTTATGCTTCCTTCTATCAAACAAAGGATTACTAGCCCTGGATGTTAAACTACCCTGGCTCGCATCTCCTAACTCCCTCAGATTGCACTCAGTAATCAGTTCCTAGTTCACTATATTAATCACCAAATTTATCATGAAAACATTGACCTATGATTGGATGTCATTCCTGAGACCATCCTCAAATCACCTAGTGAAAGCTAACTCGTCACATCCCAGAACAGGTGCAAAGTACTGATTCCCTATAAAATGAGACGAGTAATAAATCACTAAAAGAGCGACATCCTCCAAATACATGAACTCTCAGGCTCGATCGGCCCTCAATGTATTGGGATATAATTAATAATAGAAGGTACTCTGAAACTCTTCTCAAGACATATCCTGATGATGTTTCACCTATGATATAACATCCGACAATCACATAGAAGAATCACATAGCATGTACATCTTGAAATTCACCCTCCACTCTAGAGGCGTCTCCAGATGCTTAAAGATAGAAATCATGGCCCCCAACCATGAATCTATATCCGGGGCAAGATGTGGTGATCCCTGAAAAGTATGCATCATTTTCATAAAGCCTTCATGGAACTTTGCATCAGCACTTGTGTCCAATATAACAGCTGGTGTCAAGAAGGGCATGATGGGAGGATATGATGGTAGTCCCTAATCTACCATTTCTAGTGTCTGATTGTTTCCATGTATCTAGAGTATAATCATAGGATATCTCTATGGAATGACTCTTCATGTTAAAGAGAACACATCAGTTTACGATTATAAAGGGAATCAACTTAGAAGTGAAATAATAGAACAGAAGAAGGAAAACATTCAAGTTTTACAAAAGAAGTTTACACAACATGTATAAACTCTACACGACATGTTCCCTTAAGATTTTAACTTGGTGTGTTCCTCTGCCAAGCATGGTCGTGTAACACCCCTACACACAACATGTTCCCCCTGAGACACGGTGTGTAATTTCCTTTTTACCTCATTCACATGTTCTTTTACACGGATAGAACTATAGGGTTCTCTCTCGATGTAAAACTACATGGTGTGTTCACCCTATACATGGTGTGTACAACTTAAGTTTCATCCACTCATGTCATTGGTCACATGTCTAGATACCTAGTTCTTTATAACATGGCGTATGCAATCTAGACACGAGATGTTCTACTGAAAGTTTCCAAACCTTGTGTCTCTGCTCACATAGTCATTCACACAATCAATCACTACATGGAGTGTACATACGGTACAAGTCGTGTACTTAAGAAAATTCAGTTCTTACAGAATATAAGAACATATGGCATGTGTTCATAACACCAAATGTCATGTTTTATGGTTTTCTAGATAGTAACCCTCTATAACTTCACCAGAACCCTTAGAAACATACAATTTTGTCCAAGGCATGAAAAATTATGACCTATGAGATCCCATACTTGCACGAATCAAAGTTTGAAATCCTTATTCATCTCATAACATGACAAAAATCAATTAAATTTAAAACATGATCCACCAAATTCTGATCCAAGAGGGCCCATAACACCTCAGGGACCAAATTTTGGTGTCCATAAAAATTAAACTTTAAAATTTACAATACCCTATCAAAATAGTTGGTATTCTATCAAGTCATCTATCACAACATCAGGCCTATCTATCACAACATTTATCACAAAAGCATGCAATCAGTAATGCATCCTAAATAGCATTACAAGAATGTATCACATGTGATCCCAAGAAATTTCCTATATGATGCATCAGATGGCATACCCTCATCTCATCAGGTTTCAAAAAAAATAGAGCCTCAATAATAACAATGATAACAGAACAATACATGTGAATAACCCAACGGTAAAATCAAATCATGTGTATCAATTGCAAAACCAGAGAAACTGGAATATTCGAGGTAAATTTGATTTCCCCTATACATGGGTTAGCTACTCCTCGGAAAAACTTATTACCAACTACCTATTTATTGATATCCCTATCTATAGGATCCAAATAGTAAAACAAAGTATAAAATAACTCCTCTGATACCACATTGTAATGTCCCAGACCCAGGTGCCATCCCAAAGTTACATGAACCTGGTTTGTCACAAGACCTCAAGAGCATTTCACTAAATTCAAGATGCTTCCCACTAGCAGCGATGGCCAAGGTCTGATAATGGGGAAACTATTCCCTCATTGGAAAAGTATGCATAGTAGAAAACAAGTAGTAAAGAGTATAGGAAGCAGTAATACCATGCAATAGAAGTAAACAGAAGAATACTAATAGTAATAAAACAACTGGATAATATACATAAATGATGCATGTCACGTGTGTCTAGGAAAGAATCCAAACAAGTTACAATGATAGAAATACAATACTAAACCAAAGTACAAAAAATCAGTAAACTCTAATAGCATCACAAGTCTCATCTTGGTCTCATGTTCTACAGCTCCAACAACAATCAACTACCTCATAACGAAGGGTGATTACCCTTATCTATACCTACTACCATATAATCTGTTTGGGTCCAAAAGATATAAATTTTAACTATGATCGAACTATTGAAGCATTGGTTTACACATTCCTTTTAGTCTCAGCTCTAGGAATCATTTTTTTCTATATGTTTTTAGGAACCTCCTAAAGCTCCAACTAAACTAATTAAAAATAGATGACATTCATAAGGAAGTGATGTAAAGATCCCCCTATGGAGGATCTTTACTTAAATTAGTCCTCGTGTTCTTCAAATGGATCTATGAGATTTTAAGAGGGCTTCCCAAAAGCGAAATAAACATCATGACCCAAAACAGGGTGTGAGACGAATCCCAGTACGCAACCACCAAAAAAATTTCCCTAACTGTTAGTGAATATATATAGCAAGTAATATGCAGAAATGAAGAAATAAACTAGGAAGTACTCAAAATTATCCAATATTACAGTTTCAATTAAATTTATTTACATTTATTAATTATTCCAATTGTTGAATAATGAATTTTGGTATCTAGCCAAAGCTCGGTATCCCTCCTGTAATATAAAAAACAGATATCTTAGAAAACCATCTAAACAACCAAGTAAGATTGAGTCCAAGCTTTTTCTTTGTCTTGAGGACTCATCCCAATCATTCAATCATTCATAATAACCCTCAGGTAAAGATCTCATGGTCTAACCCCTTTGGTTTAACATAGAACTAATTAAATACAAACGACCACCTGGGAAAATATCATGGTCAATACCCCTAGGTCAGCATGGCATCAATAAAACATAAACAACCTCTACATATCTCTCACAGTAAACACCCCCTGGGTTAATATAGTACAAATAATCATAAATGACCTCCTAGGTAGCTCCCATGGTCAATACCCTTGGGTCAAAGTCTACACCAAGGCTCTCATGGTCCTCTGAAATAAACATGAAAACCCCCATAGTTTTCCTGGTCCAAGGCTCTCATGGTCCATCGGAAGATCGGTGCACATATTATAACAATGAAGAACATGTAATATATGACTATGGATACCATTCACTATCATAACACATGAAATCTATATAATCAATCAAACTCCATCCTAAACAATTTCATGCATTGAAACAAGGTGCGCCACATAGGCAAACTTGTCCAAATGACCATAAATAGTCATTTAGGGAAATGCACCCATGGGATGTCCCATAACCAGATATAAACCCTTATGCATAAGCAATAACCCTTTCTCAAACATAAAAACCGTAGTAGGTTTTAAACAAGGTCAAATTCCAAAATACACAATACCCCTAACATGGGTATTTGGAAATTTAAGAATATATGATCCAAAGACCATAGATTAAAGGCAAAAACCACCTACCGTGATATTTTACGATCAATACTCTTGAACTTCAACCCTTGATATTGTATGATCAACACACTTGAAAGTCAGCAGTGTCTCAATCAGAGCTCATACGGAAAACTGGGAGGTGCTTGAAGTTCTTAAACATTCTTTAGCTCTCCTGTACAATACATGGGAATAATAAGTGTTTTCTGGAGATGATACAAGACCCCGATCTGACTCATCAATTAAAAATAAAAGTACATGATGTGTTCATTTAATGTATACGACATCTACTAGCCTCAACCTTCCCCCGATTTATTCGGACTGCAAGGTCACATAACAGCCATGTACTCAACCGTTACACTGCTACACACGACAACTAGGTACATGATGTGTAGTCAAAAGTATGAGGCATGTACATAGAAAATTTCTCATTACTTCTTTTTTCCTCAAAAACAACCTGAAATAAATATCCATAGCTGAAATGAAGATTCAGGTTCTTACACGTGTACTTTTTATGGATGGTGAGTAGGGTACACACTATGTACATTCGTGTGGGTGTAAATTTGGGACACAACATGTGATAGGTGTTTGATATATATATATATATATATATCTGTGTGTGTGTGTGTGTGTGTGTGTGTGTGTGTGTCTCTGTGTGTGTGTGTGTGTTTAATTAACATCTTTGTAATGTTCAAAGATCTTCACATCAAGTATGAGTTGTATTAAAATTATAATTATGCATGAATACTACATTTCACAAAGAATAAAGTGTATACAATTATAATACATGTAGGGTAGTTTTGGATGGGTATTCACTAGGTTTCCTCCAAGGTAAATGTTATGTACCCAATTAATTTTAAATGAATTTAATAATTTGTTTAAAATTAAAATGGATGAGAATCTCAAGGAAATTTAGAAATATGATTAAGATAAAAGGATTGATAAATTATATATAATAATTAATCGCTTCGAGTGTGATTTATCTTAATAAGAATGATTAAATAATTGAATTCTAGTTTTATTAAATGTGTAATTAATTTCATGTTTATTGATGGTCATGAGAAAACCGTAACTTTGTATGTTATTGGTTTCCTTTCAATTTATTTGTTAAATTAAAATTGTTGGTCTTCGTGCATTCTCTTCCTTAAGATGTAGGTCCTGTAGGCGTATTGTTTATTTTATGTAAACCCCCTTTTACCCCTCACCTACATGGGAGTTAAAATCATATGTAATGGATGGACCTCCAAAGCTAGTGGAGGTAGTTCAAGTTATGAGTTCAGGCAAAACCAATCCAATGAGATACAAATGTGGAAATGTGGAAAGTTGTAGACACAAAATTCAAAAGGATCAAGATGTTTCTTCCCTAGGTCAAGGATAGTTTATCAACCACTAGATAAACTAACCATTAGAAAATCTCATGATCATACCCTTTATTTTATTATTTTCAGTTTCATGGTTATTCATAATGGATGTATTATCACAATCACATAATTAAATGACTTAACAAGCATGAAAGATGGAACTAAAATAAAACGGATTATGCGTAAATATTATCAATTCATGGTTAATCACTTAATTATATCCCACTTAATATTAAAAATAATGTTAAAAGATAATAAGAGGCAACTTACAAATAAAGGATAAAATACCTCAATAAAATATTAAGTCGGTATAGTCTTATATTACTTTGGTTAGAATCGAACCAATAGTTCACAGTGATTGACCAGCCAAAGTTGGGGTGCTTTCAATTATTGGAGAATTATAATTTGAGGTTTTGGGTTGACATAACTTGGTTTAAATCTAGGGTTGACTGCCAAAGTAGGACTTGGTGTAGCTGAGAGGAAAGCATTGAGGAAATCTAAAATAATGATTGTTAGGATTGGGTAGTCCACTCAATAGATAAAAGAGCTACGAGTTAATGTAGTTAGCATTTGGAATGACTACTTAAAACCATTCAAGTTTTTTGAACAGCCAATATTGGGTTAATGAGAATGGAATATAGATCCTTTCCAATAGAATATCCCAGTAGCATGGTATTTCGAATCCAATGGTGAGGGATATTGGGTTTCTATAAAATAGTGTGAGAATAATGAATATTAATTTATTTATTTTTATTAATTTTATCAGATAAAGTACCAAAACACTATAAAAACGCATTAAAATGGAATCAAACATATCATTGTGATCCATACTCAAAAAGGAAAACCTTCTCACTAGCACTAATTTCTAGGATTGGAAAAGGCACTTTCGGGTCATCCTTCACCATGAAAGGAAACTATATGTGTTGTAAGAACCTTTACCAGTTGTTCCTGAAGATGAGGTGAGTGATGAGGAGATATCTATGTATAATAAACATCTGAATGAAGCTAAGAATTTTTAGTACCTCATGCTATCATCCACTGACCAAGGATATCTTGAATCAATGTGAAGAAATGGATGCCTATACCATGATGTATCGCCTTTGAAAACTCTATCAAGATAATGTGACATAAGAGAGGTATGAGGTCTCTGACGCATTTTTTACTACTCATCTTAGAGAGTCTGCACCAACTGGACCACATTTAGTCCAGTTTATTGGATGCATTGAGCATCCGGACACTTAGGGATTAAATTATTGGATGATTTGGGTATATATATCATACTTTCATCACTACCTAAGGCCTTCTTCAGTTTTATTATGATTTATAATATGAGAAATAATGAGAAGATATTATCTAAACTTATAACCCTGATTCACCAAGTGGATAAGGACATGGGGCGTGAAAAACCCACAGTCCTTATGGTGAATAGAAATAAGAATTACAACAAAAAGGGGCCTAAGATTTATAAATAGTCTAAACTTTTCAGCCACTGTTTGACCAAGAAGAAGAAGATCCAAAGGAAGGTCAAGGAAGTGGAGTAATTATTCTTTTTGTGTGGAAAGTCAGACCACTGGAAGAGGAAGTGCACCTAGAGGAAAGGGGAAGAAAAAGTTGTGTTCATTATCGAGTGTAATATTTCTATTTCTACACATTGGGTATTAGATACAGCTTTTGGTGCTCACAAATGTATTAAAATGCAAGAATAAAGTATAATTGGGAAACTTTCTAGAGCAGAGGTGGATCTATGAGCTACCAATGGTTTGAGGATAGTTGCTATATCCATTGGCGACTACTGCCTTTCATTTCCGACCAAGATAATTTTGGTTTTATGAGACTGTTATTATGTAACAAGTGTTACCAAGAACATATTTTCTATATCAAGTTTAGGTATATATGGATTTACTTTCAAGTTTAGAAATAAATCTTTTTTTCATAAGGACAACATAGGTTATGGTATGGAACATTTAAATAATGGTCTGTATGTATTAAATTATGAAAACCAAGTGTTGGAAATCGATAATGAATCATGTTCACATGACTCATATAACACCCAGTTGTGGCATCACAGTGATGGTCATGTAAATGAGAAGCACCTAAAAAATCTCTGTTAATATATTTATTTATAATATTTCGAGATAAAACCAATTGATAGTTTTCATGCTTGTTTATAATGTAAAATGACCAAACCACCATTTAGTAGATTGGTTGAAAGGTACATAGAGCTTCTAGGATTGGTACACACTAATGTGTGTAGCCCATTTCTGGTAGAAGCTAGAGGTGGATAATATTAATTCATAAATTTTACTAATGACTTGAGTGGATATGGATATATTTACTTGATGAGGTATAAGTCTGATTCCTTTGATAAATTTTGTGAATTCAAGAATGAAGTATTGAATCAGCTTGGTAATAAGATAAAGAATATTTGATTGGATTGAGGTAGATAATATCTCAAACAAGAGTTCATCGACCTTTTACGAGAGTTTTGTATTCTATCTCAACTCACTTCACCTTTTAAACTACAATGAAATAGTGTTTTTGAAAGAATGAATCATACCTTTTTGGACAGGGTAAGGTCAAGGTTGAGTCTTACAAATATTAGGATATCCTTTTGGGGATATGAATTACAAACTGTGACATACACATTAAACAGAGTACCAACTAAGGTAGAAAATAGAGTCACCTTTGAGTTATAGAGTGGAAAGAAACCTATTTTTTCACATACATGCATACAGGGATGAGAGGCATTTGTTAAGGCTTTCTCGGGCAACAAACTAGAAACCTGGGGCATGAGGTGTATAATTATAGGGTATCCCAAGGAAACAAAGGGATACGATCTATAAAATCCCTCATACATAAATTTGATTGTTTCCATACAGATTTTCTTTCTTTAGAGGATGCACATCCTCAAAAAGGATATCCATAGAAAGAGTGACTTCAATGAAGTTGATGCTCAAGATACACAAGAGTTGGTACAGGAACATGTTTCATAGGTCCCCATAGAAGAAGTAGTTCCTGAAACATAAGTACTATGTAGTAGTGTAAGAGAGGTAAGGGAACCCGGGAGATATGGTTTTCTTGTCACTGAGGAGGGTGACTCATTATTGTTGGAAAATGATGAACCATTATCCTACAAGGACGCATTAGATAGCTCAGAAGTTGCAAGATATCTAGAAGCTATGAATTTTGAGATATATTCATTATATCATAACCAAGTTTCGGTTCTGGTTGATGTTCAGTTTGATGTAAAGCCTATTGGATATAAATGGGTATTCAAGAGGAAACTTGAAATGAAAGGTATTGTAATTACATATAAATCATGGCTTGTAGCTAAAGGATTTAAATAGAATAAAGGAATTGAATATGATTAAAAAATTTCACCATTTTATATGTTTAAATCCATAAGAATCATACTTTCCAAAGCATCTTACCATGACTATGAGATTTGGAAGATGGATGTAAAAAATATATTATTTAATGGGAAGCTTCTAGAAGATGTCTATATGACACAACTATAAGGTTTTTTGGCACCAGATGATTTCAAAAGGGTTTTCAAGTTGTGTTGATACATTTATGGATTGAAGAAAGCATCCAAGTCGTGGAATATTTGATTTAATGAAGCCATAAGGTAATTTGGTTTCATTAAGAATGAATGTCCGACATGTGTTTACAAAAGGTTTAACTGAAATTTGGTCGTTATCATAGTAGTATATGTTTAACGACATATTAATTATTAGAAATGAAACTCAATTCTTACAGTCAGTTAATGACTAGTTGACTAAGTGCTTCTCTATGAAATACTTAGGTGAAGCTGCCTAAATTCTAGGGATCAAGGTCATTCGTGATAGATCCAAGAGGCTTCTTGGGCTAAGATAGAGTACATACATTGACCAGGTACTAAAGAGATTTAGTATAGAACAATCCAAGAGGGGATTAGTTCCATTTTCACATGGAATACATATTTCTAAGAAAATGTGTCCCCATACACAATAGAAGAAATATAGAATGAGTAAGATCACATATGCTTCAGAGATAGGATCAATCATGTATGTCATGCTATGTACTAGACTTGGTGTTTATTATGCACTGGTCATGGTAGGAAGATATCAAGAAGGTCCATGAGAATATCATTGGACTATAGTTAAATAAATCCTTAATTATGTGAGAATAACTAATGATATGTTCCAAGTTTATAGAGGAGACAAGGATCTTGTCATCATCGGGTATGTTGATGTTGGCTTTTAGATAGACCAGAACGATTTAAGTTGCAATGAGGATATGTTTTCTATATCAATAGAGGAGCTTTGAGCTGGAAGATTTCAAACTATAAAGTTTTCACTAATTCTACAATGGAGTCCAAATATATAGCATCTTCTGATGCAGCTAAGGAAGACATTAGGATTTTGAACTTTGTCCATGAACTTGATGTAGTTCCTAGAAGTAGAGCCATATCACATTGTATTGCGATAATACTACAATAGTGGCTCTTTAAAAGGATTCAAGGTCACATCTAGGGAAATTCACATACTCCAGAAGTATCACCTCTTAAGTTATTTTAATCATAGGGGTTAAGTTATAGTGATTAGAGTGTCCATGGAGTAGAAAATGGTGGACCCCTTAACTAAAGGCCTATCTCAGCTGAAGCATGAATATCATGTGAGAGCAAGCAGACTAAAGGTTGTTAGCAGTTGGCTCTAGTGCAACTTGGATTCAGTTTGAGTTGGTGCCCTAGAACCAACTTCTTTGTACTTTATGATAAAATTAAATACATGATTTTAAATATTATTAAATTCTTTATCACATCGTGATTGTTATTCTGTATAACAAAGTATGTGGTAATGTCCCAAGAGTATCTGTCACACTAAAAGTTCATAGAAGTTCCCCGCTATGATGGGAACCCGGAACATACGTGAAACTATTCTTGAATAAATCTTTTATGGTAGGATAATATCATTATAAGGGACACAAATGATACAGACTATCAAGGGTGGATACACAAAGGACTTTGAGTCACGTTCTCATGGTGTACACCCCTGATAATATTCAATGGGATATTATGAGAATGAGACCCGATGATATGAAATCCACATTTTAATTTTCATTGGATATTCCTATTTCTATATGTGTTTAATGGTCCTTATAATTAAAGATTAGTATTAATAGGTATTATGAGTCATACACTTTGATGAATTGAAAAAAACTGTGATGACATATGCTCGTGGTGAGGTAGGTTGCATTGGGTGCATCAAGAGTAATATTCAATTAATGAATAATACGAGAAATTATTTTATACCTTCCGTTAATTAACGGAAGTAAATATCTTAGGAACTTTTATGGAAATTATATAGCCTAAATAAATCCATGTCCATGGTCTTTTCTAGGCAACTTCTATTTCTAGAAATTCAAAAAATTATTTATCGAGCATATAGGTTGATGACACTGGAATGAAACCTCCTCGATTGGAGATATTGTGATAAAGGTATTATATTATATGGTAATTGTTCCTATGAGGTGACATGTCATTTCATCATTAACTTCTTTTTCTATAGATGTCTTGGCGTGTTGCTAGACTCTAACCCTGAACTTTAGGAAAGCTCGCCTAATTCCACTAAGAAAGTGTCCTAGAGGTTCACAAACTAAGTGTATCCAAAATCTCAGTTAAAAAATATTATTTAACACGTTGAATAAATATTATTCCCTGTTGTTTTTTAATAATTATTCAGGTATTCCTAATTTCATTTTATTTATTTGTTAGAAAATAAAGCAGTTTAATTTATTTATTTATTTAATAAATAGAGGTTATTCGAGGTCCGATAAATATTTCAGAGCATGGGAGGACCAAGTAAAACGGTCCAGTGAGAAAATAATATTAAATATTATTTGATTAAAATAATATTTAATTATAACTATAAAGATAATAACATTTCATGGAAATAATAGTATTTCTGTAATTATTTCATAAGGGGGTTTCACATGGAATAATAAAATAAGAAACTGAACTTGTGTTAATTATTTATTATTAAATATTAAATTAAAATTATGGTTGCATATTATTATCTTATTATCCAAGGGGAAAACCTATAGGAAAGAGAGCCAATTCTGGTTGTGCACTCCATTTGGGAGAAAAATTTCTCAAGCCTCGAGAGCTCTTTTTTTTCTCCAAGAATTCTCTCAAGAATGAGAGCGACCATCCTCCACTGGATCAGAGAATGCTTTGAAAACAACTCTCAAGGCAATCAAGTGTGGACGATGCAAGTATAAGGACATTTTGTGCTAGCACCTAGATATTCTTTCGGTGACATCCAGTGTAACACCCTGACTCCAGTTACCCGGAGTCGGTGCATTATTGTGTAACATTGGCATGATCACAAAAGATTAAGTCTCGAAAGACCGATTAGTTTAGTAGCCTTGGAAACACTAGATACATTCATAAATGTTACATTACATCATAAAGTAAAAATCTAGAATAACATAGTCTCCATTTTCCACACTCACATCCCCTTCAGACTATCCCTACAGGTCATTCCTAAAATACTTCTTCACATCCTGGAAAAATTAAAACATTGAAAAAGGTGATCTCAGAATCTCAGTAAGGATAACAATATAGAGAAAACTTTCATAAATAAACATTAACATTTAAGGGAATGTATAACTAAAACAAAATCCTTTTAAACTTGAACTTCTGCATAATATGGAAAAAATAAAATGAAATAATTCCATTTACTTATTCACATGGATATTCTACTAGTCGAATAATCACATGAAATATCAATAACCACTTTAATAATAATGGAATGCATAATTCCAGACTATCATAACCACGTAGCCAAGGCCTCATGCCAAGACTACAAATAAGATTTTGTCAAGGCCTCATGCCAAGACACTAGTTTGTCTCATGATACCTGTCGATGCATCGAGGAGTTATAGTGGTCTCCACCCGTCACTTATTAAGTCCAATGCATTCCTCATATGAATAGGTTTAAACATATCATAAACCATAACATAATCATATCACATAAAACATCCATCAAGGAAACATAACATTTCCACATTTCAATCACAAGATATCAATACAACACATTGATATAATAAAAACACTTTCAAAACCATTTTCAATACCAAAATAAAAGAAAATAAAATCTTGGTATTTATTTTTCATTTTAAAAAAAAGTTATGTCTTGTAGAGGAAGCCAAAACTCAAATAATGGTCATGGCGGTGGAGAAATCATTGTCACTCCATACGTACGAAAAAAAAATTCCCTTTTGTCAATTAGTAAAATGCTTCGTATAAAAAATATTCCTTTTGAATAAACGTAAAAGTCAAAGGGGTTTGTACACCATATAAAAGAAAGTTGTGTATAAAACAAAACATGCCTCAATGAAAGGAGATTGAGACGAAGTTCCTCACAAAGATCATTTTTTAAATAAAATATATCTATTATGTGTATTCACTATAAGTACACATAAATAAAGTAAAAATACAAGATAGGACATAATAATATCATGACATAATTTGAAATTAGGAGATTAACCCAAAGAATGGAAATTGGGTTAAGAAGTTCCCTTACCTTGTGTCCGACTTGACTCGATCATTCTTTAATCTCCTGAATAATAAACTAGAGTTAATTTATATTTTCTTAAGAACCTTTTTCATGTTCATTAATCCTTTTATATCACTTATTACCATGTTATGAACATTATGTAATTATTTAAGTTAATAACGGTCATTTTGTCGATCTTTGGTACTTGAGTCAAAAATAAACTTCTTATAATTACAAGTTGTTCATGTGGTGAAATATCCATTATATCCCGAATTATATTCATTATTTAGACATCAAATATATCATATATATCCAGTATATACATTCATTCATAATATTACATAACATTTAGAGGTAAGAAATGAAATGCACCGTTCATGGAGACGGTAAGACGTACGTATGCATGAACTCTACTTTCATTTATATTTCATATTTAATGGAATGAAATCATAATGATATAAAGGTAAATTATAATTCCAGTATAATATCATATATAATATCATTTACTTCATCCTTTATACATCCCACATATGGCATTAATGATTCAAATCACTTTGAGGGGGCGGTAGTCCGCACTTCCTAAAATGAAATTATCGCATTTACCCATAATGGAAACCATAAAGGTATGCCATAAATGAAAAATAAATAAGATTAAGTAAAACATAAACATATTATATATCATATATAAATATAGTGACATGTTAATGTCCACCTTTGAAGGTGTTATATGAGTGTTGAACAATCATCGTTTCGTGAGGCAGAAATTCGCCATCCACAGAAACAGTATGTTCTTTAACCATTAGATGTAGGTGTGTGTAAGTGTAGCTCTAATACTTATTATAAAAACATCCTAGTATATTGAGGATACTGGTTTTGTTACAAAAGAAATAAATAAAAAGATTTTAGGGGGTTGGAGAAGCAAAATAAAACATAAGAACACAAGAGAAAACACTTCCTTTAAAACGGGTAACTCTTTTTTATTTGAGCTCAAGGCTTCATTGGGAAGAATTCTGCCCAAAGTTAGGCTTCTAGGAGTAATAGAGGTAAGTTGAGAGAGTATTTGGGTAGAGTTTGGCCAATCCAAAAGGCTTTGAGGGTGTGATTAAGGTGGTAGTGGTGGGGGCCTTTTATAAGAGGAGAGGAGGGGCACTCTTGGAAAGTCATGAAATGTTACTTTTTTATATAATGAGTTTCGGATTTTAAAGGTCCCAAACTTATATATTTAGAGGATAATGTGATAAGAGTTCTAAATATTCTCATCCAATATGTTTTTGACAAGTTTATGTCTTATATTTTACATTATCTTATCATTTTATTTAAATCGTTAATTAATGAGGTAATCGATGCATCATCATGGTGTCATAAATAATTTAATTCTTTTAATGTCTAAAAATTATAAAAAAAATATCATGATGTAGGGAATATTTTTAGATTTCTAATTAATATTTATAGTCAAAAATATTACTTTTATAATCCCATTTAAAAATTGTTTTAGTAAAACAACTCATGTTTGTGACATTTTTATTTTAACATTAAATAAAAAGTTTTTAATGTCATTTTACTACCAAAGTGTCTCCATGGGGTCCCCAAGTTGATCCATGGATTGTCTTGGTCGGCCATGACTCATCCAATAGGGGTAGGACAAGTGTAAAGGTATTTTCATATTTTTATAATATCATTTTTACCTTAAATTTCACTAATTACCTTTAATCGCGATTAATTAAACTTAAAAGTTACTATTCACCAAAAAATTATTTTAATCCCATTGAACCAAATTTTACTTCCTAATAACCACCATGTATGTAGGATTTTTGAAAATCAAATCACAGAAGTGGTAATGATTCATTTAAACGAAAAATCCGTTTTTTTAACTACTACTAAGTGGTTTCACTATTCATCAAAAATTAAAGTTTTTCAGAACAATGTCAAAATTTCACCCTAAGCTATAATTGATATTCCGAATTCAAAAATTATGTCTATTTTACAAAATTCCAAACATATAAGTTTCATTAATTAATTTTATAATTAATTCCCGCTGTCACAACAAATAGGGTGTTTTTAAGAAACAATATATATCAAAAGATTGACAATTGTTTATATCCAATTTCAAAGTGAAATTAATTATAATGACCACCATTGGATAAAATGGTAAAAATATATTCTAATTATACTTTAAAACCACTCGATAGTATAATTTATCACTATAAATTATTTTTATTAAAAAAGTTGTTTTTAAGTATTTTTCACTACTCATAAAAAAATTGGAAGTTATCAGAAAAATACCAAAAATTCAACATAACCTTATTTTGATATATCGAATCCAAAAACGAAGTCCATTTGGAAAGATAAAATTTATAAAATTTCACAAATTAGGTATTACTATTCATAACAGCTACTTTGATTGGTTGTGGTGTGTGTAAGAACTCGAAGTTGCGTACAACACACGCTACTGTATTATTCAAAGAGAAGTGTACCGTGGAAGCTTGGGGTGTTACATTCTCCCCTCCTTAAAATAATTTCGTCCCCAAAATTTCATATAATATCACTGTATAAAAATAATCGAGTGATTCTTCATCATAAGTTCCTCGGGTTCCCACATTGCCTCCTCCATCTTATGGTTTCTCCATAGAACTTTTACCAGACGAGTCGTCTGGTTTCTCAGCACTTGTTCTCTTGTATCAAGAATCCTGACGGGCTCTTCGCAGTAAGATAGATCGGGTTCCAGTTCTAATTCCTCATAGGTGAGTACATGCGTTGGGTCAGGCATGTATTTTCTCAACAGTGATACGTGGAATACATTATGAACTTTAGAGAGACTTCGCGGCATTGCCAAACGGTAAGCTACATCCCCAATTCATTCTAGAATTTCGAAGGGTCCGATGTGCCTGGGACTCAATTTACCCTTCTTACCGAAACGTATAACTCCCTTCCATAGAGATACCTTTAAGAAAACATGATCTCCTTCCTGAAATTCCAAATCCTTCCTTCGGTTGTCGGCATAGCTCTTCTTCCTACTTTGAGCTTCTTTGATGTGGTTTTGGATTACATTCACCTTTTCCATCGTTTCCTCCACCAGTTCTGGGCCTACAAGTTTTCTTTCACCAACATCATCCCAACAGGTTGGTGTGAGACATCTCTTTCTGTATAACTCTTCATATGGTGCCATCTGAATACTTTAATGGAAGTTGTTGTTATAGGAAAATTCTACCAGAGGTAAATATTGATCCCACATTCCTTGAAAGTCAAGTGAGAAAGATCTCAACATGTCTTCTAAGGTTTGAATAGTTCTTTCTGATTGTCCGTCTGTTTGAGGGTGGTAAGCAGTGCTCAAACGAAGTTTAGTATCCAAGGCCTTCTGAAGACTTTTCCAGAATCTTGATGTAAAACGAGGATCAAGATCCGAGACAATCGACAGGGTTACTCCATGAAGTCTCACAACTTTATTAATATACAGTCTTGCTAGAAGATCAAGTGGTAGATCTTCCCTTATAGCAAGAAAATGTGCTGACTTCATGAGACGATCAACAATGACCCATATTGCGTCATTTCTTCTAGGAGTCTTTGGTAGTCCCATGACAAAATCCATCGTAATATTATCCCATTTCCACTCAGGTATGGGAAGAGGTTGCAATACTCCACCAGGAAGTTGCCTTCCAGCTTTCACTTGTTGACAAACCATACATCTTGACACAAAATCAGCAATCTCCCTCTTCATGTTGTCCCACAAAAAATGTCCCTTTAAATCTCTATACATTTTGGTGCTCCCAGGGTGTATAGAGAAATTGGAACTATGAGAATCATCCAACAATTCCCTCTTTAAATCTGGTATATCGGGAACACAAAGCCCCCTCCCAAATTTCAAAATTCCATCTTCATACACAAAGTCACTCAATCGCCCATCATTCACAGCTTTAATCTTCTTTTTCAACTCTTCATCACTGGCCTGAGAACACTTTATCCTTTCTAGTAAAGATGGTTTGGCAACCATTTGAAAATTTTTTGATGTTTCACCCTCCATGGTGATTCCCATATCCATCTTTACTAGATCCATGAAAATAGGATCCCTTTCCACTCTCATCATTTTCAAAACTCCATTATCTTTTCTACTCAAAGCATTTGAAACTTTATTTTCCTTCCCTGGGTGGTAGTGTATCACGCAATCATAATCCTTGAGTAGTTCAAGCCATCGCCTTTGACTCATGTTGAGTTATTTTTGTGAGAAAATATATTTCAAACTCTTGTGATCGGTATATATCTCACATTTTCACCATAGAGATAATGTCTCCATATCTTAAAGGGAAAGATTAAAGCAGCTAACTCGAGATCATGAGTAGGATAGTTCTGCTCATGAATTTTTAGCTGTCGCGATGCATAGGCAATAACCCAATCATTCTGCATAAGGACACAACCATGTCTTTTCATTGATGCATCACTATAAATAACGAACCCATCATTCCCTGATGGTAGATTCAAAATAGGAGAGTTGACTAATCTTCTCTTCAGTTCTTCAAAACATTCTTCACACTATTTTGTCCAGACAAATTTAACTCCTTTACGTGTGATCTTCATTAATGGGTTAGCCAATCGGGAAAAATTCTGGACAAAACGTCGATAATAACCTGCCCAACCAATAAAGTTGCGTACCTCAGTTATACTCGTCGGTGCTGGCCATTCTTGGATTGCCTTGGTCTTAGAAGGATCAACAGAAATTCCTTACTTATAGAAAATATGTCCAAGAAAAGAAATCTCCTGAAGCCAGAATTCACACTTACTAAACTTCCCATATAATTCATGCCTTCTAAGAGTCTTCAAGATAATGCGCAAGTGATTTTCATGATCCTCATAGCTTTTGGAGTACACCAAGATATCATCAATAAATACCACCACAAAATCATCAAGATATTCCTTGAAACCTCTATTCATTAGATCCATGAATACAGAGGGTGCATTAGTCAATCCAAAAGGAATTACTGTAAACTCGTAATGCCTGTACCTTGTTCGAAATGCTGTCTTCGGAATTTCTTCCTTCTTAACACACAACTGATGGTATCCAGATCAAAGTTCAATATTTTAAAAGTATTGATCTCCATGCAATTGGTCAAATAAATCATCAATGCAAGGTATGAGATACTTGTTCTTTATTGTTATAGCATTGATCTCCCTGTAGTCAATACACAACCTCATAGATCCATCTTTCTTCCTAACAAAAAGGATAGGGGCACCCCATGGAGAAACACTAGGGGGAATAAATCCCTTATTACTCAATTCCTCTAGTTGTTTCTTTAGTTCAACTAATTCCATGGTGGCCATCCTATAAGGGGTTTTCGATATAGTCCTTGATCCAGGAATTAAATCAATGGAAAACTCAACTTATCGTTCTGGAGGATTTCCAGGTTAACCTTTCGGAAACACATCTTCATATTCTTTCACAATAGGTACATCCTCTATTTGAACATTCCTTTCCTCACCCTTAGTCATTTCATTCTCTTCCTCCCCAATAATTGAATTTAGTTGAGCTACTGGGGGTGGATCTAAATAAGAATTAGGTGGTGACGATTCTGCTCTAAAAATAATGTGTTCCTTATCATCATCATCAAAAATCGTAACCTCCTTCTTCTTATAATAAATCCATGCATCATAGTCTGAAATCCAATCCATACCGAGGATTATATCAAACTCAATCATAGGTATAAAAATGAGATCAGCGGATAAAGAGTAGTTATGTGCTCTAATGGGGACTGATTCACAAAACGTTGTTGCAATAATACTTCCCTCAGGAGTTTTGACTGACAATTATCTTGTTAAATCAAATTGGAAATATCTAATTTTCTTAGAAAACTGGGAAGATATGAAACAATGTGATGATCCAGAATCAAATAATGCATTTTCTAAACTTGAGGAAACCATTAAATTACCTGCCACCACGTCTTTCGGAGCTTCAACCTCAGCAGTAGTGATATCATAAGCTTGGCCTTGATCCCTTGGCCTCTTTTGAGGTTGGTTCCCCTGACGCTTAGGAAATTCATTTGCATAATTCCCCATATCTCTACAATTATAGCATTCCACATTGACAGTAACTTTCTTTCCCTTGCAATCATGAGCTTGGTGGCCTTTTTCACCACACTTGTAACAGACTCCCATTCCCTTCAAGAAAGTACCGGGGTGTTTCTTTCAACATTTAATGTAGGACTGATATTCAACTCTTCCCTTCTTCCCCTTATTTCCATTTCCAGATTGATCAGAATATCTCTTCTTTTATTTCATTACTTTAAAGTCATAAGACTTAGAGAATTCCTTTTCCGTCTTAATAGCACACGAGACAATACCTTCGTATGATGAGAAGGTTTGTGAGACTAATCCTCGATGGAGAAATGGTTTTAAACAATCAAAGAAACGATCAATCTAACTTCTTGGGTTATGTATATAATCTGTAGCATGCCTCACTAACCTTGTAAAGTTAGCCTCATACTTTGCGACATTCTCATCCTCTTTCTGCCTCAGACTCAGAAATTGCCTTTCCATATCTGATCGATGGTCATGTGGAAAGTATTTTTCAAGAAAATTTCCTTAAATTACCTACATTCCATACATGGTACTTCTTCATCTTCCTTTGTGTTTTGAATCAGCGACCACCATTGATCGACATCTTCAGTGAGGCGGTAGACTGTCATTACAACCTTCTCCCTTTAGCTACTCCCCTAGGCATGGAATATTTTCTCTAAGGAGTTTATCCATTTCTCAGCTACTAATGGATTTTTACCCACATTAAATGTTGGCGGTTTCTGCCTCATGAAGCAGTCTAACATTGATCCTCCACGTTGCGGATCAGGGTGCTCCATATGAGTAAGGTTATTATTCATAACCTGAGTGAGTTGTCCCAGTATGGTAATAAGATGATCAGCACCAGTTGTATCGCCAACTCCATAATAATTATATTGAGCAGGAGGGAAATCCCTACATGGAGTGCATGCATTGATACGGTTTCCATTCCTTCCACTAGGCGCCATTTCTAAACAATGGCATAAACTAGATTAGTTTATGAATCAAAATACATAATTCCATACTTGTAAAATACTTAACATAAATTGAACTATTTATGGATATAATCCATAATTATAAAAATGTTTTCTTTGAGGAAGTATATACTCATAACCCTTCATAGTGGTTTGTAACAAAAATGAGAATTATCCTAAGCATATCCCCCGGAGGTGTCGTAACCAAGAGTGCTGCAAGGCCCGTTGTCGTGCTCCAGTTCCTGTTTGAGTCTAGCTCAAAGCAGTGTTTTTGGGTTTTACCCTTAGGTACATCTGTGCCAGAGCCGCCACTACCTGTTCATATCCATACAGGGATGTATTGCTCGACAAACTCACAAAATCTCTATAATACCAAAATTCTAGGAAGTTCTTCTATACTAATCCTCAAAGTCTATCTTCGGGATATGTGCTCTAATCAGAGTTTATCTAAATCCAGCTTCCAAGGTTAGTACTTAACTGCCTCTGATACTAACTGTAACGCCCCGACCCCAGTTACCCGGAGTTGGTGCATTATTGCGTAACATTGGCATGATCACAAAAGATCAAGTCTCGAAATACCAATTAGTTTACTAGCCTTGGAAACACTAGATACATTCATAAATTTTTCATTACATCATAAAGTGAAAATCTACAATAACATAGTCTCCATTTTCCACACTCATATCCCCTTCAGACTACCCCTGCAGGTCATTCCTAAAATACTTCTTCACGTCCTGGAAAAATTAAAACATTGAAAGGGGTGAGCTCAGATGCTCAGTAAGGATAAAAATATAGCGGAAGCTTTCATAAATAAACATTAACATTTAAGGGAATGTATAACTAAAACAAAAGCCTTTTAAACTTGAACTTCAGCATAATATGGAAAAAATAAAATGAAATAATGTAATTTACTTATTCACATGGATATTCTACTAGTCGAATAATCACATGCAATATCAATAACCACATTCATAATGATGGAATGCATAATGCCAGACTATCATAACCACGTAGTCAAGGCCTCATGCCAAGACTACAAATATGATTTTGTCAAGGCCTTGTGCCAAGACACTAGTTTGTCTCATGAGACCTGCCGATGCATCGAGGAGCTATAGCGGGCTCCACCCGTCACTTATTAAGTCCAATGCATTCCTCATATGAACAGGTTTAAACATATCATAAACCATAACATAATCATTTCACATAAAACATGCATCAAGGAAACATAACATTTCCACATTTCAATCACAAGATATCAATACAACACATTGATATAATAAAAAAACTTTAAAAACCATTTTCAATACCAAAATAAAAGAAAATTAAATCTTGGTATTTATTTTTCATTTTAAAAAAAAGTTATGGCTTGTAGAGGAAGCCGAAACTCAAATAATGGTCATGGCAGTGGAGAAGTCGTTGTCACTGTATACGTACGACAAAAAAAATATTCTCTGTTGTCGTTTAGTAAAATGCTTCGTATAAAAAATATTCCTTTTGAATAAACGTAAAATTCAATGGGGTTTTTACACCATATAAAAGAAAGTTGTGTATAAAACAAAACATGCCTCAATGAAAGGAGATTGAGACGAAGTTCCTCACAAAGATCATTTTTTTAAATAAAATATATCTATTATGTGTATTCACTCTAAGTACACATAAAGAAAGTAAAAATACAAGATAGGACATAATAATATCATGACATAATTTGAAAGTAGGAGATTAACCCAAAGAATGGAAATTGGGTTAAGAAGTTCCCTTACCCTGTGTCCGACTTGAATCGATCGTTCTTTAATCTCCTAAATAATAAACTAGAGTTAATTTCTATTTTCGTAAAAACCTTTTTCATGTTAATTAATCATTTTATATCACTTATTACCATATTATGAACATTATGTAATTATTTAAGTTAATAACGGTCATTTTGTCGATCTTTGGTACTTGAGTCAAAAATAAACTTCTTATAATTACAAGTTGTTCATGTGGTGAAATATCCATTATATCCCGAATTATATTCCTGATGTAGACATCATATATATCATATATATCCAGTATATATATTCATTCGTAATATTACGTAACATTTAGAGGTAAGAAATGAAATGCACTATTCATGGAGACAGTAAGCCGTACATACGCATGAACGCTACTTTCATTTCTATTTCATATTTAATGGAATGAAATCATAATCATATAAAGTTACAATATAATTCCAGTATAATATCATATATAATATCATTTACCCCATCGTTTATACATCCCACATATGGCATTAACGATTCAAATCACTTTGAGGGGGCGGTAGTCTGCACTTCCTAAAATGAAATTATCGCGTTTACCCATAATGGAAACTATAAAGGTATGCCATAAATGAAAAATACATAAGCTTAAGTAAAAAAATAAACATATTATATATCATATATAAATATAGTTACATGTTAATGGCCACCTTTGAAGGTGTTATATGAGTGTTGAACAATCCTCGTTTCGTGAGGCAGAAATTCACCATCCACAGAAACAGTACGTTCTTTAACCATTAGATGTAGGTGTGTGTAAGTGTAGCTATAATACTTCTTATAACAAAATCCTAGTATATTGAGGATACTGTTTTTGTTACAAAATAAATTAATAAAAATATTTTAGGGGGTTGGAGAAGCAAAATAAAACATAATAACACAAGAGAAAACACTACCTTTAAAACGGGTAACTCTTTTTGATTTGAGCTCAAGGCTTCCTTGGGAAGAATTCTGCCAAAAGTGAGGCTTCTAGGAGTAATAAGGGGAAGTTTAGAGAGTATTTGGGCAGATGTTGGCCGAGCCAAAAGGCTCTGAAGGTTTGAGTAAGGTGCTAGTGGTGGGGGCCTTTTATAAGAGGAGAGGAGGGGCACTCTTGGAAAGTCATGAAATGTTACTTTATTATATAATGAGTTTCGGATTTTAAAGGTCCCACACTTATATATTTCTAGAATAAGGTGATAAGGGTTAGATATATGCTCATCCAATAGGTTTTTGAAAAGTGTATGTCTTAAATTTTACATTGTCTTTTCATTTTATTTAAATCGTTAATTAATGAGGTAATCGCCGCATCATCATGGTGTCATAAATAATTTAATTTATTTAATGTCTAAAAATTATAAAAAAAATATCATGATGTAGGAAAAATTTTTATCTTTCTAATTAATATTTATAGTCAAAACAATGACTTTTATAACCCCATTTAAAATTTTTTTTAGTAAAACAACTCATGTTTGTGACATTTTTATTTTAACATTAAATAAAAAGTTTGTAATGTCATTTTCCTACCAAAGTGGCTCCATGGGGTCCCCAAGTTAACCCATGGATTTTCTTGGTCTTCCATGACTCATCCAATAGGGGTATGAAAAGTGTAAAGGTATTTTCATATTTTTATAATATCATTTTTACCTTAAATTTCACTAATTACCTTTAATCACGATTAATTAAACTTAAAAGTTACTATTCACCAAAAAATTTATTTTATTCTCATTGAACCACATTTTACTTCCTAATTACAACCATGTATGTTGGATTTTTGAAAATAAAATTACAGAAGTGGTAATGTTTCATTTAAACGAAAAATCAGTTTTTTTAACTACCACTTAGTGGTTTCACTATTCATCAAAAATTGAAGTTTTTCAGAACAATGCCAAAATTTCACCCTAAACTATAATTGATATTCTGAATTAAAAAATGATTTATATTTTAAAAAATTCCAAAAATATAAGTTTCATTAATTAATTTTATAATTAATTCTCGTTGTCACAATAAGTAGCGTGTTTTTAAGAAACAATATATATCAAAAGATTGACAATTGTTTATGTCCAATTTCAAAGTGAAATTAATTCTAATGACCACAATTGGATAAAATGGTAAAAATATATTCTAATTATACTTTAAAACCACTCAATAGTATAATTTATCACTATCAATTATTTTTATTAAAAAATCTTTTTTTAAGTATTTTTCGCTATTCATAAAAAAAATTGGAAGTTCTCAGAAAAATACCAAAAATTCAACATAGGCTAATTTCAATATTCCGAATCCAAAAACGAAGTCCATTTTTCAAGATAAAATTTATAAAATTTCAAAAATTAGGTATTACTATTCATAACGGCTACTTTGATTGGTTGTGGTGTGTGTTAGAACTCGAAGTTGCGTACAACACACGCTACTGTATTATTCAAAGAGAAGTGTATTGTGGAAGCTTGGGGTGTTACATCCAGAGATTCACAGAGCACATGTGGATTACCTCTATATGAGATCTAATCTTTATCTCAAAAAATAAATGAAAGTATTACCACAGATCTATGGTCAGACACATCAATGAATAAAGGAAACCGTGTAGGCATTATTTAATTTTATTAAATTAAATATAAACAAAATGTGTCTTCCTCTATCAATGTTCCGAGCCTCTTTCTTCTTTATCTAAATCTTTGATTTTTTTCGTGGATATTGGCATTCATCATCATATTATTCTGAAAATAATTATTGATCATTATAAAAATTAAAGTTGGGTATTGGCCCAACCGTACTTTCACTACGCCCAAAACCTATAGGCAAGGCCTTTACTTTCATTTTGAACTTTTGTTATAGACTCTTTGTGGTGGGATTGTATTTTTCCCTGTTTATTGTCCATTACTTCTTGTCGTACTCTAGTTACGAGATTTAGATGTTTGCATGCGTGGTTTCTTAGTGGTTTTTACATTTCATCATTTTTTGGGCTTGTAGATGTGTGTGTGTGCTTGTACATAGACAATTCCACCCATGTCAGTTATATGCCTACTCGGTTCTATTCACCATCCCCTTGCATATTGGTGTCGGGATTGGGGATTCGTGGTACAAGCCCCACAGGGATGGGTCTTGGAATAATAATATTTTACTTTGAGATCAAATTCAATGAATAATTATGATCTTTAAGGAAAATAAGAATATAGTTTTACAAAAAATGGTATTTTTCACTATTCACAAAAAATTAATCTTTTCAAAAAAATACCAAAATTTTACAAAAAGATAATTTTTTATGATGATTTCAAAAAGAAATCTTTTTTATAAAAAAATATCTATAATTTCAAGAATTTTATTTTAATTATTTTTTCAAAAAAGGAAATAAAACCAATGTTTTAGACGTGTTTTTCAAAACAAAATGGATTTAATAAAAATTGAGTGCTTATTATTTAATAATTAATCAAAAAATTTATATTTATTTAGTCCTTTATTTGTATTTCAAAATGTATTTAATAATATTAGTACCCTCTAATTTAATAACTAGTTTATAGTGGTCATATAGTAATATTTTTCTATTTGTTTAAGCTCTGTGTATTGTATCTTTTGTGCTATTAAACATAGTCTTTGTATTAAAATCTCATGTTATTAAAAAATTAGTTGTGTAAATGAATTACTCATATTAAATATATAATAGGAATTATATTTAAGTTGTATAATGGTAAGTAGTGACTTTCATTTAGTATGGGGTTCTTAACGTCCTGTGTAAGAGTACAAGGAATTTCCCTTAAGCATCAATACCCCAATACATAAGGGTAATTAGAATTTTATTAAAAATTGATAAAAATTGTAATCAACATATAAAATAATTTAATGTTTTATAAAATGTTTCTAAAACGTTATAAATTGTATTTTGGTATAGTTAACTAACAAATATTATATATATTAAATAATTATAAACAGTTTATAATTATTTAATTTTTTATGAAACATTTTATTCCCAAATATTAAATGTTAATATTTAAAATACATTTTAATAAATTTTATGGTATGTCATATAATATAGAAACAAAATTGATTATTTATATATCATAATTAATAATTTAAAAAATTGTTTTATATAACACCCCAAGCTTCCATGATACAGTTCTCTTTGAATAATACAGTAGCGTGTGTTGTACGCAACTTCGAATTCTAACACACACCACAACCAATCAAACTAGCTGTTATGAATAGTAATACCCACTTTTTGAACTTTTATAAATTTTATCTTCCAAAATGGGCTTCATTTTTGGATTCGGAATATCAAAATTATATTAGGGTAAATTTTTGGTACTTTTCTGATAACTTTCATATTTTTATGAATAGTGAGAATTACTAAATTTTAATTAAAAAAACATTTTTAATCGAAATAATTAATAGTGATAAATTAGGAATATGAGTGGTTTTAAAGTATAATTAGATTATATTTTTACCGTTTAATCAAAATTTGGTAATTGGACATAATTTCACATTTAAACTGGACATAAGAAAGTGTTAATCTTTTGATAGTTATTATCTGTTAAAAACACTCTTTTTTTCCCAACGGGAATTAATTTTAAATTAATTTATGCCACTTATTTATTTTGAATTTAGGAAAATTGATTCCATATTTAGAATCAGGAGATCCAAATTGTGTAAATAGGTAACTTTTATTTTAATACATTTTGAATAATTACTTCGGTAAATATTTTATTTATCATGGTTAAAAGGTAAATCCGGTAAATAAGGGTAAAAAAATAATATTATAAAAATATTAAATTACCCTAAAACGTGTCCTAACCCTGTTGGTTGATACATGTCCGACCATGGTCATATTTGGGTCGATTTTGGGACCCCATGAAGCCACTTGTAAGTGATAATGACACTTTATATTAATTAAGTTAAAGTAAATACAAAAATGACATAAGCATATATCTTTTAGTAAGAATAATTTGAATCCATGTTTCTTAAAAATGTATTCAAATCATTTTTACTATTTTACAGACTATGGGTTAAATTCATTTATACCCTTATTTTACTTTTATAAGATGTTTATGAAGGAATCTTTCTGTTGTTTTTCAAACAAGGTCCTTTTTAACCTTTCTGACAAAAATTAAGGTAACAATGTCTTTTTTTTAACTTATACGGAGGGTGCGGCTATTTTCCACCATTATAAAATTGTCTAAGCTTCCCTTACAATCTTATAAGAATATTTTCAGAGTAAATGTTTTCTTTTATAATTATGTGAATTTTAAATGATTTCAAAAAAGAGATATTTCTCTCAAATAGTTTTTATTGCATCTATGTCAACATCCATTGATGGATTTTAATCTTATTTGAAGTTGATTTATTCTGATAAAAAAATTCCATATTGTATTGAAGGTTTTGTGATATGTTTGATTGTGGATGTGTTATTTTTTTTCCATTCATATTTTATGGAGAAAGTATTGACATTTCGTATGCTAGTTTTAATACGAATGTTTAATTTATGTTTAAACCTATTCATATGATGAATGCATAGGACTTAATAAGTGATGGGTGGAGCCCGCTGTAGCTTTTAGATGCATCGGTAGGTCTCATGAGACAAACTAGTGTCTTGGCACAAGGCCTTGACAAAATCATATTTGTAGTCTTGGCATAAGTCCTTGACTATGTGATTATGATAGTCTGGCATTATGCATTCCATCATTATGAAAGTGGTTATTGATATTGCATGTGATTATCTGATTAGTAGAATATCCATGTGAATAATTAAATGGAATTATTTCATTTTATTTCTACCAAATTATTCTGAAGTTAAAGTTTAAAAGTCTTTTGTTTTAGTTATACATTGCCTTAAATGTTTATTCTTATTTATGAAAGTTTCTGCAATATTGTTATCCTTAATGGTCATCTGAGCTCACCCCTTTCTATGTTCTATTTTTCCCTGGATGTGAAAAAGTATTTTATGAAAGACCTACAGGGATAGTATGAGGGGATATGAGTGTGGTCTATGGAGACAATTTTTTGTTGTAGTTTTCATTTTATGATGTAATGTAAACTTTATGAATGTATCTTGTGATTCCAAGGCTGCTAAACTAATTGGTCGTTCGAGACTTGACCTTTTGTGATCATGCCAATGTTACGTAATAACGCACTGACTCTGGGTAACTGGGGTTAGGGCGTTACAGTTGGTATCAGAGGAAGTATAGTACAAACCTTGGAAGCTAGATTTATATAAACTCTGATTAGAGCATATAGACCTAAGATGGACTTTGAGGATTAGTATAGAAGAACTACCTTGAATTTTGGTATTGTAGAGATTTTGTGAGTTTCCCGAGAAATACATCCCTGTCTAGATACGAGTAGGTAAAGGCGGATCTAGCACAGATGTACTGAGGGTTAAAACTCGAAAACACCGCTATGAGTTAGATTCGAATGGGAACTGGTGCACGACAACGGGCCTTGATGCACTCTTGGTTACGACACTCCCAGGGGATATGCTTAGGATAATTCTCATTTTCTTTACAAACCATTATAAAGGGTTTATGAGTATATACTTCCTCAAAGAAAATTTTTTTTATGGATTATATCCATAAACTGTTCAATTATTGTTAAGTGTTTTACAAGTTTGGATTTATGTATTGTGATTCATAAACTAATCTAGTGTATGCCATTGTTTAGAAATGGAACCTAGTGGAAGAAATGTAAACCATATCAATGCATGCAATCCATGTAGGGATTTACCTCTTTCTCAAGATAATTATAGTGGAGCTGGTGATGCAACTGGGGCTGATCAGCTAATCACCATACTGGGACAACTCACTCAGGTTATGAATAATAACCTTACCCGTATGGAGAACCTTGATCCACAGTGTGAAGAATAAATTTTAGATCTCTTCATGAGGTTACAAACACCGACATTCAATGGGAATACAAATCCACTGGTAGATGAGAAATGGATAAGTTCCCTAGAGAAAATATTTCAGGCTTTAGGGAGTAGTGAAAGGGAAAAATTTGTCATGGCAGTTTATCGCCTCACTGGAGATGTTGACCAATGGTGGTCATTTATTCAAAATAAAAATGAGGATGATGAATTATCAAATATGGAATGGAGGGAGTTCAAAGATCTTTTCTTAGAAAAAATACTTTCCTTGTGACCATCCAGCAGATATGGAATGGAAATTTCTTAGTCTGAGACAAAAGGAGGATGAGAATGTCGCAAAGTATGAGGCTAACTTTACAAGGTTAGTGAGGCATGAAGCATATTATATACATAACCCAAAGAGTAAGATTGATCATTTCTTTGATGGGTTAAAACCATTTCTCCATCAAGCATTAGTCCAACAATCCTTCTCATCGTACGAAGATATTGTCTCATGTGATATCAAGACAGAAATGGAATTCTCTAAGTCTTATGAATTTAAAGCAAAGAAAGAGAAGAAGAGATCTTCCAATCACTCTGGGAATGAAAATAAGGGGAATAAGGTAAAATTTGAATATCCATCCTACAGTAAATGTGGGAAGAAACACCCTGGTACTTGCTTGAAGGGAATAGGAGTCTGATACAAGTGTGGTGAAAAAGGCCACCAAGCTCATGATTGCAAAGGGAAGAAATAACTCACTGATGTTAAATGCTACAATTTAAGGGATATGGGACATTATTCAAATGAATGTCCTAAGCGTTAGGGGAACTTACCTTAGAAAAGGCCAAGTGATCAATGTCAAGTTTATGTTATCACTACTGTTGAGGTAGAAGCTCCGAAAGACGTGGTGGCAGGTAATTTAATGGTTTCCTCAAGTTTAGCAAATGCATTATTAGATTCTGGATCATCGAATTGTTTCATATCCTCCCAGTTTTCTAAGAAAATTAGATATTTCCAATTTTATTTAACAAGGGATTTGTCAGTCAAAACTCCTAAGGGAAGTATCATTGCAACAATGTTCTGTGAATAAGTCCCCATTAGAGCATATAAATGTTTTTTATCTACTGATCTCATCATCATACCCATGATTTAATTTGATATAATCCTCGGTATGGATTGTCTTTTGGACCATGATGTGAATATTTATTGTAAGAAGAAGGAGGTTGTGATTTTTGATGATGATGATAAGGAACGCCATATATTTAGAGAAGAATCGTCACCACCTAATTCTTATCTAGATCCACCCCCAGTAGCTCAACTAAATTAAATTATTGGGGAGGAAGAGAATAAAATAATTGTGGGTGAGGAAAGGAATATTCAAATAGAGTATTTACCTATTGTGGAAGAATAAGTTGATGTTTTTTCAAAGGATTTACCTGGATATCCTCTAGAATGAGAAATTGAGTTTTCCATTGACCTAATTCCTGGTTCAAGGCCCATATCGAATACCCCTTAGAGAATGGAAATTGTAGAATTAGTGGAGCTAAATAAACAACTTGAGTAATTGAGTAATAGGGGATTTATATACCCTAGTGTTTCTCTATAGGGAGCTTCTATCCTTTTTGTTAAGAAGAAAGATGGATCTATGAGGTTATGTATCGACTACAGGGAGATCAATGCTATAACAATAAAGAACAAATATCCCCTACCTCGCATTGATGATTTATTTAACCAAATGCATGGAGCTCAATACTTTTCAAATATCGACCTTTGATCTTGATACCATCAGTTATGTGTGAAGAAGGAAGACATTCCAAAGACAGCATTTCGAATCAGGTACGTGGATTATGAGTTTACAGTAATGCCTTTTGGATTGACTAATGCACCCTATGTCATCATGGATCTAATGAACAATGTTTTCAAGTAATATCTCAATGATTTTGTAGTGGTATTTATTGATGATATCTTGGTATACTCCAAAAGCTACAAAGATCATGAAAATAACTTGTGCATTATTCTGAAGACTCTTAGAAGACATGAATTATATGGGAAGTTTATCAAGTGTGAATTCTGGCTTCAGAAGATTTCTTTTCCTGTCCATATTGTCTCTAAGGATGGAATTTATGTTGATCCTTCTAAGACCAAGGAAATCCAAGAATGTCCATCACCGACGAGTATAATTGAGGTACGCATTTTTATTGGTTTAGCAGGTTATTATCGACGTTTCATCCAGAATTTTTCCCAATTGGTTAATCCGTTAATGAATCTCACACGTAAAGGGGTTAAATTTGTTTCGAAAAAAGAGTGTGAAGAATTTTTTGAAGAACAAAATAAAATATTAGTCAATGATCCTATATTGACTCTACCATCAGGGAATGATGGGTTTGTTATTTATAGTGATGCTTCAATGAAAGGACTTGGTTGCTTCCTTATACAGAATGATAGGGTTATTACCTATGCATCACGACAGCTGAAATTTCATGAGAAAAACTATCCTACTCATGATCTTGAGATAGCTGCTATAATATTTGCTTTGAATATATGGAGACATTATCTCTATGGTGAAAAATGTGAGATATATACCGATCACAATAGTTTGAAGTATATTTTCTCACAGAAAGAACACAACATGAGGAAAAGGTGATGGATTGAACTTCTCAAGGATTATGATTGCATGACACACTACCACCCAGGGAAGGAAAATAAGGTGGAATATGCTTTAAGTATAAAGGATCATGGAGTTTTGAAAAAAAATGAGAGTTGAAAGGGATCCAATTTTCATGGTTCTATTAAATTTGGATATGGGAATAATCATGGAATGTGAAACATCGATACTTTTTCAAATGGTTTCCAAACCATCTTTACTAGAAAGGATTAAGAGTTCTCAGACCGATGATGAATAATTTCAAAAGAATATTAAAGGTGTGAATGATGGGAGATTGAGTGACTTTGTGTATAAAGAAGGAATTTTGAAATTTGGGAAGAGACTTTGTGTTCCCGATAAATCTTATCTAAAAAGGGAATTTTTGGATGATTCCCATAGTTCCAATTTCTCTATACACCCTGGGAGCACCAAAATGTATAGAGATTTGAAGGAAAATTTTTGGTGGGATAACATGAAGATGGATATTGCTGATTTTGTGTCAAGATGTATGGTTTGTCAACAAGTGATAGCTAGAAGGAAGTAGCCTATAGGATTCATGCAACCTCTTCCCATACCTGAGTGGAAATGGGATAATATTACGATGGACTTTGTCATGGTGCTACCAAAGACTCCTAGATGGAACGATGAAATATGAGTCATTATTGATCCTCTTACCAAGTCAGCACATTTTATTAATAAAATAGAAGATCTACCACTTGAACGTCTAGTAAGACTGTATATTAACGAAGTTGTGAGACTTCATGGAGTACCCTTTTCGATTTTTTCTGATCATGATCCCTATTTTAATTCAAGATTCTGGAAAAGTCTTTAGAAATCCCTGGATACTGAACTTCGTTTGAGCACTGCCTTCCCCCCCCCCCAAGACGATGGAAAATCAGAACAGACGATTCAAACCTTAGAAGACATGTTGAGATATTTCCCACATGACTTTTAGGGTATTTTGGATCAATATTTACCTCTGGTGGAATTTTCCTATAACAACAGCTTCCATTCAAGTATTCAGATGGCACCATATGAAACATTATAAAAAAAGAGATGTCGCACACCAACCTGTTGGGATGATGTTGGTGAAAGAATACTCGTAGGCCCAGAACTTGTGGAGTAAATGGTGGAAAAGGTGAAGTTAATCCAAACCCACATCAAAGTAGCTCAAAGTAGGTAGAAGAGCTATTCCGATAATCAAAGGAAGGATTTGGAATTTCAGGTAAGAGATCATGTTTTCTTAAAGTTATCTCCATGGAAGGGTGTTATACATTTCGATAAGAAGGGTAAATTGTGTCCCAGGTAAATTGGACCTGTCGAAATTATAGAATGAATTGGGGTTGTTGCTTACCGTTTGGCAATGCCGCCAAGTCTCTCCAAACTACATGATGTGTTCCACGTATCATTGTTGAGAAAATGCATGCCTGGCCTAACGCATGTACTCACCTATGAGGAAGTAGAACTGGAACCCGATATATCTTATTGCAAAGATCCCATCAGGATTCTTGATACCAGAGAACAAGTTCTGAGAAATCGTACCACTCATCTGGTGAAAGTTCTATGGAGAAACCATAAGATGGAAGAGGCAACATGGGAACCCGAGGAACTTATGATGGAGAAACATCAGAGTCTTTTAATGTGGTAGTATTATATAAATTTTGAGGATGAAATTAGTTGAAGTAGGGGAGAATGTAACACCCCAAGCTTCCATAGTACGCTTCTCTTTGAATAATACAGTAGCGTGTGTTGTACGCAACTTCGAATTCTAACACACACCACAACCAATCAAACTAGCTGTTATGAATACTAATACCCACTTTTTGAAATTTTATAAATTTTATATTTCAAAATGGAATTTATTTTTTATTCAGAATATCAAAATTATCTTAGGGTAAATTTTTGGTACTTTTCTCATAACTTTCATATCTTGATGAAAAGTGAAAATTGCTAAATATTAATTAAAAACAACTTTTTTAATAGAAATAATTAACAGTGATAAATTATGAATTTGAGTGGTTATAAAGTATAATTAGATTATATTTTTACCATTTAATCCAATTTTGGTCATTGGACATAATTTCACATTTAAACTGGACATAAGAAAGTGTCAATCTTTTGATAGTTATTATTTGTTAAAAACAATCTTTTTGTTTTGACAACAGGAATTAATTTTAAATTAATTTATGAAACTTATATGTTTTGAATTTAGAAAAATGGATTCCATATTTATAATCAGGAGGTCCAAATTGTGTAAATAGGTAATTTTTATTTTTAGACATTTTGAATAATTACTTCGGTAAATATTTTATTTACCATGGTTAAAGGGTAAATCTGGTAAATAAGGGTAAACAAAATAATATTATAATAATTTTAAATTACCCTAAAACATGTCCTAACCCTATTTGTTGATACATGTCGGACCATGGTCATATTTGGGTCAATTTTGGGACCCCATGGAGCCACTTGTAAGAGATAATGACACTTTATATTAATTAAGTTAAAGTAAATACTAAAATGACATAAGAATATATCTTTTAGAAAAACAATTTTTACATAGGGTTATATATGTTATATTTTAGACTATAAATATTCACTAGAAATCTAAAAATATTTCCTACATAATGGGATTTTCTTTATAATATTTATACATTGAATAATTAAATTTATTTATAACACAATAATGATGCAGTATGTTTTTATTAATGAAAGAATCAAATAATTGGTATTATAAATGTTAAAATAAATATAATTTGAAAATTTTGATAAAATCAACAAATTTTATTGGTTAATATGACATGTTAGTATTAATTAAATGAATTTGTTTCGAATTAAAAAAGTTTTTATGACTTTAAAAAATCAATTATTAAATAGTGTCAAAATTGACATAAATGAGTTTTTAAAACAAATATTATATTATTAATTGATATTCAATTCCTAAAAATATAAGGTTCGTCCAAAGGACTTATATAATGATATTTGTATCATTAATGTACCACTTGGGGGTCGCTTGGAATTATATAGTAAGTTTATTAACTATATGATATAAAAATGAAAAGATACATGGTAAATGTCAAACTATTTAATTAAGAGTTAAATCAAAAAGATAAAGTTAATATAGTGGCACAAACCTGTCTAAAACCTATTTGTTGAGTGTTTTTCGACCTATACCCACCTTAATCTTTAAATAATATAATTTGGATCCACTATAAACCTAATATTAATTTATTATAAAATAATATTTCTAGCTTTTCCAAAGGTGCCCCCCACACCTCTTATAAAAGGGCACTCCCCCTTCTCTATAATTCACACCTTAAAATCCTTTTGGATCAGACAAACCCTGCCCAAATATCCTCCCAACTATCCTACCATCAACCTATATGACTTATTTTGATCATAAAGCCAACGTATAGAGCCCTTTTGATCAAATCAAAATGAGGAACACGAAGAAGAGGTAATGTTTTCACCACCCTCTTTGTAGTTCCTTTCTTCTTCCACTTGTTCTTTATTTTTTATTTCCATTATAAAATAATATATCTTGTTTCTTCTATATACTATGATGTTATTATAAATATGGTACAACCATGTTCAGTATTCTATCCATCCTTTGAATTACATGTCACCATACGTGCGTACATACGGCTTACCGTCTCCACGTTGTGGTGTAATTGTTATTCAAAACATTATTACTTGGATGGGTATGATAATGATGTGTAATTGAAGTAAATAATAAATATAACATTATAATGATTATTTATATATGATATAACATCCAATTATATGTTATTTTAATACCAAAAGAATGATATTGTCGCTCGTGCGTATGTACGGACTACCATCTCCACGAACGTGATGAGATTCATTCTCCATCGTATCCATTCTAGTATAATTATCATTTGATGAATAAAAATAATGTTTAAGTACTTGATATCATTCTGGATATGAATAAGATAAAACCTATCCATAACAAACACGACTTATGTAACAAAACATATAAAATAAAACGAGTAAGTTAACACCCAAAACGACGATAATACTAAGATATTATTAACAAAGCAATGTTAAAAGATCATATATGATATCATATTAATGTATATGATTATTTTATAATTTAATAAAAATTATTTCACCATTATTCAGGAGGTTAAACTACCCTCTACCAAGGAAAAGTACAAGGTAAGGGTATCTTTCAAAATCTCTTCATTATCCGAGGTTATTTATACGTAATTGTCTACTAGGACCTCTTTGTCATCCACATCCATGTTTCTTAAAAAATGTATTTCAAATAATTCTTACTATTTTAAAGACTATGGGTTAAAGTCATTTATACCGTTATTTTACTTTTATAATATTTTTATAGAGGAATCTTTCCGTTGTTTTCCAAACAAGGTCCTTTTTAACCTTTTCGACAAAAATTAAGGTAAGATTGTATTTTTTAACTTATACTGAGGGTGAGGCTATTTTTTGCCATTATAAAATCTTTTAAGATTTTCTTACAATCTTATAAGAATATTTTCAAATTAAATTTTTTCTTTTATAATTATGTGACTTTTAAATGATTTCAAAAAAGAGATATTTCTCTCGAATAGTTTTGATTTCATCTATGTCAACATCCTTTGATGGATTTTAAGATTAATTGAAGTTGATTTATTATGATAAAAAACATCCATATTTTATTGAAGGTTTTGTGATATGTTTGACTATGGGTGTTTTATTTTTATACCATTAATGGTTTGTGGAGAAAGTATTTACATTTCGTATGCTAGTTTTAATATGAATGTTTATGTTATGTTTAAACCTGTTCATATGAGGAATGAATTGGACTTAATAAGTGATGGGTGGAGCCTGATATAGCACCTCGATGCATCGGTAGGTCTCATGAGACAAACTAGTGTCTTGGCACAAGGCCTTGACAAAATCTTATTTGTAGTCTTGGCACAAGTCCTTGACTATGTGGTTATGAAAGTCTGTCATTATGCATTCCATAATTATAAAAGTGGTTATTGATATTGCATGTGATTATTCTATTAGTAGAATATCCATGTAAATAAGTAAATGTAATTATTTCATTTTATTTCTGTCATATTATGCTTAAGTTAAAGTTTAAAAGGCTTTTGTTTTAGTTATACATTCCCTTAAATGTTTATTCTTATTTATAAAAGTTTCTGCTATATTTTTTTCCTTACTGGGCATCTGAGCTCACCCCTTTCTATGTTTTATTTTTTCCAGGATGTGAAGAAGTATTTTATGAATGACTTGCAGGGATAGTATGAGGGGATATGAGTGTGGTCTATGGAGACAAGTTTTTGTTATAGTTTTCATTTTATGATGTAATGTAAACTTTATGAATTAATCTTGTGATTCCAAGGCCACTAAACTAATCGGTCTTTCGAGACTTGATCTTTTGTGATCATGTCAATGTTACGTAATAATACACTGACTCTGGGTAACTGGGGTCAGGGCGTTACATTGTAAATTATAAAATAAGGCCAAAATCTAAAAAACTTATATCATAAATTATTCATCAATAATTATTTTTTAATTATTAAAAATAAAAGGGAAAATTATTTGAATTTTATCTAAGAGACATAATTTTTTTATGATTGATATGGTTATGTTTTAAATAATGACTAAGAATTTGATTTTGGGACTATGTAAAAAATTTACATAATAAAAATAGGATTAAAAATGGTTTATATTTAATATAATATAATATATTTAAAATGAAATTTAATATAATGATAAATAAAAAAATAGTTCATATTGTAATGAATATGTAATGTCTACAATCTCATAGATAAAATTATAATGTGTTTATAATTACATTTTATTTTTGATTTATTCATAAAATTTTAACTAATTTTTTAATACTTGAATTTTTAATTACCTAAAAATTTATTTTATGCTTTATTCATAGTTATCAATTTTATATATAATAAATGATGTATTCTTTAGTTTAAAATGTTAAATTTATCTTATGATAGAGTTTTTATTTTCATTCCTAGAGTTTCTCTATAATTGATTTAATTTTTTCATCTACCTAGACCATGGTTTTTTATTGACGTTATTATCAAGAATTTATATTTTGAATATAGATTGGGAATATTAGATGTTGGAGTTGTGTTTAATTTGAATCTATCTTAAGTAATGAACAATAGGGTAGAGTGACATGGGGTCAAACTACCTACTTAACCATAATATTGGTCCATGTATACGATGGTGAATGTGGTTGGCTACCTATCTCTCAAGGATTACCCATGTGTACATTTTCAATCTAATATAACTCTATACCTTTATGTGTATTATAAATTTATCTTGTACATATTATGTATCTAGATATCAATGAATATGTTTCAATTATATTTTGAGTAAGTAACAAAAACTTGTGTATTGTGTAAAACGTTACACATCACTATAGTTAGACTATATTGGTTTGGTTGAGGGGATAGCATTAAAAAATAAATTAATAGATTTTGGCCTATATAAATGGAAAAACATGAGATGAGATGGTGAGATTAAAATCTCCTTCAAATACTGAGTGTGATATTATTTACAAAGAAGAAATCGTTAAGATTTCAACCATCCAACAGTATAGTTTCACACCAAAGTTGGGTGCCCCAATCCTGTATCATGATTATCTCAATGTTTTACATTTTATTTGGGTTACACTAGTTGGGGAACCCCAAGGGTTGGGATACTATAGGAATAGTGTTGGTTTTATCTATATGATGGATTAAACAATGTTTTTTCAACTCAACAATCAAAAAAACATATATGTTATGATTGGGATGATTCCCTACCTTAATAACTAAATTGTTTGTTTCATGCCAATGTAGGGTCATTTCATGGTAAAATGTGTATATTGGCCCACTAGTGGTTATGATGAATTTTCAAGAATCGTTCATCATTTTAGTGTGATCTCATTTAACAAAATTCATTATCAAATGATTTATAATATATGATAGTCATATAAAAAAAATATTTTATCAATGATAATATAAACATCATCAATATCAAGATAAAATGTGTAATTAATCATTGAAAATGAGAAAATTAACATAAATAGATCTTAAGATAGTTATTTTATAGAATTATGGAGTAATTCTTTAAAAGTTTTAATTAAATTAAATGAAACATTTATTGTTTTGGTTAGATAATCTATCATATTTTCATCTATCAAAATGTTCCAATAATATGATTTAATTCAATAAATTCTTACTTAATATTCTCTAATTATTGACAATGGATGAACTGCGTATATAATGTGTATGTTTTGGAACTTTATAGATGGTATATATGGGAAATATTTCAAATAGAAAGACCAAATATTAGTTGAAATATTCAATAATATATTGTTGGGAATATAATAAATGTCATTTAAACTTAATCTTTTCATTAAGAAAGATTAATAATTCAAAAAAATTGGACTATCCAATATATACCTTATAGATTTTTTGAAAATACATGGAATATACATGTTAGGTATTGATGTTATATAAATTAATTATTCAATTTTGAATGGTATGTGATAAAAAAGGTATATTTTATAAAAAAAAATTAAATATTAAAGTGTTCAAAATATAAGAAATTATTGATTGGGATTTTAGTTTATATTCCTGAGACGATGAAAATAGTTACTATATTGAAGATATAAATTTAAATAATTTTATCAATCTCAAATGAATCTGATAAAAATATGTCTAACTTCATATCACTTATCTTATGTGATAAGAGACTATTTTTTATAAAAAAAGATGTATTATTATATGTTTTATGATTTATCAATTTCTATTACATATTTTGAGAAGAAGATATGGATACAAATGTTTAACCTTGAATAATAGTGTTTACCAAAATATTTTTTAGAATACATGGTATGGTGTTCCTACTACTCATTGGTGGTATATTTTCATAATGTATTCTTTTCAAATGAAAATGTAACAAACACATATAATATCCTAAAGCATAGTATGTTTTTAAAACATTTTTCCTAAATATAAATAAATTTTATTTCTTAGTAAAAAATATTTTTTATATCTTAACATGATATTGTAAAAACAATATATTTTCTAAGAGTCTAGTGGGGGTGTTTTTGGACTTAGATAATGTCAAAATTAATAGATAAAAGAAAAATACCAATTTTTAGATGGAGTTTTCTTCATTCCATATGCTAATATATTTTAGGATATGTGCTGATAGTGAAAAACTAAAATAGTTTCATTTAGTTATCATGAAAATTAAAGGCATTATTTCTTGAAGAATTACACCAGTGAAAATGAAAATTCATTTATACTTCCTTTCCTGAAGGGTTTAGGGTAATGTGGTAAAGATAAATAAAAAGAGTTACATTAGTTATTGTAAAAAAACTTGTTTTTTCTCTATCCTAAAGGAGATTAGGAGAACTGGATATCAATTATATAAGTAGTTACATTATATCTTGTAAATCATTTTTTGGAATAGGGTTTCAAGGAAAATGCTGATGAATATAGAAATAGTTTTTTGTAGAAAATAAAATTTTACAAAATAGAATTTGATTTTGAAAAGTTAAAAAGTTTCAATATGTTCATGAAATTGAACTGTTAGGAATATAATTCATAATTATCAGAATTTTTAAAGCTTACTTTTTTTGTAGATATTTCTTTCTAAAGATATTGTGGGTGTGTTTTCATCAGATGGGTGTATAGATATTTGATGAGTATGAAAAATGATGTAATGTGTTAACTAAATATCATAATTAATAAAATTTACTTTATTTATAGGTGTTTCTCACTAAAGAGTTAGTGGGATTATTTTTATCAGATGGTTATATATATATTTGATGGGTATTACAAATGATGTAATGTGTTAACAAAATTCATAAAGTGTATAAAACATAATGTTGATATGGAAGTTTGTTATACTGATATGATAAATTGATTCTTATGTTGTTTTTTTAAAATAATTTTAAAGATATTAAGATAATCAAAAGTTATCATATTAAAGGAAACCTCTATTTTATCCTACCATCACATTTTCCAAATAAATTTATATATAGATATACATTTATTGAATTTCAATGATAATTTTCCTCTCAAAGTAAAACTTTGATTTTATCCCTAACTAATGTTAACCATGGAGCATTATTGGTTATGAAAAAATGTTAAGGTTATACTGAGTAGGATTATTTTATAGAGATACAGAATAAGATCATGAGGAAAAAGATAAATAATATGATTGTTAGTTTTCTTTGGATAACCCACTAAGTATAACCCATGGCGTTTTATACCTATTTATTTGGTATACTATAGGTTTGTGAGTCATATTTGGGTACCAACAACCTGAGGTTGGTGGTATACCAACCTTGAGAACCTTTATACATTAATACCTTACTTATGAAAGTCTATATGTGAACTTTTATAAGACGAGGGTGGTTTGGTATTTTGTTTATCAATTAATTAGTTAAAACTTATCTTTGATGGGATTTTTCCTCTTGTATAGCATGTATGACATCTGGACCCATGATTGAGATATATTTTAGGAGTGTCTGATTTCACCGAGACAATAAAGATCTATCCAGATATGGGACTTTTGATTTTATTATCTGGAAGGATAAAAGTCATGTGATGTATTCATTAATCAATTCATTATATTCTATGCCAATTGAGAAAATATGATATGGATATACAAGATTGACATATTCAATATCCCATTTCACTTTTTGTATTAAAAAAGTAAAATATGAGAATGTGTGCCTTCATAAAATAGAGACTAGTGGACAATGTTATAGAGATACATCTGTTTGATGTAGATCACTCTATATCCCTCAATATCTTGATTATAATTGATATTTTGATATATTACACTCTTTTCTTACATATATGGATCCAGATATTCAGTTTTAATTTCAATTTTCTAAAGGCCCTTTGGGATACACTTTTCTTGACTAAATGGGGATTGGAGAGAGTCACTATAAAAGTGTGTTAGTGTTAATCCATAATTATTTTAGATGGGGATTTACAAGGTATTACATATGATATAATACAAGGTGAATTTAATGATGGTCTTCCAAAAATAGGATTGTATTATATTCAAAAGGTGTTTTGGATATGGTTTAACAAGTTATGTTATATGATACAATATAAGTTTAAATTGCATAATGTTTATGAGGATTTAGTGCAAGTGGGATATTTAAGAATATATACCCTAAACCCATATCTATATGAGATATAGTTATTGGTTCTAAATCATATAGTGTGAAAATAATGATATTCATACATTAGTTATATTATTTTATATGTGCAGGACCGCTAACCATTCTTCTCATAATCTATCATTTGTTAATTCATTTCAAGAGTTGTAATGTAAAAGAAGTAAGTGCATCAAAATCATGAATCAACCATGAAATTTATCCATGTATTTTAACGCATATATAAATGAGAGTATAATCAAAGAGTATCCTTTATAAAATCTATAATATATTTCCATGAAATAGAATTGGGTATTCATTTTCCATTTTATCTTGGCCAAATCTCTTTTGATCATGAAGTTCTCTTTCATATTCCTCTATTGTGAATGATGTACTATAATACTATGGGGAGAATATTTTATCTCACTTTAATTTCGAGTGATTTAGGTACAACTCATTGATACATACAGAGGTGGGATACTTATTTTTCCCTTTTTTGATCTCTCTTAAACTCATCTGAAGAAAATTCAAATGATGTCATAGATTTTTTGTGAAAGGTTTTCCATGTCTTACAGTATTCTTCATTTCAAAAAAAATAACATGTTTCATATTATCTTTCATAGATATATATGTGAATAGGGTTTTAAATCATTTAAAAATGATATAATAATTACTATTATACCCTATTAAAATCATTCAATTATAACCAACAATAATAGCTCAATCAATATTCATAACATTTTATTGACACTGTCACATTCCTAGTTAACTATAACTATATTCTAGATAAATTTAATGTATCCTCCAAAACCTCATAATATTCCTCAATAAATTCATACAAACCACTAATAATTATTTAATTTTCCAACTCCATATATTCCATGGATTTTGTAAAAAAACAATGGGATGAAAGAAATAGAAACCTATGTGGCATTAAATATAAACTGAATAAAAAATATATAATATTTTTTTAATTTATTAAAAATGAAATTGATTCCCTATGATATCATGTTACAATATATTATACTTATATTCTAAAATTATTAAAATCAGTGAAATAAATGGAGATAAACTAACATAATGTTTTGAAAATAGAAATTTTAACAAGGAAACAATTCATGTGTTTTTTGAATGATCCAAAAATTAATATCTCAACCACACAATTTCAAAAATTCTAACAAAATAATAGAAAAAAAATAATTTAATTATTTAAAAATTTTAATTATTCCAAAATAAATAATTAAATCATTTTTTCTATTAGTGAGAAAATTTTATTAAAAACGAAATATTCATCATTAAATAGCATGTAAAAAATATATCAACACTTTCAGAATCACATCCCCCCTCTAACTTGAGTTTTAATTTGTACATATCTAAATTTCATCAATAATTTTAAAATAAACTCACAAAATTTACAACACACAAAATCAATTTAGTAAATCATAAAAGGTTGTCATGTTTTTTAGAATAACTAGTTAAAATTATATAAATTTGATTAACTGCATAAGAAATTATTCAACAAACCAAGTCCAAATTCTTTGAGTTCCATAATAATAAAACTCACATAATATTATAAATTTATTTTTCCTCATTTGAGAAAGTCACATCACTCTCTCTTATTTTAATTGAAAAATGTTCCATATGAACACAATTAAATATTTATTTTTATTTCTATTTCCTCATATACACACTTTTTTCTGCACATAATTCAATATCATCACAACCCTTATACCCACCATTTTTTCCCTTGATATTTTGTGTTCCAATAAAGTTAAAAAGGGGAGAATTACAATGACTTTTGAATTCCATGTCATAAGTGTCTAATTCAATGAGAATTCCTATGGACTATTTTTTATAGTTATGACATGAAAACAACGAGAATTAGTGATTTCTAGTTAGTTAATAACATTTAATTATTTATCATTCTTTATACACACATTGTTTCCAAAATTAAAATTAATAATTCCTCAAATTGTGTTTTCAAATTATCATACTACTCCAATTTAAAGGAATGTATCATCATTGTATTTATCGGGATAATTATTGAAATATTTTACATAAATAAAAAAACTAATTAACTAAATTAATACTTTATCAATACAATTAAATAATTTCATGATTATTATTAACTCATACTCTACTCAATCAATTTTCTTAAAAAATTGTCCCCCAAATAATAAATAAAATGATTTATAAATAATCATGTCACCTTAGTGACGATATGTAATTAACCAAACGAGGCTGGTCTGATCTGTCACCCAAGATGGTGCACCACAAGGTCTGAAGCCCATTTCCGATCACCATTGGATGATGATAAGAACCATTGTTAATGAATAACCTCTTGGTAATGGATTCTCACATGTTAAAATAGCATGGCCCATCCATGAAACGAATGGTCCCACCAATATCATCAAAGTCAGAAGAATAATAAATAACCATCCAGATAAATGCAACAATGACTAAATAGATAACCTAAACTATGATATTTATCATAAAAAATGACTCCATAATTATACTTCTACATGACATCTCATGAAAAATCACAGAACTCAAAATAGTGGGAACAAAACCAACAATTCCTATAAATACATCCAAAGGTAAAAACTCAAAAATGACTCCCCATAAGTGTTTCTGACGCTTTCGCTGGGGCGCACGCATCCGTCCGTCCGCGGAGGAGGACGCGCTGCACTGTTGCCCTGCATTCCCACATTCCAAAGGCAGGCGACATTCGCTCCTTATTCAGGGACGTCTACTCATTGATCAAAACAGGGTGATGGGATGTCGGTTCTTCCTTCCGTGGATTCTTCCTCAGAACCCATCACCTTGTCCGGGTCTCCCTCATAGATTTAATACGCTATTCATGAAACTCTTCCCAGTGCCATGTTTCCATGGACGCCGGTTAATTACACTGCTTCTGTCAGGACATTCCAAAGGTTCTGGTCAGGGCATTAACCTTCAGTCGGGGGAGTAGTCACGTTGAGGCATCAGTAGCGTGTCTGGATGCTGGGGACCTGGCATGTCTGTCTATTATCCCTGGTCACAGGGCTTCTTGAGGGTGTGGAAGCCCGAGGAATCCCACATCGAGTGCGGGGAATTATATGCCATAAACATATGTCTGAGGTTTTCCTCAGCTTCTTGTGTTTAACATAGGGTATGCTGCGAGTTTAACGTCCAGCAGAGATGGATCAGACCACTCAGAGCATTAACTAGAATGGATCGGATTAAGGGATTTCCCTTGAAGGGGTTCCGATACCCGGACCAGCCCATGTGAGGCTGTGAAGAGGAGCGTACCGACATGGTCTCACCGGGATATAAAATTCCGGGTGAGAATCAGGGTGGATGATGGATGGATGAATGAAGTGGAGGGGGGAATGGAAAGGGACCATCGCAAGGGCGACGGTGAAGTTGGGCTTGATCCTCGAAGAGACCTCTTACGTATCCCCGTGGCAAGGAATCAAAGTCCACGTAGTTTGGGATGGTACCGGTGAACCGGCATGAAAGTGGACCTTGGTCCAAATGATGTGGGGGATTACACACCAGGCTGCCCGGGTGTGGATGAACCGACGTGAAGAAGGTCGGAGTGACCAACAGGTGGTGGACTTGAACCTTTGAGAGGCTTCATACATACCATATCGTGACATGGATCAAAGGCCACGTAGTTCAGGTTGTACATCGGAAGGCCGACGTGAATGAGGAGGACCAGGAGGGCCCTAGTGGTGGTGGGCTTGGACCTTGTGGAGGCTTCCTACGTACCATACCGTGACATGGATCAAAGACCATGTAGTTCAGAGAGGCTTCGTCGGCGAACCGACGTGAAGGTGGACCTTGGTCCGATGGGTGGTGGGCTTGAACCTCTGGAAGGCTTCCTGCGTACCATGCCTTGACATGGATCAAAGACCATGTGGTTCAAATGATGGAATTCGTCAGCGAACCGACATGAAGGTGGACCTTGGTCCAGTGAGAGATGAGCTTGAACCTCGGGAAGGCTTTCTACGTACCATGCCTTGACATGGATCAAAGACCTCGTAGTTCAAAGGGTTTCATTGGTGAACCGACGTGAAAGTAGACCCAGGGGTCCACTAGTGGTGGTATTGAACCTCGTGAAGGATTCCTACATACCATGCCTTGACATGGATCAAAGTCCTCGTAGTTCGGATTGGTCACAACGGCTTAACGTCGGACTAGAATATAGTTTAACGTCTTTCTGGACGAGAGTGAACCCTAACGTGAATAAACGACAGGCGGTGGGCTTGAACCTCGTAGAGGCTTCCTACGTACCATGCCTTGACATGGATCAAAGTCCCCGTAGTTTGGGATGGCGGTGGGTGTCGGAGAACCGACATAAATGAGGGACCTTGGTCCGATGGGAGACGGGCTTGAACCTCTGGGAGGCTTCCTACGTACCATGCCTTGACATGGATCAAGGTCCTCGTAGTTCGGATTGAAAATGGGGGCTTCTCACACCGACAAGGAGAAAGTTTGGGCCAATGATTGTTGGGATTGAACCTCAAGGAGGCTTCCTACGTACCATACCTTGACATGGATCAAAGTCCTCGTAGTTCGGGTGGTGACAACGGCTTGTCGTCGAACTGGAATGCAGTTTAATGTCATGCTGGACGAAGGTATAACTCGACGTGAATTGGATGACGGGTGGGCTTGAACCTCTTGGATGCTTCCTATGTACCATGCCTTGACATGGATCAAAGACCTCGTAGTTCAAATGGGTGTGCAGTTTAATGTCATGCTGGACGGGGAAAAATAGTTTAACGTCATGCTGGACAAGGGCATGAAGTTTAACGTCATGTTGGACGAGGGTATGCAGTTTAACGTCATGATGGACGAGGTATTTTCATGGCCAATGCCAACTCTAAGCCCACGTGAGTCATGCTCGGTGTGAGAAACAAGAGACAGCAAGGACCTGATGATCACACCACGAAGGGTGCGTCCGTGAGAAGTGAAGAGGGGCTTACGCGTTAGGCGGCCCATTAGTGTTGGGACTTACTCCAGGATGGAGTCCCGAAGGTTTGACAGAGCACAGCGAAAGAGGGATTTGGGACCAATAATGGGAGGTGCCTCGTTCCCTATCACGCCCTCCACTGACCTTGGTAGTGGGGAAGTACGGAGATGCAGGGGTGCAGCCATTCGTTGGGGAACTAGGGTCGGCCTTCTCCTGAGAACATACGCCGCTCCAATAAAAAGGATATCATCCCATGCGGATGGGTGATTCCACTCCTGTGGAGACGAGTGGCGTAAAAAATGTTCGAGCTGGGGGGACTCTTCGTGCGAGGCACGAGGTTGGGGCACAGTTTAACGTCATGTGTTGAGGACGTGGTGCTTGGCAGTTTAACGTCCTGCAGCTCGGATGAGGCGGGTTCACTCCACACCCTTAGGACTTACATAACTGGTACCCTTTGCTCCTTGGGAGAGGGAAGTTACCAGTAAGGTCGTGGTCAAGGGGGGTTGTGGAGCGAACCATCGAGGGGTCCACATTAGCGTGGCTATGCGAAGAATCAATAGTCATTAGCGTGCCTATGCGAAGAAGCATTAGGAGAAGAAACGCTACGAGTGGTATTGTCCGTGGGACTTTGAAATCACATCGTGCATACCTGGAGGGTCGCACGGGAAGCAGAATTTCTAAGAAAAGGAGTGTGCTTCATGAAGCGGAGTGCCTTAGCCTTAGAATGGGGCATAGGTGTGAGTGGAGGGTGCTTCGCGAAGTGGAACAGTATTCGCGGAGCACTGCCTCGCGAAGAAGAGGTGCCTCGCGAAGCAGGGTGCTGCAAAGCAGTGTTCTTCGCGATGTGTAGAGATCATGCCTTAGCATAGGGATCACTAGTACAGGTTGGGTGTTTCGCGAAGCATAAACTCTCTTCGGCTTCCCAGGTTTCCTTGGGAATCCCCCTCCATCGTGAATTCCCTTGAGCTTCGCGAAGGGCATCCCTCTCGGAAGAGGGGCTCAAAACGAGACAAAGCAAAGTCATCACGCGAAGTAGAAGTACCTTGCGGAGCTCATGATTCCCGGGGGAAAAGGGTGCTTCGCGATTCAGGAGAGGAGGAGCCGAAAGGTCGGATTGTCCATCTTCTAGACTCAGTGGGAACCCAGTATTTATAGGCAAGGGGTGTCGCGAAGCAGAACTCGCGCGCTGCCTCAGGTGCTTCGCGGCGCGCTCGCGAACGTCAAAGTCATTCGTGAAGAGGTACCGCCTCCGGAGCTTCGCGGAGGGCTCGCGAACGTCAAACTCGGTCGCGGAGAGTTACCACCTATAGAGCTTCATGACGGACTCGCGAACGGAAAACTCGGTCACGGAGAGTTACCGCCTCCCAAACTTCGCAGGCCGGCAATTCTCGGGGTGCTTCGCGTCGGTGCTTCGCGAGGCAGCGTCCGGGCCATCTTTTTCGTCCCTTTCGTTCGTGCAATATTTTGGCGCCAACAAATGCCCCCCCTCAGACTTGGAGTCGTGGAAGGCTGAAGGGTCAAAGTCTGAGGGAAATCGCCAAAATCATTGGCGATTCGCGATGCGCCTTCGTGAAGAGGGCCCGCGGTGCTGACCGGGACCACGGGTCCGGATGTGCCGCGATGCTCCGTGCGGGCGGGGCGCGCCGCGATGCTCCGGATTCGCCTTCTATAAATAGGGGGTTCGACCTCTTCTGTCTTCACGCGATCTTCCTGTCTTTTTGTGCTCTTGATTTCGCAAAGCTCCGCGTACTCTACGCCTGCTCTCCGCGAATCGAGCTTCGCGGCGAATCCGCGGGTCTCTAACTCCATGACCACGCCAAGAGAACTCCTGTTTGCTGGCCTAGGCCAGCCTCTGTGGCTTCGTCTCGCGGCCGACCTTCGCGAGCCGGCTTCGCGATCCAGCTTCGCGATCCATTCTGAAAAAAACCTTTTCTGAGTGCTGGAATTGAAATGTCCCACCAAGAAGCTGTATTGGGGGTGCTTGCGGATGCCACCCGTTGAGATGAGATGGCCAACTGTCCAGGCCTTGGGGAGATGGTCCAAAGCCACTCGGACCACGTTTCTTTGACAGATCTACTTTCAGAGGGTGAGAAGAATTATCCGCAGTGTAAGAAGTTGCCATTGTACGGATTCAGGTAGAGGGATTATGTATTTATCCTTGAGGCGAGTAGGGAAGAACCATCTTGCTAGTTTAGGAGCACACCATGTCATCACCAATGGTTCAGGGCGGCCGATGGTTATGCGTTGGAGTACTTCACACCGGTCACCACCGACTATCTCTACAACCATGTGAACGATATTGACGGGAAGCCACTGCAACCGGAGACGTCCCCTCCTCTCTACCGTACCATGTTGAAGGCGGATTTGCAAGATTCGAAGAAAGGATGGTCCGATGAGTGGGACCTGCACCAGGGTGGAAACTTTACTGATGACTGGGCCTGGGCCTACTGGGTAGGTGCCTCATGCGAGGAGTTTGGGGCTGAGCTGAGGAGAGTGGGGTTATATGAGGCGGTGTGGGCCTCCCAATTCCACATTTACCAACCGAAACAACTGATGCCAGAATTGCTGAGCAGATAGTCGTCTAGGACCAATACCTTTCACCTGCATCACGGGGAGGTGGGCATCAGCCTGTGGGATGTCCACCAGATTTATGGGGTTCCGATCATGGGGGCCATGTACGATGATTTCCTCCCCATCATGAGCGCATGGGAGGATACAGAGCAAATGCCGCGACTGGCGTCAGTGCTGATGGCACTCGTCCCTGGAGAGGACAAGGAGGTAGTGAGGGATGTCCACTTTAGGATATGGTTCAAGTGCTTCCTGAATTTCCCAGAGAATTGAGAGTTCCCTATGAGGCCTCAAACTTGTCCGTGGGCGGCCCAACGGGGTAAGGGGCACTTGTATTGGCGGGTCCTGGAGGACAGCCAATGGAAGACTTGGGGTTTCAGTGTCAGCACTGAACAACATCCGATAGTCAGGCTGGCGGCATTCATCGCGGCTCTCATCTGCGGTTGGATTCTACCGGTGAGGGATACAAGTATGGGGGTGCGGCCCAGCTCGTTTATTATGGCGTCCATGTTGGCCATGGGGTAGCGGGTCAATCTGGGGATTCCAATGCTCGCCAAACTGTACAGAATGTTGCGGCACATTAGCGAGGGCAAGAAGCCGCCAAGGATATGCGGGCCCTTCCACCTCCTGTATGGGTGGATCACAGCGCACATCATGGGGATTTATGAGTATCCAAACCCTATTTCGCCGCCGGGATCAAACTTCCGCCCCTCTATCCTGAATGCGGTCGGGAGCTTCCCGTTCAAACTAACCGTGTCGATGGTGCTGAATCGGGTGTGGAGGGAGGATGAGTTTAATTTCCACCCCTTCCCATTGCCGACAGGGATACTTACTGACGTCGGGAAGGGAATGGAGGAACATTGGGCTTACCTCCTGGACTTTCGAGGTGGATTTTTGGTGGCACGATTGGATTATGAGCCACTCTGTGAACCGTACACCCCGCATCGGTTTGCGAGGCAGTTCTGGTGCCTCCAGCGGCAGACCCCGCAGGTCTACTGGGAGGTGTGTCACGAGGAGCACTCGTGTGTGATGAGGCAGCTGTGGATCATGTTCACACGGGAAGATGGGAAGATGAGAATTGCATTGCCTCCATCCACCGCCGCTTTCGGGTTGGTGAGGGAGTATGCCATTAGTTGGGAAGATGCTTACCCAGGGGAGATGCTGAAGTAGCCAACTATTCGTGTCGGTGAATGTGGGCCTCCTCTATCTCGAGGTCGGGTTGGAGGGCAGCTAGGGCCTCTCGCAGTAGCAAGGCTGCCATGGCGGCAAGACCCGTACCGGCTGAGGGTGTGGCAGCAGCGGCAGATTCGGTGATTCCTGAAGTGCAGGGCCATCCGGAGGGGCAGCCACCGAGGGGATTTTGTAGGATATCCACTCAGGCCCTGGGGAAGCGGCTGTGTCATATCGACATAGCATAGGATTCCGTCTTCCCAGAATCCTGGGACATTTGGGATGTCAACCGGAAATTCCTCATCCCACCTGAGATATGGGCCCACCTAAATCACCTCGAGATGGAATTACCAGGCATAGGCCCAGTCCGGGCTGGCTTCATGGCATCTCCGGTGGAGGTAGAGAAATACTTGGACGAGCTGGAGGATTACGTTCACTCCAGTGGTGTCCCTCGCCCAATGACAGACCGGGTGAGGGTACTTCTGAATCGAACGGTCCCCCCACAGTCATCAGCCGCCGATCTGAGGGAGCGCTTCCCCCTGCTGGAAGAGTCAGAGGACTCCTCTCAGGAGGATGAGGCTGGAGGAGGGAGCCCTTTGGAGGAGGGCGAGGTCCGAGATCAAGGCTCATATTCAGACGATTTCACATAGGCTCTCGAGGTAGCATTCCGAACTTCTTTCCTTAAGGTATGTTCTTGGGCCACTATGGAATTCTCACCGATGTTTGAGCCACGCAGGAGGAACTTGTTCACCGGCCTCGTTCTCGCCCCTCGGTGGGTGATGATGCAGGACCTTCAGAACCCGCACCTATGGCTGCATCCAGTTCTGTGTCTGGTGGGACCAAAGAAACCGAGGTGGCTCCCCCGGAATCTCCAGACCTTCCAACAGTATACGGAGGGCCTCACCTCGGGGTCTCATCGGTACCGGCTCGAGAGCAGCACCAGTAAGTCGATCTTCGTATGTTTCCTCTACCGGTTTCCTTGTCGTCATATCTAGACCATGCCAACTAACGTTTATGTCCTCCTTTGTTGTACAGTTCTCCGACTGGCGTGGGCTGCTGCGGCAAGGCTAGTCGGGATGTCTGGTGGTGTCCCCCCTAGGGGCATGCCGGTGATGGTGGCGATAGTCCCCCCATCTCCTCAAGCTGCAACACACATCATCACCGGTGGGACCACCAGCAGGGTCATGCCTAAGGTCATTGAGGTGGACTCCGATGAAGAGGATCGGTCGGCCGGCCCTACTCCTGTCACGCCTGTTATGGTACCAGACGTCGCGCCGGATTCAACGCCAGATGCAGATCCCGACGAGGACTTCCTGCATGCATATCCTGCATACGAGCCTTCCAATCGCACAGACTTAGACGAAACGGCCTCTGAAGAGGAAGACAGCAGCATAGTCCACCGCCGGTCATGGAACCTAATCATGTGCTTCATCAAGGACACCCCCCAAGCACTATGGCTGGCCAAAATGGACAGACTCCACTCACGGTTGCGTGAACTGTGCACTGGGGGAGTGGACGCCCAACATCCTCATGCGCTCATCCGAGATCTTATGGATGAGAAGATCCGGGATCATGATTGTGGGCTCAGTGTGGGCTGGCAGCGGAGGAAGGCGACAAACATCAAGAAGCTCCAGGAGGCTTAAAGTGAGGTCCAACAGCTGCAGACCCAGGAGGATGCGCACTCAGCCCCTCTTAATGCACAATCTGAGCTGATCTCCCGGTTAAAGGCCCAGCTGGAAGAGGCAGAGGAGCTTATGAGGCAGGCTTCTGAAAAGATGGTTGTTATTCAGGTCGAGGTAGAGAGGGCCAGAGCCAAGGCTGACGAACTACGCCCCGCCGCTGCTGAGGAGGAGCGGGAGCTGAGCCAGCGGCAGTAAGCCTTGGACGTCACAAGCCAACGGGTGGAGGATCTGCAACGCTCTTTTGACGGGTTCAACCCGTCCATGGGGGGAGTCGACCCCCGGGTATTGTAACAAACCAAAAAACATTTTATTGGTACTTTCGTGCTTCAATTTCTTCCTTCATTGTTTTGAATTCCATAGCGCGCACGATTTCCAGTGTTTGAATCACCTCGTTACATCCCTACAATGTCTGCGGGATGTTCGGCGATAATTCCCCAAGCCCACGTGGGTCGAGCCCGATGTGAGAAATAGGAGATAGTTGCCTTCTTGTCCCACCTAACATAGGAGTGGAGACCATGCTCCGGGCATCCGGGATTTGGATCACCGGTCCGGATTTTCGAAATATGAGAGAGGATTGACCGGAGAAGGAACTTTTCAGAACAGCCGAATTACCGTTTCTTTAGCGTACCCTCATGTACGAACGGTGCAACACCAGGGGCACTGGAATCCGTCCGAACAGATGGAAATGGGAAGCGTGAATTATGATGCCCAAGATTTGGAGCGCTGTGGGGATGGTGTGACAATAAGGGACAACCATTAACCATGGAGGAGAAGTGGTACCCTTAATGCGTTAGCCTGTAATGGGGAAAAATGAGGGTCAACCATTGACCATGTTTGAAACACGGGACCATGTCACAAATATTGTTAGTCAATCTTTCGGGACGTTGACCCAGGACAGTTGGCGGACCATAGGTCGAACATCCATACTGTTAGGGGTTCCTTCCAAACATGACCAGCCTTCTGAAATGTTGGCCCAGGACGGTTGGTGAGCCGATGCGGCATGAG